>MU622268.1:194230-277139 GCA_025399235.1 Backusella circina FSU 941
ACACGTATTTATTTGCTTGTCATTTTTTTTTGTTTTGTTACTACCTAAGAAAATTGTCGTTATGAAAATATTTGTAATTCGAGAGAATAAATATATATATGTCTAATTTTGTTTTTTTTCTACGAACTAAATTTCTCCTCTTTATTTTGTAAATAAATAAAAATGAAACTGTAAAATAGATATGTACATCTTTACTACATAAGAACAAGGATATAATTTTGGTTAAGTAGTTATATACAGATGTACATGACAATTTGCGTATAGATAGAAAAATTTATACTTATAAACAAAAGGGAATAGAATCTCAACCAAAATACCATGTATATATCAATATAACTATTTATATAGATATATGAGATAATACTCCTGCTTGTTAAGACTAAATGTTTATTTTTGCGTACCATAGCCGAGTACATCGCAGAAGCACTATTGCTGGCCTACAACTAATGTTGCGGCTTGCCTTTATTCAAATACTCCCTATACGAGATGTTACGAATAGTTTTTTTTTGTAAGTTTTTCTGTCTATTTTTTTTTTTCTGATTATTTCGGGTACGAAATATATGTTTTGTGTAACCCTTTAATTGGACTTTTTTTTTCACACGACAACTAAAATTACGTGTAAAACTAGCAAAATGTTTAGCTTATGAAACCTTGTACTAACTCATATAAATAACGCCTTCCCATTTACTAATGTACAAAGCAAAAAAGTTCTAAACGACTCACTAGCCAAACCTTTTCCATCTGTTAATACGGTTTTTAACGATTCTATAATACTTCGACAAAGACCGAATTGTGGAGAAGAAGATATACGCATTTAAATTTATTTCGTCTTTAAGTTTGTTCCAAAACTGGTTGACTATTTTTAAAATTAAAGAACACCTCTTCTAGTTTTGGAATGAGGCAGAGGGGGAAAGAACCATATGTCAAAAATAAATATCAGAATGGTTAAACGTAAAATCTAGTAAAAATAAAAATTACTAAACTGAGACAGATGAAAACTGACTCATAAAAGGAATTTGGTACTTATATCCTTCTAATATAGTCTTATACGAAGAGAGAAACGACTAAACATATTTTTGCCGAAAATTGACTGATTAAGTCGATAAAAAAAAAAAATGAAACAAGAAATTTGGACTCAAGTTTTTACTTTCAAGTTTTTGAGGTTGAAAAGGTATTTTTTTTTTATTCTTGATAAAAGTGACAAATAAAACGTGGATGGTCCGAGATTTATATTGTGTAAGGTACCACAACTCCGTATGGGCCAGCTTGTATACTTTTCTCAGTGTGATTTTAACTTTCATTTATTTTGAAATGTCCAAGCTATCAACATTAAAATATACCTAATTCGAGAATAAAGCGTAATTAAACTTCTTTCATAATTTGATTTGTTCTGGTTATCAAAAACACTCTCCCTTTAATATAATGCCTAGAAAGTTAAGGGTTATTGAGGAAAATCTTGTTGTCTGTGGCACAAGAGTTATCAGGGCAGAAAAAAAAGCTGTGCAAATAACTGAAAATCGCTCTGGATATCTAGTCATAACGATATATTAAGTTAGTAAATAATCCAGGTGTTCTAGACCGTCATGTCTTCCTTAAAACCGATAACTGATAGAAGTTTTAGTATGACATTAAATAGTCAGCAAAGCTAATTATTTCTGGCGAGTTTGAAGAAATGTTTAGATAATAAACGATATACTTGTTCCTTTTCAACATTATCAGTACACATACATTTAAAGTAAAGCTCTTCCTATTCTTATTTGAAAAAAAAAAAAAACTTTAAAACAAGTTGCACTAATTTACTATTTGATCATAGCCCCTTTTCTTTTGAGAGAAACTCTATTTGATTTTGAAGTCATGCAAGCAAAATATCGCTCTATGTGTGTTACAACCTCAAAAATCTCTCATTTTATAAATGATAGTCTCGTCAATGTCTTTATCTTTTTCTAACTCCATGATCTAGTCCTACACTATTTTTAAATATTTTTTTTTTATCTTATACATACGAATTAAAAATAAGCCAAATCTGGTTTTATCTAAAAATGTTCAGCAACCGAGTTCTACCATCATTAAGCTTACATCTTGTCCTACACTTCGTTCTTTAATAAAATCTTTTTTTTTTTATACTCTATTGTAGGTGCGTGGTTTTCGGAACGCTGTTTAGATATTATCAATTATTTTAATTTTTGTTTTGTTTCTTGCTGAGCATATCATAACTTGACCATTCAGGATTTACTTTTTTATAGGAATAATTAGTATTATCACTCATCTCCTTATGATAAAGAGAACGACTCAATTTGTATTATGTTTATTTGGTTGAGAAAGCACAACGTATAAATAATTTATGACATTAAAATAAAGGCTAGTGCGCACCAATGCTTCAAACAAGGGCTGATAATTGTTTTTTGACTCAATTATTTGAAAGGATATGTTTAATTCAACTGATTAATGAGATAAGACGACAAGTTTTAGTTTTTTTTTTTTTTTTAAAAAAAATGACTTAATATAAAAACTCTACTTTTGAAAGCTCAACATCGGACATGTTTTGAACGAATTAAGTGATCTGCGGAAATTGTATGTGTTTTTAGGTCCGATTTATTTTTTAAAAAAAAGCCGCAAGGATGATCTTTTCTTCTGAATCCCTCTTTATATTAAAAGTAGATAAAAACGATGATCATAATTGTGAATTTTTAAGAACTTTATTGACATCAATGCAATGAAAATATTCGTATTCGTGTTCTATATCCTAAAGAAAGTTAAGAAAGGATTTAATGAGGATACTTTCTGTCTGAGTCAATTTAAAAGAGTCTGCTATCGAATCTAGAAAAAGAGCTAGCCTTTCTTTAATACAAAACATGGTATTTATTACTCCTGTTTTCATTTTCAAATTCTTTACTTTCTACAAGCAGATTCAGATACATTTAAATTCATTGAAGCACGTGTCACCATTCTATCGCTTATGGTATATGATCATTCTTTGATAGACAAAAAGCTCAACTATTATCAAATGAGTATTATATTTGGATAATAGTGGTTCACTCTTGTTGAGTTTTTTATGCGCTTCTGATGATAAATCATCCAATTTTTGTATACTTTGAAAATGATATATTCAAATGAACAATATCCTTTTTCTCTTATAAGTATATACATTTTCCATTGTAAGAAGGCAAAGAATAGATAAATAGGAGATGAAAGGTATTTCAATAAGAATAGTATGGTGCATGCAACCTAGAGTTATAATTTTTAAATAAGTCCAGATTTTAAAATATAGTAAAATATAACGTCTTCTGCGTAGTACACCATTGAAAAGTTGCCAAATATACATTCCAGTTGAATTGTCTATATTCTGAAAGCGCAAAATTCTAAAGGAGAACTCGAATCAATATTCTAATGAACAAGAATGATAGAGGTGGTAGAAGGATCGTACAAATATGGAATAGAAATGAAATGGCTTATACCCAAGTGCTCTTCTAGCACCACTGCTTTTTGTACTAAAATGGTGAGGGATCCATTCATGGATACTACAAAAACCGGTCAAATGTTGATTCCTGTCCCTTTTTGTTTTTGAAGGATTTCTCTGACTTTACCTTTTTCTTCTTTGTGGTTCATGGGGTATTGAAAAACAAGTATTTGTTAAGTGCGGTTTTGGGAAGTGCAGGATTTAATGTTGAGTTTTCTATAGCCATGTTTTGGATTCATTTACCTTTGACAAGCAAGTATAATAGTAGAATGGATAAGATGATTGGAGCGAAAAAAGCGAGGGTGTGTTTATTACTTATTTATTAAATCTGTGGTGTATAGTTTATGGGGCACACTTTGCAACCTATATTCTTGCTGAAATTGTACTTGATCAAACCAAATACAGATTAACATATTTTCAGTATAATTGTGTGTTTGTATTTTATGTGTCATTCTCCTTGGTGTCATTATTGACTACTACTAATTCAAGTATTTATATCACCAAGATGATCAAGGAGAAATGGTCCGACTAAAGTTAAAATAAAGAAACCCACCAAGTAGCAAGAAAAAAATATAAATTAATGTTCAAATATAGAGAATAGACCAAGATTATAGTGGTGAATTCAGCGGATGATACATTTATAATGTGATTTTAATACAAAAAATAAATAAATTAGTAATTTTTTATTACGATATAAATACTCACGCCGGCAATCGACTACAGGTTAGACAAACGATAACTGGCCCGGTGGTGGAATGGTTTATTGACGCTAGATGATCAAGCGGCAGACAAGACTATAATTATCAAAGAATATAGTGGTGCCTTTATATGCGATGACCCTTAAAAACCATAGTAAAAATTTAGAATAATGAAAACTATATCAAATTAGCTTAAAATATACGAGATATATACATCTTCTGCCTCGCTGCTCTTATAATCACCTAGAGTCGCCAGCGTCATCTGAAGTTTGTGTAGCTATATATATAAAAACATATAAGATGAGTAACAATTCTGTCTTCATGCTCAAGAAAATACATACAGCAGCTTGTGCATTTTATTTATTTAAAAAATTTAGTCTTTGAGTTGGAGCAAGAGATTGATTATATAAAAAAGTATAGAAGCGTTGATGAGAGGAAAAAAGAATGGTGTCAAAAACCGCCTTTATATATACAAACTAATATTTTCCTTCTTCTTTCCTGTTACGAGCCATCACCAAAATTTTCTGATGAGATCTTATATTTTTTAAAGAGTCCGTTGTTTTTCTACTTCGTCAACAATTATATGATTAAGTTGGCAGTAAATATATCTCACCCAAACTTTGTAAAAGTGATTAATCTTGACATAATTGATTAATTGAATTGTACACTATTTAGATAACAAAGTCCCTCAATTATAATCTTTCGATATAACGATATGGAAAGATTTTTTCCTGAGTTATCCGAATTCTATACCCTTGTTCTAATCTTATCATGACTCCAATTCATGATAACATTATATTATCTACTATCTCAGAATAAGCTGAAACTTTTGTCTAACGATCATACGTGAACAGCTATGTTATGATAAGACAGATTACCTACGTATATCCATCATCCATCATTACCACTATAGTATAAGAGTCTTTATTATTCCTTATAGTATGGTTGTTTGTATCAATGTGTATGGTTAGATGCATGTTGTCTTTCTTTCTTTTTCTTTTTTTTTTTTAAAAAAGAATAATCATCTTAACTCTGATGTAGCCACTATGTTTTTGGGGGAAGTGTTGATGATAACACATAGTGCTCGTCATGGCTGCTCGCCAGATACTAATGGGACTATTTCCTTGGTTGTTTCCACCTTTTTGATGCAGGCAACGATGATGATTCAGCGACTTCATCTGAGGTAAACTGGGGACTATGCTGATCAATACTTTCATCATACTAAATAGCGTCGTCGAGTGTTTTCTCTACCAATGATGATCTGCAATAAGAATATTTAGTATATAAATTGACCTTGTTATCATCATATAAGACTTAAGTTTCTTGGTTGATAGCAGTTGACGTTTGGGGGTGTTTTCATATTCTATTGCTTCACTGAAAACCTTTCTTTTCTCAATACGAAAACCATTTTCTTACGGACTTTAAAATCTAACATCATTTTCATGCAGATATCACTTACTACTCACAAATTAACATTTATATATCCACACAAATCAATTAAAATACTCTAATCATAGTATTTTATTCAATTAAGGTGAATTATTGTGCATAAATATATATATATAGAACCAACATGGATTGTGCTTTATTTTCATTATGGTGAACATAGCTTAAGTTTGATTTTTTTTGGCTTTTCTAATTGTTATAAATATACAAAAAGATATCTTTATTTATGTAATAAAAGTAAGTAAGATGGAATGATATGAAAAATAAGTTATGCCCCATAAAAAAAAAAAGATAAGCCTTAATCATATTTGATTTCAATTGTCCAAATAACAGGCGCATCCGTTTCTATCTCTACAACTGGGCTAATGACACTATTTGAAGAGCTTACCACACCTCCGTATTCACATTTCAAATGATCTAATGAATAAAATAGGATTAAATCATCTTTCTTTTTTTTCTCTAATAGAATACACCTATACCCATATTATATTGCAATCCTTTTGTTGTAAGTGTTGCTGGTGACCCAATTGGTAACACGCCACAGATAGGTCCTATTAAAGTGATATAGTTATATACAAAAAGAAGTAACAGTATACTTAAAAGGAAATCTTACCTTCCAAGTCCAGCTGACAGTGCACTTGATGTTTGCCCTATTTTAATCACATGCATTTTTTTATTTTTATTAATTGAGCTCTCTTTATTATGTACAAAAGATAAGCTTACCTCATCTAATAGCATTGTAAGATTATTATCACTCACTAAAACAAACCTTCTCTCAACTTCATGCTTCATCATGTACAAAACATTAATACAGGCAATGGTTTGATCGAATCTACCACCCAAGGCAGGGCATGCTACAATATCAAACTAAAATAAAACAGTGTAAATACATATAGCAAAGACTCATAGAATGTAAAATTGCCTTACAATTTTATCCGATTCCTTTTCCTTTTCCTTTAATAAGGCAACACATTTCATAAAATCATTTGAGTTTTGGTCTTCTACTCTGGTTATCTTGACACCCTATCAATATATACATTTATAAGTATAACGATATTGATGTATTATTATTATTATATATACTTTTGATTCATAATAAGCTCTCACTTCGGGTCGAGTGGAATCCATATCTCCTCTAATCTCATCTGGGAGAAATCTTTATAATATGTGTATATAAATAAATAACTGTACTCTGGTAGCGTTTTTTTTTTGTGTTTGTTTATCTTACTTTTGTAGCTGTTGCTCATCGTGCTTGAACGCGTCATACAGTCTATTCGATGCTCCATCAGCTACGAACCTCCAGGAAGCTTGTTTTTTTTATTGTTAAGCTTGTTTTCTCACTTTTTAAAAAAAATACCATTAATAAATACCGTTAAGCCATAAACGTTGAAATACGTCCAACTGAATAATAGGTTGATTCAGAACAATCAAACAGAATGGGTGAATCTTGCCTTCCTTTACTAAAATGTTGGAAGGACACCAATGTTTAATGATGTTTACTGCGTTTTTCATCATCTAAGTTTCAACAAAAAATAAAGTAAAAGCTAAAAATAAGTAAAAAAAAAAAAAAAGAATCCCCAAAAAGAAGGCTTGTGTATCGGAACTTTATTATTATTATTATTTAGACAATTGTCTGTGCTTTCTTTTTCAAATCAGTTTTTCCCTTTTCTTGATATTGAACTTTTCTATATTCTTTTTTAATGAAGTCCATTTTTGGATGGTGACAACAGAAAAAGAGTTAAATATGATATCATTTTTTGGCACCCAAGTAAACAATCTCATGAAAATAATCTTTTATACTTTTGTTTCAGTTCCACTTACTCCGCGCCCCCTTTTTTATTATTTACTGCTATTCTATTTAAAACAAAGTACACTTTGTGTGTGCCTGATATATACACACACTTTCACCATTCAAAAATATTTAAAAATAATATTAAATATGCCAGAATGATAAAATAAATAAAAATTGGCGTGTTTTAAATGTCAGCACATGACACCTTTTAAGAAGAAAATAGATTGACTCAGTTTATTGAATAATAGATTGATGAGTAATAATAATAAGATCTTATTTTTTAATTAACTATAGCTTTTTCTTCTTGCTGTTGTTGGATGTTGTTGTTGTTGTGTATCATTTGTCTGGTTACGAATGAGTTTACCGAAGCCAGCCTATATAATTCATTTATTATGCAGATGTTTTTTTTTTTCTTTGATAAATCACCCTGACCTTTAATTTTCCTTGTAAGGGTTTGTTTACAGTAAAATAGTCCACCAAACTACCTCTTCTCTTTTGATTATGAGGTTGTTCTTGTAGTAGTAGAATATCATTTGTTGTTGTATCATCCACTAAAGAGGAACGCTGATGCGATGCAATCGAACTTGTATCATCACTTGATTCGGGTGAGGATGGTATATTCGATGCTAGGTTTCTTGATATCCATGGTTTGCTCAATATGGATGTGTTTGATTCAATATCCGAAAAATTACCAGAGTATTCGGATCGTGTGTGTTGTGCTCTTGTCGAGGAGGCGACATAGCTATGTGCAAAGACAGAGTCTGCATCTCGTCCTCCTCTTTCTGTACAGGAATAGAGCGAGAGCATGGAGGCATTCTCATCTGCTCCATTGGAGGTTATGCTCTTTGCTGAACTGGTAGGAAGGACCGCGGTACTTTTAGTACTTGACGTTTTGGGTTGTTTTTTCCACCACCATTTAGTTGAAGTCATTTTTAAATATATATTTGTATTTAGTTTTTATGATATATTGAAAAAAGAAAGGGAGAGAAAAAAAAAAAAAAAAAAAAAAGAAAAAAAAAAAAAAGGTGAAACTTTTATTTAGCTTTCTTTCCAAAAAAAAAAAAAAAACCTTCTTTTTTTATTATTTACTTTATTTAAATAAACTGGTTGATACTTTACATTTGACTAAAGGACCATAAAATGACAACCAAGTTTTAATATAATCATGATGCTGATAAGATGACTTGAATCCAATTGAATCCATCAGGACTCTCGTGTCACATGGATGGATATACCAAAAGGGGGTGCCCAGTTCTGGATGTTCTGTTTGAGAAATGGGGTTTTGTGGTAAACCTGTCAGTTCTTGATGATAGTATTTGGGAATAATGTGTTGATAGATATCTTTCAAATCTAAAGGTGTACCATCTAAAAATGTCTTAATTTCTTTATGCCTATACTATGATTGGAGGGGACTGGTTACCATGGTAACAGGTTACCATGGCAACGCCCAGCTATCAATTTATCTTTCTCTCCCCTCTCTCTTGTTTATCATACCTTGGAAAAAGGCTTGAAAATACATCACTGGTACCTGATAACTAGTTGAATAGACAATATGATGCTCCATCTTGACACTTTCATGTTTTTGGGTTTCATCAATGGCAACACTATCATCCTCTTCCTCAAATACAGTATTGTCTTCCATATCTATAATAGACTGTCTGTGTCGTTTGATTAAAACTAAACCTTCGCGTTTTAGAAAAAAGTGTTTCAGCTGATCTCTTTAGTTTTTCTTTATACATATATAAAAGATGTAAAAGAAAACTTACAAAAGCATGTTCACATTTCGTCCATGGCTGATCTGATGAAGCAAGACACTGGTTATAAAAGCTTAAAAGTTCAATCTCAAAAGCATCTCTAGTAGCAATAATGGACATGTTTTATTATTATTATTATATATAAAGGATTAAAAAAAAAAAAAAACCAGAAAAATAATAGGGTATATATACACAAAAAAGAGAAAGGTGAGTAGGAGACACAAAAAAAAAAAAAATTAAGCCATCACACCACTCTCATGTAAATAGAGATCGAATTCCCTTTTCAAACTATACTTGACATCAGTCAACCAAGAGTGTATCCAAGCATACAGTGCTGCAGCCTCGTTCTTCTCGTGTCGATTCATAAGATAGTACTTGTTGCCATGTATTAAGTACTTAATGAACTCAAAGTGCTCTTGGTTCATGGAGGATTGAACAATGTCCTTGGAGAGGGTTTCAGGGCTGAGTAACGCATCGAGTTTTTGGCTGATGAGCTCACTGCTGTTGGATGGGTCGTTTATGATGATGTGGGTGTTGTCCTTGATGAGTGTGGCTGAGGCAGTGATGAGTTGGAATTTGGCTTGTTTTAATTTGGAGTCTAAGGTCTGAGTGAAATCATCGATAGATGTACGGCAGTATTCTAAATGGGGGTCATATTGTTAATTTACTATTATTATTATTATTATTCTATAATAGTATATAGTAGTAGTAATGTACCTTTTCCCATTATTTGTAGTTGATGAATTGTCTTGAAGGAATCTTGTGCGACATCTTTAATATCTTGAATCGTCTCTGTCATGACTTGATTAATGATTTGACTGTAGTTTTCTTGTATTTCATTCATTGTACTAGTTGATTCCATAAATGAGGTGGAAGGAACTTGTTCAATTCTATGTTCATTTAGCTTGAACGCTTCTTGTTGTTGAACTGGTAAAGTGTAAACAAATGGTAAAATGCAAATAAATGTTGTCAGAAAGCGCATTATTATTATCAGTGGTATTATTATTATAGAATGAATGAATGAATTATTATTATGAAAGAGAAAAGAGAGTAAAAAAAAGGGAGTATTTTTCTTTTTTATACAATTAAGATTTTAGAAAAAAGGGGCGAAAGGGGCTTTTATATAAAGAAGAAGAAAGCAAAAAAAAAAAAAAGAAAAAATCGCAGGATTTATATATAATCAAAATGCACGTTATTTATACCAATCAAAAGCGCGTCTATAAAAGGTGTTACAATGTAACTATAACTAATAGAATGTTATATAATACAACCACCGAACAATAGTTCTATTCTATCTAACAATTATTATGAAATAGCCAAACTTGGTGTATTAGTGCATATGTTTATTGTTGTTCTTTTTATATTCAATTCTTATATCAAGTGCTTTTGGTTAATAAATGAATATTTATTCATCTCTTGATGCAAAGAATTATTGGTTTCACAGACTAGTTGAATACAATCAATTTGCTGTTTTCAGTAAAATAAAAATATATAGTCTTATTTTCTTTATTCAACTCAGACTTCTTTTTGGAACATTAAAAAAAAGTGTGTGTGATTTTATAAAAAGAGATGTATAAATATGTGCTTTCTTTTTTTTTGTATGACGGAAAAAAAAAAACTATTGGAAAATCATGTCCTCTAAATGAATACCAATGACAGCTTTATTATGCTTTGTTCACTTCTCTTTTAAGTATTAAAAACAAGACATTTAACGGGATTTTAAAATGTGGCGTCCCTTTTTCCCCCTTTATCACTCAGTTCGGCGTATCATTATTCATGTATTTAAATAAAAGATTTCTTGATTATCAGATGAAGAAAATAAGTTAATATAATCTTTTATTAAATATCTACAGAAGAGCTAATCATAATAATAGCTATGATGACAATAATGATAGCTGCATGCAAAACAAAAAAAAATAATATATAGTAATAATGATTAAAAAAAAATGTGGTTTCTTATATATATAGATAAATGATGTATCATCAACTAACAACACTCATCACAATATATATACAAATACATGATCATATGAACAAAGCACTTGATTCTTCTCTATAATAATGATACAAGACGAGTATTGATACTTAACAAATACATATATCTCTATACCAAAAGAAACAGCACTGTTATATATATTTAGAAATGACAAAACACATAATTGGATATGAAACCTTTGCTGATCTTGACTGTATACGATTCTGCAATCCTTAAATTCCTGCATGTCGTTATTTTAGGAATTAGATAATAATAATAATAATAATAATTTTAGAAAACGTTTTCAAACTTTTGTTATGTGCGATGTTTCCCAGTTAATCTATATGTATATTCTTTAAAAAGAGCAAGTACAGATCTAATGCACTTTTTTTCTTAAAACAAACAAAAATTGAGGGCTGAATTTTAAAAATCCTGACTTGTCGGTTTTTTTTTCCCTTCCTTTAGCTTTACGAACCATTTTTAGAACACACGGTTACTGGCATTCTCAGAAACTCATTGTTGGGATCATCACAAAAAAAACAACAAACAGGATGATTGTTAGATGTTCTCTTTTTTTATATATTGTGCTTGAATCCGACTTTATTAATATTAATAACTAATAATGCCAGTTTTAAATTTATATATGTGTGGAGTAAAAAAATAAAAAAAATTGACGTTACATCAAAAATAAGAAAGTGGTACAAACCTAAATCTCTTCAAGTTACAAACATAGTGCCATGTTGTTTTGGGCTTAACTCAAGTACAACAACAGTGTAAGACTTTTGTTCTATGTAAATATAGATATATTATATATATAATAGGTCTGTTCAATTACTGTTACTCCTAATGAAGGTACTAATTGCATGGATGATCATGATAAAGAGAGAGAGAGAGAGAGAGAGAGAGAGAGATCATTTTTAATGGTGATGTTATCGTATCATTTCATATATTCAAAGCAGAGCAGACTTACTTATTGTTTTAAATAAAAAACACTTGCTAATCATAACAGATATACATATTTCTGTTTATTTCTAAAAATAAAGAATATTTCTTTTTAATTATCGCCTTGTGTCAACTAGCCACAGTGAGTGTATGGCTCTTTTTTTTTTTTTTAGTCTTGTATCTATCATTCAAAAAAAAGTACAATTATAAAACTTGTTCTCTCTTCCAATGAAAAGGAACAGAGCGAGTACATTATAATATCCATCATCATACCTACATAAAAGCTTAATCTATATATATGGTTTAAACGATATTCCTATATATAGCCTTTCCCTATAACCCGATCAAATATGATTTTTTAACAATACTTGACCATGATTACTCTTTTGTAAAAAAAAAAAAAAATAGAATCAGTAAAGGTTTTTAATAATAATAAAAAAAAACCAATTGGAAACAAAAGAATATTATTACTTTATTAAAACATTAATTAGTATTTTTATAAAGCGTCCATTCTCCCCCTTTTTATTAATAGCTCTCTCACATTGTTGGATGTCACTGGCTGAGGAAGAGGCACCTTTGGTTATATTTATAGCATACAAAATTTCACCAAACAAAAAAATAAAAAAAAAGAGTGTTTATCTGTCCTATTATCCTCTTTTCTTTTACTATATTAATATCATTCTTCTTTTAAAAGAGAGAGAGAGAGAGATCGGAAACTAAATGTCGGCAAACTTTATAAAAAAAATAACGAAGTGCTTATTTTTAACCAAATTAAAGATTTCCAAGAATGGCTAATATTTATTGTACACACAGCTTTTTTTTAATAAAAGTTGTGTTGGGACGGCTCTCTCTTTTCAGATGACAAGCGTTTTTTTTTTGTCGTAAATAGATTTGATTTAGAGTAAAAGGAGATGTCATTTCGTTTAAATAGTTTTTTTTTTTTATTGTGTTTCAGTTTTAAATGGAGGACCTTTGTATAGTCTCGCTCTAGAAAGCAGATGACGCTATTTGATATCATATAGTTTCTTTCTTCTTGAATGTAGTATGATTCTTCAATATATATTAGGTTCATAAAATGTATGGTTTTAAAAGTTTTAGCGTTTAAACAAAATCTTTTGTTTTTTAGTAAAAGGCAAGGCAAATGCTGGAAAAAAAAAAGAAAAAAAAAGAGTAAACATTAGGTCAACGGCTTGAAGGCTGTCATTGTAGAAGCCTTCTGATCTGTGTGTATAGAAAAAAGAAAAAAAAAAACCACACGTGTTGACTGTCTGTGATGTCTACAAATACATTTACCAGTGCTAGAACTTCAAAACGTCTCTCATTGATTCAATATTGGAAATAGTGTATATTTAAAAAATGCTATAGAGCTTAGATATTTGGTAGACTCAAGTTTATTGTATATACATACGATATTTTCAATTGTGAGCAAACTTCAGCGGAGTCAGTCTTGACAATGCGTTTATGTAATATTTTTTTTTCCCGCCGTTGTTACCAAATCGTTCGCAGTGGTCATTCCCGTCCAAGTTTTACAATACAACTGCCTGATTCTCTCTCATGATATACATATGCGTTATATCAATTTAAATGGGGGGGTAGAATAATTTTACCTAAATTGATGGATAGGTACGATGCAAGAGTAAAGCCATATGACATGTTTTTTTGCTATCGATCTTTTTTTGGAGAGTCCATTCTCAAATACCTGGTTTTTTTTTTGTTCTATTTCGTGCACTTGGGGTGATCAGCTCGTCAATTAATCTCATGTAGGTACGCTTTTTCATTTTCGGCAGGTCGTGGCCAAAATTAACTAGGAGTAGAAGCTCATATGACCAATCCATGCCTTTTCTTTTCTGGAAAGATGAGAAAGAAAAACTTGTTTTTTTTTCTTTGTGCCGTGTCGTCTTTTTTTCTTCTCAAGAATTACCGTTCAGTGTATAAACTTTAAACCGCTGGACTATTCATAGTAGATAGTAAACAACTCCTTTTTTTTTTTTTCAGTTGCTATATGCATTTTGATAACATCTCTGTTCAAATGATCCCAGTTGCATTATTTTAAATTAATATTCCATGCAAAGTAGTTAAACATTTTGCTCAAGCTTAATTTTATTTTTTTTATCTTGCATCGCTTTCCTTCTTTAAAAAATTAGCTTGCAAATCTAAGATGTTAGTATTAATATATAAAAAAAAGAATATCATCTAGTGAAATTCATCTTTTTTTTTTTAAAAAAAAAAAATCAAAATCGAGAAGGGAAAAAATAATAATGTTCATTTTGTTAAAGTTTTGGATTCATTTTATGCAATTTTAAAAAGAGGAAATACTTTATAAAATACTACTACCTTTTTTTTTTCTCCTAGAAATAGAAGATGCTAATACTAAATAAAGAGCTTACATATTATTTAAAGAATATTTATCTTGTGAAAGTCGGCATAGTATTTATATAATATCGCAATTCTGTTACTCCATATTCAAATTTGTAAAATACAAATCCGGTTAATTTATTCTCTTTTTTTCACGGCTCCAAAAAACGGAGGTTTATTCCCATTTTTCGAATATTTTAATTGAATATAATCTTTATTTCTCCAAACCTGTTATAATAGTAAATGAAACAGAAAAAGAGGGGGCTGATGTTCACTTTTCCATATGCTCATAAATGAAAAAGTACGTGTTGTTCACATAAATACAATGCCTTCCTGAGCGTGTTTATGAGTAATCACATGTCCCTTTTGTATATTCATTGAAAAGCAGCCAATTCAGTTTTATTACGGATATCGATTGCTATTGACATGCTTTAACGATTGGTAAACAAATATTTCATTAACTGCGTTCTAGGTTCGACAGTTGAACGTAATACCTTAAAAAGCATTTGTAATCACCAATGTTGTCAAAATTAAAATAGATAGGTTCAATATGTAAGATCTTGGAATTTAGAACTTGCAAAACAATCATATCTCTCTTTTCTAGTTTGTACATATAATGCAATTTGCAAAAAAAAAAAGATATTTTATTTGTAACTAAACCGATTTGTAAACCGAGTTATAATCTTTGTTAATTAGATACTATTCTATACTATTTTATACTCATATGACTATGTAAAAATAAATAATAACACACATTATAATTGTATTTTATTGGAATAACATAACTGTTTAAATACATACAGTAGAGTATATCCTGTCACCAACACCGCAGACAGCATCGTGATATGCAGATCTATATTCCGCGCCTTCCACCACGACATGTGTGCCGAGGCCTCGATACGGTGGAGGGCTACACCCTGGACAGACGCAAACATGTGCTCCTCCAAGAGGTCCGCCGCATGGTATTTGCGATTCGAATTGATCTGTGTCAGTGTCCTCATACGACTCACGTTGCGACCAAAGACCCCCTCCGGGTCCCGTAAGAGGTGTTTCATCTGCTGCTGGACCTTGACAAGCGTCACCGTCTTGCGCGGGTGGGTGAGGGCCACCCCAGCGACATGCAATGCCTGGCCATTCATCTCCTGGTCGGCATAGAAGGGGTGGATCAGCATACGTTTTCCGTTGTAGAGTGCCTCGTGCGCGCTCTCGGCCCCACCATGACTGACAAAGAGCACGGTCGATGGGTGCTGGAGGATCGCAAACTGGGAGGCCCATGACGTAGCAAATATGGCCTGCATCCTAAAGAGCACCTCGCGAAACGATGTAAAGGGGACCCCTTTGAAGCTGAGCGCATTCGTCCTCCCTTCCTCCTCCCCTTTCTCTACCTGTCTGATCTGCTCCTCCAGTCGCACCCAGATCACCCCATCAATCAGGTCGTCCTCTAGGAGACTCAGTAGCCCGCCCAGGAGTACTTCCAGATCATGCCTATCTGCCATGACATGCTGTCCAAATGCCACGTACACCACCCGCTTGTGGCTCTCCAAGAAGTGCATCTCTGTGTGGGTCAGGTTGCTCCGCCGCGACGACATGATGGGGCCCACCACATGTGTCATGGTATCCAAGACGTGGGCCGGCTTAAACCCATCAAACGAATTGACCAGTTTCAATGAGGTGTCCCAGGTCCGGAGTGGGCTCCATCCACGCTTGCCAAGCCCGGCACGTTCACGGAGTTGATCCAGACGAGTGAATTCGGGTTGGAGGTAATAAGCGAAGCGTAGCGGTTCAATGTAGGTCGTCACCATCCGCTCCCTGAGCGTCATTTTCTCCGAGGTGTAGTGGGGCGCCATCCCGATGCTATTGATGTAGGGCAGGTTGCTCCTAATCACAAACGTACTGGTCACCACCGAGGGAACCCGTAGCTCGAGGGCGCTGTCAAGACAGGCGTCGTTGAAGGCATCGCAGACAAAGAGGTCGGGCCTCCACTCGTGATGCTCAAAGAAATGGTGCTGGTAGTAGGCCAGTTCGCCCGGGTACACTCGATTCAGATTTCGTTTGAAGTAGGCGTTTAGCTTTGGGTAGTGCATCTCCTGGATGGCCCGGGAGACTCTTTTGGGATCGGGGAAGACATAGTCGCCAAAGGAGTGGGTGCGGATGTTGGGGTAGTGGCGGGCGTTGGAGAGTTGGTCGTCGCGGGTGAGAAAGGTGACATTGTGTCCGCGGTCGGCCAGAATATTTGCAATTTCAAGCACCCATTTTGCATGCTAATATGAGAAGCATGTTGAGCATGTGTGTGTGTGTGTGTGTGTGTGTGGAATATCTTTTTTTTTTTCATAAGACTTACTGATGAACCACCAATGGATATACCAATAATGACATTTTTACTGGTTCTAAAATCGGTGATGAGATCCTGGACTACTGCTGTTACTAAGCATGTATAAAAACATAATAAATAGATGACAAAAACCACATGCATTATTTAAACAAAAATAAAATAAATAAATTTCAAGAATTGGGGAAAAGAAAAATGGTACAACTTTATTGATTATTTATATATTAAGCAAAAAAAAAAAAAAAAGGAAGGGGGGAAATGTGTCGGTTTAAAAGAGCCCAAAAAAAGAGTAAAAAAAAAAAAAAAAAGCCGAGTTTTATATATATATATATCTTAAAGGCTCTTATTTAATTCTCTCTGGTCAATCTTCTTCTGTCTTGCTCTCTTTACTAATTCGAATACTGATTTTCCATTCTGTGCTCTTGGATTGTCACGTTCGTTTAAGAAGTATGCCATTGTGCCAACTGTTAAAGAAAAGATAATATCGCCTGACCTATTTTTTTTTTTTTTTTGTTTTTCTTCTTGTTTATTATTTTATTTCTTTTCTCTCTCTCTCTTTGTCTTTACCTTGAAATAAGGTATTCATATCTAGCAGGTGAGGCCATAGTGCGTGTGTATCGAGTATAATAATAAAAAAGAGGTGTTTTTTTTTAATTATTATTAGAAGGGGGCCATTAAAATTAAACACAAGTCACAAACTTCTTGTCATCCTTATTTTGATTTTTTGCATGAGTGAACACGCTTTCCTTTTTGTTTCTTTACACTCATGCTAACAATTCAGTGTTGTCATTGTTACTTATTTCGGAGGAGAGATCCTTCTCTTTAAATTTAAGCCATTGCTTATATCGGATGATCCTTCTCTTTCAATGTAAACCATTGTTTATATGGATAATATGTACAATGATGTGTAGGTATCGGTTCATTTTAAATATAGAAAAAGACAGAACAGTGTACAAAACATATATACATGTTGACATCATCGTGTAATATGATTGGTTAATGCTATTTAAAAATGACAATCATTATACATCTCTCAATTTATGCCGTTGAAGAAGATGACTTTGTTTCTTTCTTTTTTATTCATTTTACTATTATTTGGTTTATTACACACATTCTCCTTTTCTCTTTTTTAGTCTTCCATTTCATCATCTGAAGACTCCTTTGCCAAAGTCTCAGCCTCTGTCTTGAGATCCTTTGGTACAAATTGATGTTTATATTGTGATTCAGGGCAAATCCAACTCAGTTCCAATTCAAAATCTTTGTCCTTTGCATCATCATGACAAGTGTAAATACTATTTATGATATGAGAAACTTTTTATATAAATATTTATATCTATTTACTTACATTCTGGTGATTTCCTTTACTGCTTCACGTACAGTCATGTTTTCCAAATCAAGCTTTTCAATCTCGGTCTTTGCAACAGATTTTCCCTTACCAATAGCACAACCACGGTAACCCTATGTACATGTATTTATTTATATGAGTTATATATGCTATTCATCTATCTATCTACATGCTTACCCAGTAAACACCAGAGGGTTCAACCATGTATAAAGTAGGTTCCTTATCGGTCATTGTACCAATGATGGTACATGAACCAAATGGGCGTACACTAGAGTATAGAGTATAAGCAGAGATATATTGTCCAATTCTATCGGCAATGGTCTTGCCAGGAATAGGTTGTCTATAGATATCTCTCCAGGCTTGAGCTTCATCACGAGCTCTATTCACAATGTGTCTACCATCAGCTAATAAACCTGCAGTAGCCTATCTATATTATTAGAGATATATTGTCTTTTATATAAATATTATATATATATATTTACAATGCCAATGTGAAGATCTGCACTTTGAATACGACGATTAGCACCTGGTACCAAAAGTTTAGATTGAATAAGCTTTTCAACAGCCAAAACAACACCGTCCTTCACACGAAGACCAATGGCAGTTCTATTTCAAGATAATAACAATGTTAAGTGATTGTTCTTCTATTTTTTTTATATTTTTTTTTTTTTTTACCCGCTATTATCAACGGCTTTGTTTGCATATTCAACTTGGAAAACGCGTCCATCAGGGGAATAAGTAGAAACAGATAAATCGTACTATTTTGTTGTTGCTGTTTGTTAAAAAAGATATATCATAAAAAGACAACATGAGACAACTTACACCTGTACCAATGGAAGTCATTTTTATTATATAAAGTTATTCTTTTAGATAAAAAGAGAGAATAATAATAATAATAAAAAGGTAACTTATAAGGGCCGCGCGTTCAACTCAACTCACATTACGCAACGTCACACACTTTATTCATTCAAATTTGGGATAATTCTAACTTCAAAGTCATGACATAAGCTTATTCAAATCTGGAATGTATGTTTTGAATTAAGAAAAAAAAAAAAATCCCAGCAAACACGTCCTTCGCTAATCTATCTTTCTCTCTTGTAAAAAAACAAACTAGAAACAATGAGTGCACCTTTCTATTATAATCAGTCTAATGCTACTCCTGTTAGACCACCAAGTCAGCCACCCTTTATTCCAGCCCCACAGCAGCAGCAACAACAACAGCAACAAATGGCATTTAGAAATCAACCCATGATGGATCCTAATAGAAGACGATCACATAATAAAGTAACTATATAAAAATATAAATATATAAACCACCTTGTTTGTTAAATCCCGTTGATCAAGATTATTAGAGCTGATGGTACTATTGAAGAAGCAGAAGAAGCAGGTAAATAAGAACAAAGAGACACACACAGGAAATAATAAAGATATATTAACCATATTAAAACAGAGGATGATATTAGTGCCCGTGATATCGCAACAGCAAGATACAAGCGTAACCATGACTACCTAAGTGAAGTCTTCAATCATAGTACAAGTAAAGTAGTAGATAAAGGTGATATAATGATAATAATAACCAATAATAACAATGAATAGATGCAACTACCGCGAATAATGCACCTATTGAACAAACAAAAGAAGAATTGGATCAACTTGCTGTAAGAGAGAGAGAGAGAGAGAGAGAGAGAGAGAGAGAGAGAGAGAGAGAGAATATATAATATTAAATAGAGAGAGAGAGAGAGAGAGAGAGAGAGAGAGAGAGAGAGAGAGAGAAACAAAGTCATTTTTATATTAATCATAATAAATAGGAACAACATATTGCACAATTCAAACAACATCAATCAACACACATCAACAAGATCAAACAAATAGAAGCAGAAAATCAACACTTTTGGGAATTAATGACCAAGTTGAATGATGCAAGCACACTTGAAGTAAGTAAAGATATAAATTATATTGTAATTCACTTGATAACCATCTTTCTCTTAGAATATTCATCAAGCATCGAATGACTTGGCATCTTCAATGGGATTAAAAATACAATTTAAATCAAATCAAGTGAATACAATATCGATACCAGAAGCAATGGAGCTTTAAATAATTATAGTAATAAATTTTATTTTATTTTATTTATTTGTTTGTTTTATTATTCTTGTTTTCTCTTCTCTCTTCTCTTTTCTCTTTTTATACTTTATTAATAAATGGGTTTATGGAAGCATCTACTTTTACTAAGCTTTATTTTATTATTAATATCAAAATGTGAGTGTCAGGAACAACAGCAAGACGATACTAGTAATAACGATGATAATGATAATGATGATGACGATAGTGGAGACACTTATGATGATGATAATAATAATAATGATAATACCAACACCAAATGCTCCTTTATAAGCGGACAAGGGTGTCTCAACGGGATCTGTAAATATTGTGCAATGTGTATTCCCAGCAACTGTATATTAGGCACACCTTACTCCACCGGCAACAATGAAGGCTCCACATGTGAAGCCATAGGTGAACAAGACGATGGGTACGACTTTTACAACTACTGTCTCTCCCCGGGCGATCAATACCTCAACGACGACACCAGCAATGGTTGCCCGACCAGCACCGTCTGCTATCAATACAGACACTCCACTAGTGCCCATGCGTGGGACAACCTCACGTGTGCCCAAAACAGCTGCCTCCTCTTGAGCCGAGACGGTTCACCTCCACCGGTACCGAGCAGTGACAACATTAACATTACTGTATCCGGACCCAACACAAGTCATCCTCGGCAGCAGCAGCAACCACATTACTATAACCCGCTGGATATCAAGAGTGGCTCTGCAGCCTCGATTGCACTCACCACCAGTTGCATTATTTTAGCGCTGTGTATTGTGGCACTCTTGCTGAGATGCAGAAAACGACTAGAACGAAAATTGGCACTTGTTTTACATCATGACGTATCATCATCACCGCCACCCTCCTTTTGTTCAACACCAACACCAACGATGATGATGATGATGCGGGCCTCATCTTCTCAGGAAACACTACCCGATTATGATGAGAATATACCACCCAAATATGAACATGCGATTGTGACACAGATCAGAGGCTTTCCATCATCAGCATCGTCGAGTGCAGAAGCAGCAGGATGGATTCCTGTTTATGTATCGCCGGTACCGATACCAAGAGCGCCCAATGATGGCATGAATCATAGACAGCATGGATTTCAGTGGGTGCCTTCTCATCAAGACTGGGCTACTATTCAACATGATCAATAAATAGTAAATAAATAAAAATAATATATAAAGGAGAGAAAGAGCAGTGGTAATAATAAAAAGAACTGACGTGATCCATTATATACGACAATAATATAGTTTTAAAGGAGTGTAAAGGAGAGAGAAAAGGTTAAAATTATTTATTATATATAAAAACGAGGAGTGTTGCAGACTTATTAATGTGAATCATGATGTTTATTATTGTTTACATACTCTCCCTTTCTCTCTCTCTCTCTCTCTTTTTTTTTTTTTTTTTTTTTTTTTTTTTTTTTTTTTTTTTTTTTTTTCTATCCTTTCTCTTTTCTGTATAATAAAAATAATAAATGCGACATCTTGTACATCATATACTTTTAGTCATTCTACTCTTACTTATCATTATACTTCCCATTGTTAAAGTCAAATTAGATTCACCGCCTTCATGGACCATTGCCTTGTTGTTTGGTCTCAGTTTATCATGCTATATTCTGTACTGGGTAAATATATATATATATATATATATAGATATAGATATATATAAAACTAATACAATGTATATATATATATATATATATATAGGTATGCATTTATACAGTCAAATCAAATGAACAACAAGAGCATATGGAAGAAGATGAAATAGGACTACAAAGAGAGCACATGTCAGGCAGTTATAATCCATCAACAGTAGGTATACCACCCAGTTCATTCTTATCCCCACCACAGCCGCAGCAGGCATCTATTCGATCCGAGTATACACCACCACCACCTGCTTATAGAGACTTGAGATACCCACCTTCCTATCATTCTACCCAATCTACAAAGGATGATGTGTCTGTATATTAATAACCATGGTTACAGTGATAGATGGTGATTCTATACGCGTTGAAATATATATACTATAATTATCTACTATTCAATAAACATGATAAAAGAGAGAGAAAAGTGTTCCATAATATATTACTCTATCACAAGACAGCTGCATTGAATTTACAAGTAAAATAGTAAACACCTTTTGAACTCAGACCGATGCTTCAATATGGGTTTGAAAATGACTCCTTGTTTTATTTCTCTCTTTCTTTT
The DNA here is from genome assembly GCA_025399235.1 of Backusella circina FSU 941. Classification (NCBI taxonomy): domain Eukaryota; kingdom Fungi; phylum Mucoromycota; class Mucoromycetes; order Mucorales; family Backusellaceae; genus Backusella; species Backusella circina. The sequence continues at coordinate 216,643 of MU622268.1, forward strand.
TCATTATTTAATAATAAACTCCTTTTCTTTTTATTGTAAAAATAAGCAAATACATATTTAGAGATGGCTGACGACGAAGAATTCGATATTTATGGAGATTATAACTTTGATCAAGTAAGCGAGATGGAAGTAATAAATAAAAACCTTATTAAATAAATATAATACACAGTCGGACGACATTCTGGATGAAATCGTAAATGATTCGTCTTCAAGTGAAAGAAAGCGTCAAAGACCTAAAGAAGAGGAACCAGAAGAAGAGGAACGAGAGGTAAGGCAAAGGACTTGAAATGAAATAGAGACTGATATCAAATTATATTTAAATACAAAAGACAAAACCTGTAAAAGTATCAAAAACAAGCGAACGTCAAGGTAAAAAGTGAATAGCGCCATCGCGTAATACGATTTTTATTTATATTAAAATAAAATAGAAGCAACCTCTTATAAAAGCCATTCAACATATAACAATACAAGTCAGGGAGAGAGAAGCAGCAGCTATCAAAGCAATAGTAACTATTCACGATCACAGCAATTGCCTTTGGCTATTACTCAATTACGTGGACTCTCTACACATCCTACAAATAGTATTTATTTAGGAGAACTTCATTGGGTAAAATAGACACACATATCTGCCTCTTGTTTAAGCTTATGTAATAACAATCCATTCTTTATTTATAAAAAAGTATACCACAGAGGGTCAAGTGAAACGACCATTGGAAAAGGCACAGTTATTGGACCAATTGAAGGAAATGACTTTTTATGAACATAAAGTGAATGGAAAATCAAAAGGGTAAAGCATCATTTCATATAGATAACAATGCGACGATGATTATTTAACACATGCCATCAAAGTATTGTTTATATAGAGTTTAATAGTACAGAGGCTGCCAGCACTGCAAAGTCAATTTATGAAAAGAGGTAAAAAGAGACAAAATTTGATATATCTATATGTATTTATTATCTATTTTTAGTAACTATTACGATAAGCAAGTATTTGCTGTTTATACAACAGCTCCCAACCCCTTCAAACATCTTCCAAAAGGTAAAAAAAAAAAAAAAAGTAACAAAATGATTTTGAATATATATAACCAGAATATCCTCCTATTTAGAAACCGTCTCTAAACCCAGTCGTAACACGCCCCGCATGAACAACGGTCCCATGATGGGCGGAGGTGCATCCAGTGGAGGCACCAGCTACCCAATGAATACATTCAATAATGGCTTCAATGGTATGGGAGGCATGCCCTATTTTCCAATGGGAAACCGTGGGGCATTTATGGGTAACTTTGGAGACATGATGTCGGGGAGTAATCAGAGAGGAAATGGTCGTATGAGAGGTGGAGGTAGTTATAGAATGCCCCGTGGAGGTGGAAATAATACTGGCGGTGGAGGTGGAGGTGGTGGCAATGGAAATTATATGGGCGATGGAGCTGGCTTCGGTGGTAAGTTTAAATCTATGCGTGTGTGTATTTGTTTTCTAAAAATCTGTTTTATTATCATCATTAAGGCATGTATATCAATCCTGCTTTCTTTGAACAACAACAACAGCAGCAAGGTCATAATAACAATTAAAAACCCAAATTTAAATAATAAAGACTCTCTTTTTATATATAAGTGTATGCAAAGTGGCTTATTTGTTTTTATTTTTTTGTCTTTCTTTTTCTTTTTTACATTTAAAAAATGTCTGCTATGAGTAATCAACTTGAACAAGGTAAAAGAGAGAGCAATAACCTTTAAAAAGCAACTCAATATAAACCAAAAAAAAAAAAGTCTTTGCGGAAAAGGAACATTTGGCTGAAGAGATTATTTTTAATAAACAACTGGTAAAGAGATATTTTATGCATCCTTTTTTTTTGTTGCTCATTTCCATTTAAAAAAAAAAGGTGGTGGATTATGATCGAAAAAGAAATTCAAATAGAGAAGCCCTGACACAGATCAAAAAAAAAGTAGGCGATGGTAACGTTTACTTGTTTCTTTTCATTTGAAATACAAACGTTGATGCCTTTTTTTTTTTTCTAAAGAAAAGAAACTATGGACTTTTTTCGGTGACATGTTTATCAAATTACCAACTGAAAAGACAAAAGAGTTAATTGAAAAAGGTATGTAATAGAGAAAGAGAGAGAGAGAGAGAGAGAGAGAGAGAGAGAGAGAGAGAGAGAGACTATCATTGAACTTTTTTTTTTTTTTTTTTTAGACCAAGCATCTTTGAATGAAAATATTGATATTGCAAGAACAGCAATGAAGAGCAGTGCACAAAAATTGGAGGTGTTGGAGGGGAGAAATAATATGAAGGGATTCAATTTGGCTAGTCTCAATGGTCAGTGATGTGTGTGTTTATATTCATATAATATGAAAAGAAAATAGATCTTATGTACATTTATATTTGAATAAAGAGAGAAAGTATAAACAGTACCTGGAAAATATATTTTCCGACGAGCTTTGCGATTTTATATCTTTTTTACTTTGCATGATAACCAAAACTTATAATACGAGAGAAGAATATGCACCAACTAAAACCCTATTTGGTATTATGAGAAAACTGATTACTAAGGATGAACAGTCAAGCTTGCTTTTTTTTTTTATGGAAAAATCAATTGATAAAAATGATCAACAATCCACGTTTAATTTGAAATAAGAGTGAGTAAAAGCCATCACTAAGAGGCATTTGCGATAGATTGTTATACAAAAGGAGAATCCCAAAGTGATACTATTGACCCATATCTGGTTGTATATTATATAATATATTCATTATTAATTCTAAAAACTTTCATCTTGGTTACATTTCACTAACAAAATGTATTTTAAACCTGACTCATTTTATCAATATTCTATCAATTTACTATAAATATCAATGCCACCTGGTACAAAAACACACATCAGCTGGACTGATAACATTAATAATTCATTTCAATAAACATAAACACCAAGTACCTACTTGAAGTAAAAATGAAACATTGTCATCTTTGCACGAATTAAGCATTGTTATGTTCATTTCTCCCGAGTGCTCGGAAATGCGTTTATATATGATATGAATGATTGTGACTTCATTTTAAGGCCAGCCTGGACCTTTTCGTGAATAGTCTGTTTTCTCTCACTTCTTTTTTTTTTCTTTTTCTTTTCTCATAAATAAAATGATGACTATTTCCTTAATCAGACTTCTTTTCTCCTCTTATAAACATATAGGAGTTATATTCAATCTAGCCATTTCTTATGTAGCTTATAACATATACTATATATATAAATGATACATCATTATAAAAGCTAATAAGCACTCTAGTTATTATTAGAGAGAAAGAGAGAGAGAGAATAAGGAAAATAATAAATCAAAAATTAAAATAGAAAAAAACTATTTTTGGGTTGAAGAGATTATCATTTTCTAGATGTTATATAATTAAAAGATGCAAAAAATCCGCAGCCAAAAAAATATAAAAATAAGGATGCCAGGTTATTTCACATGCACAGCTTGACGAATAGAATCACAATCACTCATTTGATTTGTGGTTACTGTCCTGAATAAGAGTATAAAAATATTTTTCTTTAAATGGTGAGTCACCTTATATGAACCTTTTATGTATCATTCCTTAGAGGAAATAAAGTAGTGTCTCGAGGTGAAAATGATAAGAACGATGAGATAAACCTACAATCCGAATAGAATCCAAAAGTTAAAGTAAAGAGTGAAATAAAATAGCAATTGCTGTCAAGTATTATCAACATATTGAATGCATGGGGGTTGCAATGGAAAGAATATACTCATAGTTTTCATCTTTCAATAGGAAAACGAAATAAAATCTATTATCTTATCAATTGTTACGACTTTCTGATCTGGAGACATCATGCTTTTTCTTTTTTAAAAAAAAATGGTTCCCCATGTTTTTTTATAAATATAGATCGGTGTAACGCTTACTCAATTCAATATAACCTTTGGCATGAAATATAAGTGGACAAGATGCCAAGCAGAGTCACATCTTGGCTGTGGTTGATGTATACAACTGGTTTCACACTCACTGTATTCTCGTACAACGATACCCCAGACGATCCTAAAGATGTGAAACCTAAAAAAAACCTGTCTTATCATTGATCATACGAGCAACGACAAACATAACATTCCAATTCTTCTATTTTCAGCCACTTTTAACATTGCATTATTAATCCATTCGTTGATCTGACATTTAGTATTTCATTAATTGATCTACTGGCAGCATTGATTGTAACCGCAGCAATTGAAGTATTAGTTTACCCATTGCTACTAGTCTAGTCTGTTTACTTGTATATATATTTTTTATTCATGTGAACTTTCTTATATATAAAAATAAAAACTTCGTAAAAAAAAAAAAAAACACCTGGCCTCTTCAGCTTAGGTTGTCACTATTACTAATCATAATAATTAATATATAAAAAACACGATAAGGGTATCTTTTACATTTGCTTCTCGACAATTCATATCAATAAAAATATGACTCTTATTGCATATATAGTGAATCACCAAAATTACAATGGCAGTGAATTTAAGTCACTTTACGAGTTTTTGAACTACCGAAAAAAAAAAAAATTAACTTGGCATTTTAGTGCCGAGAGGAAAAAATTCTAGAAGTTAACTTGGCATATTTTATCACTTATCTGTTTTTCTACTATGTACAAACAAAAACAAAACAAAACAAAAAACGCGTAGAAATGAGATAAATAAAATGATGAATTACTGTTAATTTAAAGATATCAACTTGATTCTTTTTCAAGTCTTTAATAATAGACGCTGTTCTCTCACACAACTTTGTTGTTATGCTGGAAAATCCTATTTTGAATGACCGACATTGGTGATCTTGGGTATATAAGGCATCGAAAAATCTCCAACAAGTTTAATTTTTTTTTTTTTCCTCTCTCTCATCATATATCAATAAATATACATAAAAAATAAAATAAAATAAAAATAAAATGTCATTAGAAATCTACCTTTTACCGGAATTTGGGTGGTCCATTAAGGGTCAACATGTATTTGGTCCAGGATCAGTATTCCAAGGTAATAACGAAGCTTTTTCTATATACATAGTTATTATTATTAAACCAAAAGATTTAACATTTGATTCTAGGTTTTATAAAACTTAATTTATCTCCAGATCTAGCAGAAAAAGCTGACAAAGTTCGAATTGTATTTCATGCAAATGAATCAGTCTACACCATTGCCCGATCCAAACCTCTTTACAATAAACAACTCTTTGGTTCACAAAGGGTCATCTTGAAACGGAAAACAGAGAACGATTTTGATGCTGCAGCACAGGAGATAGCACGTCCGTTTATCATTCAATTGCCCATGGTCAATTTTCCACCATCATCCAACATCGTATCTGAAGCAGAGGGCATCTCATATCATACCAACTTTAACCTGACAGCCTATCTGGACCAGGCAGATGGTACCAACCTGCTGCAATCAAAGAAGCCTATCTTATACATGCCGTTAATTGAGACAAGCGCTCTCAAAAACCCAATGACGTTCAACATTGCAGACAACAACAATGATGAGAATCCCATCACTGTAAAGCTCACCTCGCTTGATTATGTTCCTGGAGACAAGATATCTGTCCTTTTATCAGTAAATAACAATAGCAGCAGCAGCAAGAAAAATATAGAATCTATTACCTTAAAGTTATATCACATTCAAACTTGGAGCAGCCAAGTCTCACTCTCCAAAGGAAAGATTAATACTAAAAAACTGGTCGCTAGCAGCAGCACAAGCAAGATCAACATGTCACATTTCAACGACCATGGTATAGAAAGTCTGCTAGAGATTCCACTCGATGCCATTCCCTCCTTCAATTACAGTCCACAGTTCACAAGCGCATATCAAATTTTAATTAGCATCAAACAAAGGGGTGTGATTTGGTCACACGGCACTGAGCTCGCCACAATCCCTATCCATATTGGGACATTGGGATATGGTATTCATTCACCCGAGAAAATCAAAGACTATACCGCTTTTCGAGGTGTGTTTGATAATCCATCCGAGCTACCAGCACTGCCTGTTCCTCAATTTCTGAATCAATTGGAGTATGAAGAGGCTCTACCAGTGTATGAAGAACAGACGGTGCCACCTTATCAACTTGCTGTTGTATAAGATATATATATCTTTTGTTTACGATGGTCTACGCATTTTTTTTTTTTTTTTGAAAGGTTGCTTGGTTCAGATTTTTTAATATTTCTGCGCAGATAAAAAGCCCTTTTGCTTATATATCCTCCATTCTAAAACAAGAAACTGTATATGATTACCTAACACTTTTTTTTTTTATATATATTTATTTATGTATAAACCTTTAGAAGAAAAGATACCCCCATGCATACATACTACACTTTATAGTTAAAAATGAATTATATGTCACTCCCTTTTTTTTTTTTTTATTGATTGTAATATATATGAATTTATTTAATAATAATAAAAAAACAATTTGAAAGTATATATATGTATTTAAACATCATTTGATGGAACATTAAATAATGTATCAAATTCACCTGCTGTAAAAGCAGGAGCACCTGATGCTGCGTCCGCATTAGGAAGTAAGTTTCGAATCATTCTAGGCAAAACGCGGTAATGATCCTCTTTATCACCTTGGAAATAATCATATCCCCAATTGGTTATATTGGAGGGCACCAATTCAGTTACCAAAAATCGATCTACAAGGGTACGTAATGAAAAAAAAAAAATGAGATATTACGCGCATTTTTTTTTTTTTGGGGGGGATCTTACCATTGCGAAGTAAATTTACAGCATCGCTTAAAATAGCTCTCGTCATAGTATAGGGCAATCGAAGACCAACAGGATTGGATCGTTCGACCATGACACCTGTGTAGAGTTCCACGTTTTCGGGTGTGCCATAGAGCTCCTTTAGTGCCTCTTGGACTTCCTTCTTATCAGTAAAGTCTTCAAAGGTGTTGAGTGGCACCAGATTGAAGTTTCTTCTGAAATCGTTGAAGCTACAGGTACCAAGAGCACGGGCTTGTTTTATACCAGCGATTTCAACGTGCTCTAAACCAGCTGGGGTTGTTCTGCCTTGGCTACATTTTTATTAATATTAGAAACAAAAAAAAAAAAAAAATCAAATAAATAAAAGCTGATTTTTTTTTTTTTTTTTTTTTACCCAATTTCAGAAGCGGATTGCTCAAAGCCTCCTCGAAGATTTCTTAAAATATCAGCATCTGAAAACTGACCCGTCTCCAGGTTTCTGTGAATACCTGCAATAGGAAGACCCTTTGAAAGCTCCTCTGGACTCGCCTTTGTAAACTTTTCATTAAAGATCTTCAAGATCTCATCAAAGAGGCTGTAATCCGTACTTGCCCTATTGATCAGGGTACGATCGTAACTATCTGTCTTTGGTGTGATATTTGTCTTCTTCATGGAATCCATCATGACATCCATGACATTGGAAATCCATGCCGCGTCCTTTTCACCGACGGCGCCATGCCAGCGATAGATCACATTGAATTCGATAGAGACCGCATTTCCATACAAAGGAGGTTTGGCATCCTCCAGGGGGTTCAATGTAAAATCAGATTTGGCTGCAGAACCGAGGATGGTACGAAGATAGTCGTGCACGATAATGTTAGCATAGCAGCCATTGTTAATCAGTCGAGCGGTTTGGAAAAGTTCCTCATCCTGATCCTCTGCTGTCTTTAACTTGAGACCGGGTCCATATGAAAATCTATCATTTTCGTTATCTTTCAAGAGTTTGGATGCGATGAAATTGTGGTTGCGAGAGAAGAGGACCAGTAATGCTCCAACGCCTTTTTTATTTTCATTTTCATTTTTTTTTTTTGAAATTTGCAAGTTATTTTTTTTTTTCGGAATCATTGTTCAAAAATTATATCTTTTACCTGCTGGTTGAATGACAAGACGCTTATCATACCACTGATCTGGTTTTAGGAGACCATTTTTCTTTTGACGAACCGAATCCTGATTTTCCTGACTAAAACCATACAAAAATGACCTAATATATATATTTAAATTAATTAACTAAATCGAAATGATCAAAACGAATTTTAAAAAAATTACATGTCGGCATAACCAGTAGTTAGATTACGGCCTGGGTCATTAGGATCAGTATAGAATAAGTCATGAGTAATAACAATAGCCATATATAATAACAACATATTGATACCCCCCTTGTGCTTTTCAAAGGTGCCCTCAGGTCTTTTCAATAGTTTTTCAAAAACATCCTTTGGGCTTGGTAGATTTTTATTATTGAGCGACTTGGAGGGTACTGTACGCGTATAGTTTGTTCCTGCTTTACCCTAAACGTTTTTTTTTTTTTTTTTTTTTTACCTGTGCATTGTGAGCGAAATTGGTGACCAACATAATTTACAAAAGGTTTTTTAAAGTCGGCCTAAGACGTTATGAGTATGTATAGATATTAATATATATTGGAGTATACATTACATAGAAATCATCAAGAAGTGGAGCTGTTATAAGTTTGGTAAGGTCATGAGCTTCAGGTCCAAGAGTTGAAAGGATATTCGTAACCGATTGGAAAGTGTTGTTACGATCATTAGTAGGTGCATGTTTACCAAGCAATCTATTTTTGTTGTTGTAGTAGTAGTTGTTGTAGTAGTTGTTGTAGTTGTTGCAGTATCCCGTATATTTAATTCTATATAATTTTAAAAAAAATCAACCAACCTTTCAGAGATACTCTTTAGTAAATAGAGCTGTTGTGAAATTGGAAGTGTCAACATTTCACGAATAGCAGCAACATTTCCAGGTGAGATATGAAAGACGTCTTTTACAGTTTTGGAGATGGCATCAAGCGTCCATTTACCACCAGTGGGGCTACTGGAGGGTGTAGGATCAATTGTTTTACCTTGTGTCTTCTTTTTAGCATCTTCATTAGACCTAGTATCCTTTATATTGTTTGCAAGCGCGTCCAATGCCTTTAGGAGGCTACTTTCTTCTTTTTCATTCTCAATCCACTTCATATACCCATTTAGACCTTGGGATGAGGTATCTGATCGGCCATTCTATTTATCATAACAACAATTAATTAATACTTCCCCTTATCTTAAAGACACAAAAAGAAAATGAAGTTCTAACCTGGGCCACTGGGGGTACTGTTAACATAGTGTAAGATTTATGATTATTTAAAAAGGACGCATATATTTTTGTCGCTTTTTATATTAGAACAATTAAGGGGTGACTTGTTTCTGTTTTTTTCAAATGCAAATGGGTCACTGCATATTACATGTTGCATGCAGGGGCTTTGAATTTTAGAAACGATGTGCATGCCGACACAACAAACAGTAAAACGGAAGGTAGAACGCCTACATGCGCTTTTATTAGATGCTTATTTATTTCTGTTTTAACATCCTAAATCACCGTTTACTTTTTGATGAATAGTATAAAACAGATAGTTATACTTTTTTTTTGTTGTAAATGTTGCTAATGCTAAATATTACTTGATTGAATCATGCAAGAAGATATAGCGGCTCCGTGTCACGCAGTCAGTCATTGTCGTATTGTGTAAGAAGCATGGACTTTTTTATTATTTTGTCCAATATATAAAAATGGCATAGTTGACCTTTTCTTTTTATTCTTCCATCTCGAATGAAAGATAAGGTGCTTCTTTAATGCAAAGAACAACAAACAAGCAACAAACTTTAACCACTCCAAGTCTTCTGATTGAATTGTGTGAGTACTCAGGAATATAGTTAGAGTCAGTTCCTATCAGCATTATTCAAAAAACCACGTCTGGAGAAGGTGTTTTCTTTTTGTCATTTATTCATGCTTCTTGCAGAAGTAGATATCATTTTGGTATCCGTCATTGGTAACGAGGAACCTGATCATCAATTTTAGATTCACATGACCCGGATTTCGCTTTATGCATTTTTATGGTTTAATTTTGTACCATTGCAGTGGGTGTGTCTATTTTTGTATTTTGTCCGGAGCTTAAATCAGAGAGAGAGAGCTCATCTCCTGTACTATAAGAACATAACAACTGGTCACTGTCGTTCTTAATTGTGATTTCTAATATGAAGAATCTATATTTATATTAAGAATATAAATGATGTTTTATTAATAATAATACGTAGATATATATATATATAATATTGGATATTGAATGATATTTTTATTGATTTAATCAGAGTCAGAGCTGCTACTGCTACTGCTGCTGCTACTGCTACTACTACTACTACTACTGCTGTTGCTGCTGCTACTACCTCTTCTACCACGACCTCTATGTCTCATTTCCCGTCTTTGCATTCTTAACGCTTGCTTTTCCGCCTTTCTTGCCATCTTCTCTTGTCTCTTTGCTTCCTTCTTACTAAGACCAATCATATTTCCTTGACCATGGAGGCCAGTTGGCATTCCTGGATATCCATGACCCATACCATAGGCAGGCATATATTGAAGTCTGGCTTCCTCTCTTCTTCTTCTCTCTTCTTCTTTCTTTTGCTTTTCATGATGTTCCTTATATTCGTGAGCAGCATAGATACCAACGCCAAGAGCAACTGCTGCACCAACATATACCTTTGTATATTTTCATCAAATTAGTACCACCACTCACATTCACTATACTTCTTTTTATTTCTTTCTGGATTTCTATTTACCGCCCATTTAGGAATAGATCCTTTTTCTTTTCTCTTCTCAAACTCTTCTCTCGTCATGATCTTTGAATAATCGATTTGCTGATCTTTACTACCACCTGGCATACGTGTACCTGATTCACTAAGATCTGAAACAGGATTCTGACTGTAAGGAGGAGGGTTAAAAGGTGGAGGGGCACCACCACCATAGTTTTCTGGAACGGGTTGAGCAGGACCTAGCGATGACATGGAGCTTTGGTGTGAGGGCGTATTGTGATAAGTCGTGGTTTGTGAAAAGGATGAGCTTGAGTATGAGATATGTTCATTACCATGTACTTTCATCTCACCAAATGATGAACTAACTGAACCTACAGTGTTGGTGCCCTTGTGATCCAAAAAAAAAGGTGTTAGTCTAAATAAAGAATGCTAAAAATAAATAGGCTGTTTTACCGAGAAGAATAAATTGACTAGGATCTCACAGAAGGGTTCGTTAAGCGAGTTTTTGAACTGGACATAGTTAGAGTCTTTGCCTTGCTTGAAAACTTTATCCAGGGCAACTTCACTATGGGCAACGAGTCCAGTTGAGGAGTTCTCATCAACAAGCTCCAAAGCGAGGAAATGGTCATTCTCAGAGACATTACTATAAAACACCAAAAAAAAAACAAAAACTGATCAGTCTATATGCTCCAACACACACTTTCTCTTTCTCATGCTGTCTTTTTTTTTTTTTTCGCTTTACTCACCAAGTCAATTCATCTTTCCATTGAGGTTCCGGACCTTCATTGGAATGAGTTCTGTGCTTGTCATTGGGATTAACAAAACAGCCAACGAAAAAACGTGCTCCTGAAGTGTATTGTTAGTATCACATATAAAACAATTGATGCTGCTCTATTTTACCCGATAAACCAGAAGGAAGTCCACGCAAAGAAACTAGAGTTATGTATAAATATAATTATTATATTTAAAAGAATAAGTTAGTCACTTACCAGGTGCAATAGTAAGTGTTCCAACAGCCATAATATAGAATAAATAAGAAAAAGGTACAAAGGATGTATGTAGTATTTAAAAATTCAAGGTCGATTTATTTAAATAAAAGTTTAAATGAGAGTCTAAATGAAATGGGGGGGGGGAGAGTCGATTTATGCCCCCCATTATTTCCTATTTTTTACTAATACACCAAAAAAGGAAGATTGATTCCAGGGTATTTTGGCGCAGCGCGTTTCCCAAAATAAGAGAGAACTCACCGGAAACAGCATTAACAGAAAAAGTCTCAGTCAATTTCATGCAGTTCTGTCTTCTTTTAACTTTGATTTCTTACTTACAACTTACAAGAAAAAAAACGTAATATAGGAATGAAAAAAATACCTAAAAAAAAAGACCATGTTGGATATTTAAAAATGCTATGGCGAAAATGATCAGATCAGATCACTTTCTGTAAATACTAACATGGTCTGTATTACAAAGTCAAGTCCGACAAATGTCTTGAAGAGAGAGATGCCACGGTTTCGAAGGCACGATTTAATAAAAAAATATTTACTTGAATGTTTTTTTTTTGTTTTTTTTTTTACTCTTGTGTATATTCATATCATTTATTATTATCAAAGTAAAACAGCGCAAGTTAAATTGTAGTTATAAAACATAAATTTATTTTAATATGGCAAATTTTTTCAAAGAAGGTAAAGTATAACAAATATTTGCACTAAAAACATAAAAAAGGCAATAGCACTAAAAAAAACATCTACTAGCTGCTCAATCTGCTGCACAATTAGCATCACAAACCAGTAATGAAGATCGTGGTATGTTTGATAACGCTTTGACTGGCTTATTAGGAAGTCTTGGCAGCCACAAACCTGCTGAGCCACACGAGATCCAGCAAGCACAAGACAACTATCAACAACTTGTTGACAACCCAACTCAACCAGCCACGCCCGAGGTGGTAGGCAATGCTGCCGCTGTTCAGGCGATGCAAGAGAATGAAAAGGCATCTGGTGGCACTCTCAGCACCCTGATTGGTTTTGCCATGGCTATTGCTGCTAAATTATTTGGCCTTAGCAATGGTGCAACAGCCAGCAATGATGACAAGCAGTCTGCTGTTCAACAGGCTGCCATGATGGCCTTCAAGTTATATATGGGTCAAAAGGCGGGTGGTGCACAGGCGAGTGGTGTTAGTAGCTTGCTAAACTTTGCCATGAACATGGGTGGTGGTGGCGGCGGCAATCAACAGCAGGCAAGCGGTCTCGGTCAGATTGGTAATTTGATGGGAGCATTTATTGGTGGCGGTAATCAAAGCCAGCAGCAAGCAAGTGGGGTTGCTGGACTTTTATCGAAATTGCTTTAGACTTGTGTCTTAGTTTTTTTTTTTTTTTTTTTTTCTATACACTATTTTTCAATTGGGATGGCACAATCTCCGGGAAAAAAAAATGTTGCACTTTCTGAATAAAAGAAATCTTGTTTCTTTTCGTTTTTCATTTTTTAGTAGTATGTCTTTCCAATTTTTTTTTTTCGAAGACGGAAAAGGAAATGCCATGAATGAAGATGGTCATGAGCCAGTATAAATGGAAGTAGACAAGGAAGCTTATCCTCTTGACAACACTACGAAGTTTGATATATATTCAGAGTTGAAGTCACCTGAAAAAGTGATGAAGCCGAAACCCGTCAAAGACGAAAGCCTCATTAACAATGAAAAACCTGCAACTGTTACTAGAGAGCATCGCAATTCCCTATCTTGGTATACGATTGCTTTTTTTCATGCACGAGATAGCTACGTTGGTGAATGTCTTAATATCAAAATAATAATAATAATGTCACCATTAAAAGTGACACCAGAATCCAGCGGATAAACTTTGAAAATATATTTGGTTAGCGTGAGACGCCTTTTTTTTCGATTACTCTATGTCTCTAGTGATTAATCAAATCTTTGGAGGTAAAATGACCTAAAAAGAAAGCGTATTAATAGAAAACCAATGTTCATCAAAAGATTTTTCGATAGGATATTCCAGCAATGTCATAGGGCAGCAGCAAACGACAGACAATATTCGTAAGTATAGATAATAAAGAAGTTAAGAGAGATTAATGTGCTTTTATAGGAGGACATGGTTACGGCTTCCTCGCAAGTGATGCCACAGATAGTTCAAGCTGAAGTACAGCAGTTTAATAGTCCAATTTCGTCTACCAGCTCAAATATGAAGTCATGTTCTCCAACACCTAGTTCAAGCTGATAAAGCTGGCTAGAGAAGCGAATAAATATAAAAAGTCAGCTATTGAAGTCATTTTCAACCTGATTACTTCGTCAACAAACAACAAACTAAATCGAGTATCAGAGCTATATCTTTCAAGTAGCCACATCCATACCGTGATAAGCTATATCTTTTGGTCTTCAAATATAATTCCTCATTGTTCAAATCTTTTGCCTCATGAACAAACAGAAGGAACGCCCGGATTATGTTTGTGACAAATATAAAAACCATAAGTATGACCAATCCACTTTGTATGGTGAAATTAAGTCGAATGAGAACACAGGTAGCTTAAACCAAGATCTGTATTGACTGGCTTATTTCACGAAAAACGCAATAGAGATGTACAACTTGGAAATATGTTTATCGTTCCAGGCAATCGGTAACCTTGTTCATTTTTATCCTATGACTCTGCAACATCAATCTTCTTATGTCTTCATAGATATTGCTACTTTAAAGATACGCACATAACATGCTGATCTCAGAAACATATTATTGGAGCTTGATACAATTGTTCAGCTTGCTCATTTGAATGATACTTTATGTAAGCCTATTCAAGATACAATTCTATATCGTCCCAGTGCATCATATGAACTATTTGAAATCAAAACCAAACAGCCTAAGCCTATGAAGCATGACTAAGTTCTTATTCTTTTGTTACCCTTTATCATGTCAAAAAAGCATATATATATTTTTTTTAGTTTTTAACTAGGAAACTCATTATGTATTGATAAATTGTTGTTAAAGCAAAAGCTGAAAAAATGATAAATACCCACCCATCTTCGTTTATAAAAGCGTTTTTTTTTTTTTTTTTTTTTTTTTTTTTTTGTAAAGAAAATGTTATTCGAGTGCTTATGTCATGTTGAGCTCTGATACAGAGAAGAGCTTGAGCTTCAAAAAATATTGGCCCTTTGGGAAAAATAAAAACCGCCCTTTGGCGTTGGAACGACTGTAAATGATAAAATGATGTTGTTTTTTTCCACATCTTGAAACCATACCACTGGTAACAAGGTCGTCATATAGAAAACGTTGTGATCGGGATTTAATTCATTTTGGAAATGTCATGGTGCTATTAATAAAATTGAACACAATTCTTATCTTTTGGGAGTTATTTATTCTTTAAAGAGATATTACAGTGGACCACTCCATATCAGTAAAATAAGGCTTTTTGAGACAATCTTTTAAATGAAGGTAGCGATCCAAAAACACGGTCAGAGATCTCATGTTCACACTCTATCAGGAACTACATTTTTTTGTTATTTTCTATTTTACCAACCTTCTAAGCTCCATAAACACAATCCAGATTCCTGCAGATATTACTGATATTCTTGACATTTTTATCTTTTTCGAATTAGGAAACAGCGAAAGAAGCCTACTTGTATTTAAATCAAGACCAATACAACCCATTGATTCTAATTCTTCGACTTGTCCTGCTAAACTTTGGTTTCGTTCCATATAATGTAAGAGTCAACCAAGCATGGGTTCGTTTTGTACTGATATTGTATGGAATAGACTAAGTGTGGATAGGACTTGTGCCTATTGACAAACAAGCATGCATTCCTGTTTTTGGACAAATGAGAGTTGCATAAATATCAAGTATAAGTCTTTGGTAGGAAATTGTTTCATGGTAAAGATGATCGAAAAAAAAAGAAAAAAAGCGTAGAGTTGATATGTATATAAAAAATAACACTTTTGCAAAATATTTAGGTAATTAAATCCCAGATTTATTTGATCAAAACAAATCCTCTGGACCTGAACTTGTAAAAAAAAAGTGTTTTTTTTTTTGCATAATTATAATAATTAGATTCAATTCTTCTCGTTTTTCTACTTTCTTTTTCTTCTCTTCCATTCTGTATTTTTTTTTCTTACACATAAAAGAAAGCCTCTTTCCTCCTCATGTCAAATCAATCGGTGCCTAATTCACCTGTGCCTGATGTGGCTAATGAACGTACGCGTCTTTTAGACACTACCACCACAAGTACAACAACCTATTCCCATCAAGAAGAGAGTAGCTCTACCAGCCAAACCGTGATCAAGATGTCCCACGAGGAGAATGGTGGTCCAGTATTCCACACATGCTCTACTGAGGGACAGCCTGCCTTACCAATTCACCAGCTTACGGATAAAATCCAAGACATTCTTGTATTTAGTGAAATCAAGCAAGTCCAAGAAGAACAGAAACAGTACCGTACCCTTAACAAGGAGAAAGAACAAGAGGTTGTCATCCTAGAACAACAGGATAATAGCAGCAGTGATGATGATGATATCAAGTCTACCCTGAGGAGAAAAATGAGTGAGTACTCCATTGCTAGTTCTAAAGATAGCGGTGGCCGTCTCAGAAAACGCGACATGGCCGTTGATGCATTAAAGTTTGCTACTGAGAGCTGGAAAAAGAAGCACGGTTGGGCATCCACCTCAAGCTCTGAATTCGTCAATACAAGCACCAACGGACAGTATGTAATTGAAAACTTGGGACATAAGTCGTCCTCCTCAGACAAACCTACCGTGATCCAACCTATTCCTATTACGACGCCTGCGGTGCCCTCGGCCTCTGGTGTCTTTGAGGTGGCTAAACATGCGTCTGTCTGTGCCGTTTTGGCGTTGTTACACGAGCGTCGGCAATCTTCCGGCCTGACGGCTGAAACAGATTTATCCCTGCAGAATCTTGCTCTGACCACACTGTCCTTGGGTCTAAAGGGAAGTGATAGTAAGCAATTAGTTTTGCATGAAATGCTTGTTATGAAATGGATGAATGGAAGATCTGGTAAAAATTGATATATACATATACAGGTGTGTTCAAAATAAAAAAAAAGGCTAATTTTTTTTTTTTTTCCTTTTATTCTATTTTAGCTCTTGAATTAGCTGTTGAAAACGATAGTCAAGTTATTCTCAATGATCCTCGTGTCCAGCGTGTTATAGAGGTATATATATAAAGAAATAGCCTTTTTTATAAAGAGTCCGTTAAATAAACAAATACACATATAGGATTTATGGACAGAAGGACCAAATTGGACACAAGACCCGAACCATCCCAGTCAAGTATGGAAAACTAAGAATAAGACACCAGAACATCGAAAGGGTATCTTGGGAAGTTTTGTCGGCATGGTCTTCTTTAATTACCTTGCCCGTTGGTCCAGTCCCCGATATCAATCCTATGTTCGTTTCATTGTTGCACTCTTTTACCTGGGATTCCATATAGCCTCCGTAACCAACGTCGAGTACGTCTCTGACGACCTCTGTAGCTACGAATACTTTTACTACGTCCTTGTCGTATCAGACATGCTCCTTGAACTCTATAAACTTACCTCTAGCCCACTTGTTTACCTCCGAAAGGTCTCTTCCTATCTTTCCTTGCTTACTGTCGGGCTTTTGATCTCGTCCTTTGTGCTTCGTGTTTTGAGTTTGGTGGCCATTCACTCCATCGAGATCCAGGTCTACTACCTAAATATCTCATATGCACTCTTGATTTTGGCGACACCCTTGATGTTCTTTAGATTGCTTGCGTGCTGGTCAAACAATCTCTGTTGGTCCATTGCAAAGATGAATTATACGATTGAGAAGTGCATACAGAATAGTCTTTGGGTCTTTGGTCTTGGTGTCTTTGTTATTATTAGTTTTTGGATTGCATTGGGTGCTTTACAGTATGATGACGTTCGTCCTTTTACCATGTTGCGCCATTTACTTTTAGGTGCACTACAGTATGTGTGATCTTTTATTTATTTTTATTTATTTATCTGTTTGTTTGTTTTCTTTGTTTTGGCTTACATGAATTGACACACTATTGTTCGTTTTTTTTTTTTTCTAGTGCCCCTCAAATTGGTGCAACACTCTATTACCAACCTACCATTGCTGGCATCCTACTTATTGTCTACCTCTTTTTGACCATGATTATCTTTACAGCATTGCTTATTGCGTCCTTCTTGTCCACATTACTTGATCTGAACGGTCAATATGAAAAGATCAGACGCAATTGGATCATCCAAAGATGTTTGACTCCTGCACAATTCAATGTCCTTTTACCCACCGTTGTGATTGATCTTGTATTTGGCACCGTCAGTTTAATTGCGCGCAAGTTGAACTGTTCGGTGGTTTGGATTGAAAAGTTACATCAGATCATTTGGTATATTGTTTATTCCCCCGTTATTTTGGTATTGGGTTTATTTGAATTGGTAAAATTTTATTGTAAGAAAGTAACCTTATTCAGGACTCGCTAAAAAGAGAAAAACAACGACATTATTCTTTTTTTCCCATTTTTTTTTTAAGAATAAAGTTAATAAGGAGAAGAAAGGCCAGGTTTTCCTTTTGTGTGACATCATTGTCTTTATTTCTCATTGTTATATTCATATCCCATGATTCACACATATTTTTACTTCTTTCGGATAAAAGTTGAAAAAGGAGATAAGGCAAGGGAGGGGGGTTTAGCAGTGAGAACAAAAAAAGTTTGGAATTTTTCTTTATCTGTGAATGGCATTTTATAAAAAAAAAAAAAAAAAGAGAGAGAGAGAGACGCCTTGATACTAAAATGGCATCTTTGGTGACTGTCATAACCACTCGGAGTCTGCACCCATGATTGAAACAATTGATCTAATAAACAGTGCTTGGCTTGTTGGTATACAGTTGCTTCCTTCTTTAATTCAAATAAGGTCTTTTCACTTGATTCTCTACATATTTTTAAATGTTATTAGCTTTAGAACATATATATTTATAGATTTATATAATAACAAATCATTCTTTACTTTGTTGAATTCAAGAATTTTGCAAGTAGACTCTTTTTACAAATGCTTGGTCTATAAAAAGGGAGAGAGAGTGAGAGAAAGGGATGGATGCTATATAAGTTTTCTTTTTTTCTCTCTCTTCTTAAAATGCCTATTAAATTCCCTATTTACCTAGTCTTGGGATTTGAAGTCTTCCCTTTGGGTGCACCCTGTTTTCTACCATGGACAATGACTTCTTGTTTATCCATACCAGAAACCCAACATATTGCTTTAATAACAATTAAATTTAATAAACAGTTATTCTCATCATTATTATTCTTCTATCATCATTCATTTACATGTTGAACAAGAGATCACTGCCGTATATTTCTCTGTGGATTCCAAAACAGTCTTTGAAGATTCAAAATGAATATCCGTTGAATAAATGATGGGTTGATGAAGCGAATAAGGTGATGGAAGATCTTTATATAAAGACAGAGTTAACTCCTATAGAATGACCATAATATAATTATTCACCAGCATGACTTACCTTTGATCGTTTCTACTCTTTGATACAATGCCCTTTCTAATGCCTCTTGATCAAACATATCACCGATAGTAATAGATTCAAGGTAGATTGGATCAAATACATTGGCTAATAAAGCGGATTGTAATCCTAATACATTCCACCTTGCTAATTTATCACTAGGTACCACTGCGTATTAGTATTATATATAACAATAACAAGGAGACGATAACCTACCTACATGACATTGAAAGGGTAGGTTCGGCATCCACCCGACCTTTTTACAAAAGAGCTGTGTGTTTAGTAATAATACTCTCCAAGATATATACTCTTACCTGGTTTAGTTCTTAGAATACCTAATTGATCAAACCCAAAACGACCACGACCAGCAATCTCATTACTATTATCTAATTTCTGCTTCTTGTTTCCATATGCATTTTCAATCAACCTAGAGTCTGTTTCTTTCTTTCGTTTGATACCAGCTTGGAATGCTTCAAATGAAGCGGTACTCTGAGACTCTGCTAATACAGTCATGGAAGCATCACCACCTATTTGGAGGAGTTAATAATGAATATATATTATTCTCTCTATATAATAAGGGGAAAGGAAAAGAGAGGAGTAAGGATACAAGATGAAAGGGGGTTTAGCATATAGTCGTTATTATTATTATTATTATTATTATTATTATTAATATATAATAATATGACTATATATTTCCCTTTCCCTTTTTCCAATTATATTTAACTGACGATATACATTACAGGGAGATTGACTAATATACATATGAAACGAATAATTGGGTTTTAATTGCCATTGTTGGTGATTATTGTTGATTGCAGTAAAGGGACCGTCTTGCACTGACATTTGATCGATGCAATATCTTTTTATAGACATTTATTAAATATACATATCCTTTGTTTATTGTTTATTCATTCATTTACTTGATAAAACCTCTTCTAGCAATGACCTCGGCATGGCAATCATGTACAACTTGACCCGACTTGCACAGTTTACTACAGGGCAAGCATTTTAAGCCTGTTCTGCATATATTAAACACAATCATTAACCATTTCTTTTGTTGAAACAATCCCTCTTTGCTCCTCTCATATTCCTCTTTATTCATACTTGAATTCTTTCTTTTATATTTATATTTATATATAAACACCCCTTATATTTGCTATTATTATTACCCCATTGATACTACTTGAATCGAATAATCGTCCTTGCTGACTTTAATATGAAAGATATGTCAATATATATTTATCAATAATAAATATTATGTATTTACCGTAATAAACAAGTAAAATAGAGGCCAACACTGTCCATTCCGCTTTGTTTACGTGTAAGAGTGGTTTGCCAGTCTTTGCTAATTTGGCATATTTGTCTAATGTCGTTTTTACAAGTTGTTGACTGAAATCAGGAATGTCTTTCCACATTTCTTTATTTTGTGAAAAAAGGAAAAATTATGTACATAAAAAAAAAATTTTTTTATTACAGAAAAGGCGGGAATTGATATATTCGTTTATTAATGTTTATACAACAAAATCTTTAACAGGAATGATAAAGAAAAAAAAAGGGGGGGAAAGAAATTTTATTTCAAAGTTAATGAATGAAGGGTCGGAATTTTCAAGTATAAAAAGAGTCCTTTATAAACAATTCTCCTTCTCTCTTTCTCTTTTCTTATTATACTTCTTCTTTGTTTATATATATATATATCATGACTGCTATGCTACCACCCTTCCCACTCCTTTCCTGTAATAAGACAAGCCAATTATCTGATTTCATCGTTTCTATGGTACCAAAGATATGGAACAACGGAACACCTTACCACAATAAACGATGTCATGCCTTTAAACTGTTCTGTCAGAGATTGTTAAAGGCCACTCAAATATCAGTCAATTGCATTCTCATCTCGCTATTTTATATTCATAAACTACGCTTTGCTTATCCAAATATCAAAGGTTCTATGGGTTCTGAAATTCGCCTATTTACAACTGCACTTGTTTTGGCAAACAAGTTTTTAGATGATAATACATTTACAAACAAGGTAATATTTCATTCATTCTATTGTTTATCTATTATTTATATTAAAAATCGCGTATTTTATATAGGCATGGTCTCAAATATCAAGTATACCTATTCGCGAATTAAATATCATGGAAATTGAATTTTTATCTGCATTAAATTATACCATTTATATCGATTCCAATCAATTCTATTCATGGACAGTACAATGCCAACAATGGTCAAAGGCAGCAAAGAGAAGAATAACAAAGAAGCAACGCAATGAACCATATCGTAAACCGATTGTTATTATTCAACATGATTTTAAACCAAATAGAATCCTATCATTCCAAGGGTGATTTTTATATATACTAATATTCCATTTTTGTACATAAATAATAATAAATAAATAATAATAAATGGCTGTGTTTTTTTTCAGATACTTTCTAACGTTGATTCATTCATTCTTTTTTTTTGCGCATTCCGTTCGCTTTTTCTATATTTTGAGAAGGTACAGGTGAATTCGACATTTATTAATATTATAGATATTTGATTTGCTTATACATAAATAAAGTGTGTGTGTATGAACTAGAAGAACAAAGACACGAAAATACAAGAAAACTATGAAGATTGATCTACTGACTTAATATCGATTTTCTTATTTGAAACATTGTCAGCTTAAAACTGGTACAATGATAAAACGGTCTACAAGCATGGATGTATTCCGCAAACCTGATTATAAATTCAATGTCAATTTCAGAGTATAGTACAGCATAGTAGAATACTGAATTTAGCATATAAAGTCCCCACTCGCCATAAAATTAGACAACACACGCTGGGACCATTTCAGCAGTAGTGGAAAAATCTCACTAGCTCAACGAATGATAATTTTTTCATAATACAAAACAAAATAGCAAACACTCTTATCATAAAGTATTCTGATTTGCTCTTCTCTATTAACAAAATGTGTGTGCTCATTTCAGCAGTAACAATATAAGAAAATAGTACAAATATATTAGTCATTGGTAAATTCTGGAAGTATTCAACAGACAACAATAAAAATAGAACGAAAATAAATATATTCAAGATATCAAGTCATGATCTATATATTATACATATAACGAATCAAGAGTTTGGTAAGTAAAACATATTTTGCAAAAAAGAATCAACAGATATCTTTATACGGCACACATGATAAGAGTTGATATATATGATATTTTGCATTAATACCTCTCTAATTAAAGTCAACAAAGGTTGAATATTCATCAGCTAAAATGCATTATATTGATATAATGGATCGATAATCCTTAGAAGCAATATCTTAAAAATACCAGCTCAGCATATATATAGTATGACAATACTTTTAGGAAAAAAGCCAAAAATACATTTGGCGCTAAGTACCTTTTTTTTGGTGACACTGTCATAAAGGTAAGTATGCTTCTCTTTAAAAAAAAAAAAAAGAGATCATTTGTGCATAAATAAAAAGAGAGAAATGGAACATGTCTATTTATATGCAAATAAACAAAAAATATGGGGTTTTATGAGAGTATATGCTTGAAGTATATATATTATCGCAAAATGAAAATGAAATCATTGTGGAAATTCCATCACTATATCACTTTTTTTATTTTTTCATATGTAAGGGGGAAATCACATAACACTTTCTTATTTCTTTTTTAAATATCAAAAGAAAGTAAGCGTGAGATCTTTCCTCTCTCCCTGCAGTGAAGAAGAATATATATAAAAAAAAGTTCTTCTTATCATCAACTTGATTATATCTCTCCCGCCCCGCCCCCTTTTTTTTTTCTCACAGGTTTTTTTTTTTTTATCTCTGTGTTTTAATCAACCTGAGATATAAGGAGAATACTTGGAAGCCCAAAAGGATGTGGAATAACCCGAGGATTTAGCTTGACAGATATATATATTAAGAGCCTGCACGTTTGTATATCTAGATTATTTTATTATTCTAAAATAACTTTTTTGTAACACCTTTATTTCGTGAAACCGCCTTTTTTTTTTTTACCAGGTAAATGTTCAAATCACTAAATATGGAGCACCAGTTTTTTTAAATAGAAATATTCAACACTTTTCGAATTATCATCAGAGAAAAAGCACACAACAACAAATAAACTTTTGGACATCAGTGTGTTACCGCTCCATTCAAGGAGGGAAGGGATTTCAAGGGGCCTAACGTTGCCGGCGGAAGACAAACTTGAAAAAAAAACACATATCCGTTAAAAATGCACCATTACTACCATTAACCAAAACGGAAGTGGCTTTTTTCTTTTTTATTTATTTATATTTGTAAATAGATGTTTTGTATTTTCATGAATATAAAAATATAGAGAATATATAGAAATAGAGAGAAAACGATAAAAATAAAAATAAAAACAAATGCAGACATAGAAAGAGAAAGACCTGGATCATTTCTTTTTGGATGCTTAGTGATGCATTACAAGAAGAATATCATTTTTTTTTTTACTATATATATTGACTCCTGATTTTCTCTTTTTTTCTCTATATCGACCTGATTGCTTCTTCTGGATCTGTTTGCTTTGTCACTTTACATCTCTCTTTTCTTATTCTCTCCTATTTAATTCCCTTTCTTTCTTTTCTTTCTTGTTTTGTTCTTTCCCTCTTCTTCTTCTCTTTTTCATAATGAAATACCTGACTATTGCATCCATTACTGCTCTATTCTCGATTATTTCAGCGCAAAATGTGAGCCCTGCTACTAGCGAGTCATACCCTAGTGGAGCACCTGTTCCTAAACCAGAATGGCTTGATCTGATTAAGGGTTCTAGTGTTGCTGATGCACCTGTTTTAAAAAATAATGGTGCAAATGGTAATAGATATTAAAATGATAAACACTCGATTTCTTTCAAGATGCTCATATATACATATGTATAGGACCTAGTGTGAGTGGATCAGATAACTTTTGCGATTGGGCCAAATCAGGCTGTGTCGGATCCAGTATTGCCGATTGTCCCAAAGGTCAATGGGGACTCACTTATGACGATGGACCCTCTGATGTCTCACCCGTCCTCTATGACTTTTTAAAGACCACCAACCAAAAAGCCACACTCTTCATGATTGGTAAAAATGTCATTCGATACCCTGATACTGTCAAGCGTGCTTACGAGGATGGTCATGAAATTGCCATACACACTTGGACACATAGTTACATGACGACCTTGTCAAATGAACAGATTGTTGGTGAATTGAAATGGACCGAATTGGCCATTAAAAACATCATTGGTGTATCTCCTCGTCTTTTTAGACCTGTAAGGAATTTTTTTTTTTTGTTTCCTTATTTTATAACCATATGCAACTATTATTAATTTTTTTTTTTTTAGCCTTATGGTGATATTGATAATCGTGTTCGAGATATCGCTACCGCATTAGGTTTTACTTGTAAGTCTTTAGGATAAAATCAGATTGAAAATCTCTATTTACTTATTTTGAATATCCATCTTTTTTAGCCGTCATTTGGGATCACGATACAAACGATTGGATGGTAATATATTACAACAACATCCATTTTACTTGTCTTTATGTACTAATGTCACTAACTTTTTTTTTTTTTTTACTTAAACCAGCTTGCCGAACAAGCCAGTTTTAATGAAGAGTGGATCGATGGTAACTTTAGTAAATGGATCGACGAAGCTAGCACTGCTACTACAGGTGGTCTATCTCTAGAACACGATATCAAGAACGTTACTGTGCAAGCTGCTATCAGAAACTTACCTGCACTTCAGGTACATAAAAAAAAAATAGATATATAAATAGATTTTGTGTTTACAAAACATAAACAAAAAATACATCTTATCTTTTTCTTTTTTTACATTTACACGAACAAGCAAACAGTTGCTTTTTTGTTTTGTTTTTTAAAGAAAGAAAAAAGAGAAAGAGAGAAAGGAAAGAATATCTATACTTATCTTTTTTTTATATATATAGCAAGCATACAAAGTTGTTACAGTAGGACAATGTGCAGGTCTTGCATCTTATAAGGAATCCAACACTACTATCCCACTTAACGCTAGTGCAATTGCAACATTGTCTGCACCTGCCTCTTCCACAGTCATGCCACCCACCTCTGTTGCTGCCACCCCTGCTGCTGCCGCTGTAACTGGTATCAATGCTGCTAATAATATTCATTCGGGAACTGTACAAAATAATCATATCTCTGGCATTGGTCTTTTCATGTCTTTGATGATTGGCTATTACTTGATTTAAACAAAACAAAAAACCTTCATTGTAATTCTTCTTTTAATATATCCATTTTCTTGTTTCTTTATATCTAAGGACAAGAAAGAGACTGAGAGAGGAGGAGTGAGATATAATAATATTAATAATAATAATAGTCTGCTAGAGAATATATATAATAAAAAAAGAGAGACTTTTTTTTTCCCTTGTTCTTTTTACTAGTGATACTAAATGATCAGCTAATATCACCCATCCAACAATGGTAACCACAACAAGCAATCTAATAATAGCATTCTCTTTATAGGGAGTTGCTCAATAATGAATGAGCTTAGCTTATATCATATAAAAGGCCTTTTATTTCATTTGAAAGTGCTAATCCTGTATATTATCTGCCATGTCCTTCATAATATCACTCTATATAGTTACTTGTCTTATTAGTAATAGGTCATATAAAGTATCATTTTACATATATTTACCAATCTTTCATTGCGTCTTGCACATAGCTATATATTGAACATTTAGGTAAGCATACATTTAAAATACATGCTCATTTTACCTTTACATCATCCATTGATATAACCACACGTTTGGCATGACTTTACGTTTTAAATTTAGATGAAAATAAGGATTAATACAATAAAACTATTCTCTTATAATCATAATAATAGTTTACTTTGCAAAGGCTTCTAAGTCAATAGCCATTGTTTCTGGTTGATCATGTAACAGATTCTTTTTCAGTTCCTTATCCCTTTTCCTTTTCTCAACTTATACTAATACCTATATATCCTTGTATAACCTCTGCCAATGATACAATATACTCATTGGTAACTGTTTTATCTAATGCCTGAGCTGCAAATCATGTTAATCACTTAGTTTAAGCTTGTTTAATGGTAAGAGAAAGACCTTCGTCAGTGGCAAGCTCTTTAATACTATTCCATAAAGAAGCATTCAATTGCTACAACAACAAAAAAGATACAAATGAATCTCAATTCACTATGAATGAGCAAAAGAAAACAGGCTTACAATTTCGTACTCTGGATCCATTGTTTGAATACCCAAAAAAAGAGAAAAAAAAGAAAAAGAAAAACGACTGGTGGTCCATTCAAGTGACCAATAAGTATGAGAATTTCCTTTTATAGAGCTTAAAAGGGGGCGCTTATTAGTTCGTTTTTTTTGTTTCTTTCCTTTTTTTTTTCTTCTTCTCTCTTTATTCCATATTATTATGCCTATTCCATCTCTAAATGAAACAGAAACAAAATGTATTACCAAAGCAAGCAACAAGACCTTACAAGAACAACAACAACAAGAGCTAGTTGAAACCAATACTAAAAACAAGATTCTCTTACTGAATGCAAAGAAGGAAGATGATCATTGGGTCAATCTATCTGAAGCAAGACTGCGTCATGAGTGTATGGGTGGTCTTTACGCCGGTTCCTTGTTTACTGGTATACAAAAATGTGGTCCTACAAACTACGAAGTATCTGTAGAGTTAAAGGTGAGTTTGTTTCTCTCTTATATTATATATTCCATAATAACATATATAATATATAGCATGTAGATATTGCACAAAGTATATTAAGTGGTTACCTTAATATCAAGGGATTGACTAGTGAATTCCCAGAACTTACAGTAAGTACATATATTATTATAAAGTTGCTTGTATTGATATTCAATAAAAAATAGACCTTTTTTGAGGGTGAGATTATTGGACCAAAATACACTTTTCTTACTCGTAAATGGCAAGCTGAACAGTACATTGATGTTGCACACTGGGTGGGTTTGTTTATTTATTTATTTCACACACACAACTTATATAATTTACATTATCAAAATAGAAAAGGTTTCCCTCCTTCAAGCCTTATATCAACATATTCAACCAAGATGACTTTGTTTATGATCCAATTGAGAGTGATTTTGTCTATATGAGATGGAAGGAGAAGTTCCTTGTGCCTGATCATCATGTAGATACAATTCATGGCGCTAGTTTTGCTGGTTTTTATTATATTTGTTACCAGCGATCTACAAATCAAATCAAGGGTTTATATTTCTATCGTCATCATACTGAGTGGTAAAGTACATATTATATTATAGTGAGGATATGAAATACTTATTATTTTATTAGGTATCAAGAATTGACTTTGGAACATAAGCCAGAGAGATCGTTTGGTAGCTTTGAATTCCGTTAAATATACCTAATGCTATAGTTGAGAGCCAGTAGTGAAGATGATTACTCTGTATATATTTATTACATTATTTTTATATTTATTAAAGTACGAGAAAAAACAAACAAAAACAAAAGGGCATATATATCGCTTTTTTTCTGTGTGTGGGTGTATTAGTGGATGATGGCGTGTATACAAAAAAAAAGAGAAAAAAAAGGCTTCTGCATAAAATTATACATGAATGACGTCAGTTTATTAGTTTGAATTTTTCTTTTCTTGGATTGCTTTAAGTTTGACTTCATCACCAGGTCGAATCCATGTACCCTTTGTTTCTCTACAAATACACACATACGTTAAAAAATGATTTCATGCATATTTAAATACAGATATATTCAACAACTTACTCTTCGTATTCCTGTAACAAAGGCTTAAATACATAAACACCTGTTGCAATACCGACACCAACGGCTAGGCCAATAGATACTAATCTGTTTGAAAACATATTTCGTGCAAGTAATAAAAAGAAAAAACACAACAAAACAAAATGGTGCTGTTCTTTATTACGTTGGCTCCCCCGTTCTGTGACTGTATTTTTTAAAATCTGATATGGAGATTAAACTCAGATATTTCATGCAGATTTTTGGGTATACTACCATTATTTATGTTTATGAGATACACTTTTTCAAGAAAATTGAGTAAAAAGGGAGACTAAGATGACAGAGCTAAATGGAGCTAAGTTCATGATCCAACTCAATGAATGGTAATATAAGGGCGCATGTTTAAGCTTCTAAATGAAGCACATCTAACATCAACTTTAATTATCATGCAATAAGATCACCTTATATTTTATTTAAGATAATGCATTTTAATAAAATGACCAAGGTTGTCATATGAGCTATACTTCCTGCCAACTTATATAATTGTTGAAGAAGTAGAAAAACAACGGGATCTTTAAAAAATATAAGATCTCAACAAAAAAATTCAGTGATAGCTCGCAACAGGAAAAAAAGAAAATATTAATTTATATATGGAGAGACGATTTTTGACAGCGTTTTTTTTTTTTTCCCTCCTCAACGTTTCTATATACATTTCCTGCCTGACTGCTCTTATAATCACCTGAGGTCGCCAGCGTTATCTGATGTCTGTGTAGCTATAAAAAAAAATGATATATAATGAATAACAGTTTTGCCTTCATGTACAAGAAAATACTTACGATAGCTTAAACATTTTATTTAATTAAAAAAATTAGAGTCTTTGACTTGAAGTAAGAAATTGATTTTTTAAAAAAGTGTATATATTATATTTTAAGCTAATTTGATATAATTTTCATTACTCTAGCTTTTTACTATGGTTTTTAAGGATCATCGCATATAAAGGCACCACGATATCCTTTGGCAATTATTGTCTTGTCTGCCGCTTGATCATCTAGCGTCAATGAATCATTCCACCACCGGGCCAGTTATCGCTTGCCCAACCTGTAGTCGATCGCCGGCGCGAGTACTTATATCATAATGAAAGATTACTAATTTATCATTTTTTTTGGGAACTAGAATTATAATGCAAATACATCATTTACTGAATTAACCACTGTCATCTTGGCCTATTCTCTATTTTTGAATATTTTTTTATATGTCAAACCCGCAGCCTATCTTGGGCGCTCCTCGATTTTTCGTATCACTAACTAAAGAAACACAAAGTGATACAAATAATGCACCAAGTAGTTGTGCTTCTATAGTATACCTCAAAAATTCTCTCACTAACGAACTGGTTAATGAGCCAGAATCAATAGGATATCTCTGTAGGTTCTTGGGCATTCATAGAGTCGGTGCTTTTGGTAGAGGTCAAATTATTTTTTCTAAAATTGGTTCCCACTCTGGAAAAAGAGTACTTTCTGGTGGGAGTGAACCTCGAGTTGACGGCCAGGCTATAAGCTGGTAAACAAGAGTTATGCACTAGATGTATATATTATTATTTTTATTTTTTATTTTTCGTCTCGATGTAAAAAGCTACACTAGCGATTAGCCCAGTTTCTTGAACAATTCCTAAGTTTGAATTCAATGTTTTGTTGCTTTTATACCTATTTTAATAAACACTCATTAAACAACTTATAAAACCTTCCATTCAATCTCATCATATATATTACCCATAATATATTGTATTTCCAACATGCTCAACATAGCTACATTCAATTTTATAAAGAAATCACAGCTTATTTTGTAATACAATATGATGGGACAAACTTCTATAGCTAATTATAAGTTGTGTATCAAAGTACGTGGATACAATATTGGTGATCTTAAAAACAAAAATATAATCGCTGCTTCTCTAAAGGTAAGTCATTGATATTCAAAGTATTTTATTATTCAACGCCACTAGTATTTCCCGTCATGATAGTACACACTTTAATCTGTACATATTGATGCATATATTAGCTAGAAGTACCTTTATTTGATCAACTAATATATGTTTCTAGTGCTAGACCAGAAGAAAAATAAAGTTTATTTATAAAGCTATGATGGTTTCAAAATAGAGAAGAGCTCCACACTGTTTCAATAGTAGGAGGAGTTTACAAGTAATACAAATATGCTAAGCATCGTATCAATAATGAATTTGAGTATCACAAACATTATCTCCGTTGAAAAGTAACGAGTAAATCGTTTTAAACTATATTTTTACTAGTGTAGAACAAAAACAGAAAAACAATACCTTGGTAATAGTTTGAATTATGCTTAACTTAATAGATAACCTGTCTTGTACTTGATGCTCCAGTATCATAATCTTTCTTTCCTTTTCAGCGATATATATTCTCCTGATAATGGAGTAAGTTTAGAAAATAGATTAATGATGAATATGTTATTATATACTTCGATTTTATAATCCGATTCTTTAAAAGTTTAAATTGACTCAATTTGAGTTCTGCTTTATTACCATCTATTAGTCAAGTAAAATCCTAATTAAATATACGCCTATCATTTCATTCAACTAATCTGATGATATTACAAAAACAACTCAAATACAATACAACATAGTCCCATATTACTCGATTTGCTCTGTTTTACTTTAATTAACTATGGGAGTGATGTGCAATTGCAAAAGAAAATTTATTCATTCTATATTGTGCCTGTCTATCTGTTTCAGATACCAGCGGTAAATCAATCGGCCCCATCCTCCCTTGTTTTTGTAGAAAAAGTTATTTTTAGTGGCTCCTTGGCGCTCGTATTACGGCAATACTCTATTACAGCCACAGTGTAACCTTTTTCATCTTGATTAAAAAATAGATGAGTCGAAAAATCCAAGGTAAAAACACTAGCTATATAAATCTTCATTACTTCTCTGAAGAAAAAAAAAAAGAAATAAAGATAAAAGAAAACCGATTTCTTCTTGGCGGATAATATATAATAAGACATATTTTTATCTACCTATTGTTAACGGAATTTCAAAATGATTGTTTTGCGCATATATACTTTTCTTTTAATACCCAAGAAAGTTGTACGAGGTCGCCACACTTGTTACTATTTATGAAAACGTCACTTTTTTGGTCCATGGTCTGGGATCCAAAGAATATCACATTCGCTTGCCGTTTTGGCGCTAACCTGACCGGAGATCCTATAAATTTGATTTTTTTCTCCTCTTCTAATGATTTTTACCTTTTTCTTTTCTTTTTTGTTATTTAAATAAGCTTTTTTTATTTTATTTTATTACTTTATAAAGTCAAAAAGAATATTTTTGTTATAGTATGAATTCAACAGAAGAGGCAGAAACATGCCCCACGCCACCAGGACTTAAAACTGGTTTATTGTATGTGGTCTATTATATTATACTTATATATTAAAAAGTTATTAAAGTTTTGCCTTCTTATTTGAAAATGTAGCCAAGCAGGTCTAGACTGGGCAGCTGTAAAAGCATATCCTCTACAAAACTGGCATGTTATTGGATGGCTTGTTTGTTTATTGCTTTTAGTCATCACTTGGATAGTCGCCATTATCACCGTTACGAAACACCTGCGGAATTACTAGTAAATATATTGTTAATTTATAAAAAATACTAATAATAATTACTTTAAAAAAAAAAAAAAAAATTAACCAAAAACGATTATTAGTCACCCTGAACTACAACGACACAAACTAAGGGTACTATTATTCCCACCGGTATATGCTACACTTGCATGGTTTGCCTATCTTAGATATGATTATTCGACCACAATCATGTTTTTTGCAACACTTTTCGAAGCATTTGCTGTATACAACCTTTATACTTGTCTTCAAGCCTATCTCGAACCTTTTAGAAGAGAAGCAGGTGATGTCAAGGAGGCTAAGGATACTAAAATCATGTTCATGTTCAAATGCCATCTGTAAGTTTAAAAATATACATTTAGTTCCTATTATATTAATCATTTTAAAATTCATCTTATTATCAGTCCATCAAAATGGGGCATGCACTATCGTATCATTACAGATATGTTAGTATTTCAATATCCTATCTGGTAAGGCACAAAATGATTTTTAAAATCACTTCTCCTTAACCTCTCTTTTGTTTTCTTTGTTTCTCTACTTTTTTTTTTGTAGGACTATTCTTGATTCCTTTATCTCTATCTTTGCATCACTTAAAGGACGCTACTGCGAAGGCGCATACAGTTTTCAGGGCGCTTATGTATATCTTACAATCATCAACTTTTGTTCTCTATCTGTAATTCTTACAGCACTTTTCACCTATTTGGATGTATTTCATAATGAGTGGACCAAAGGAAGAGTCCGTGCCCATGGTAAGTTCTCTTATTTTCATTCTACTTTCTGTTCCTTTTATCGACCCTGTATATAGGAATGTTTTGGTGTGTAAAAGGTCCCATTATGGTGATTTTCTATTTTGGAGACATCCTTTTATCCCTTCTCACGACAAAAGGTGTGATCGAAGGCACAGATGGTACAGATTATCCAGGTGCAGTACCATGGCCAGCAGCCGCCGTCAAAAATGGTATATATGTGATCATCATCTGTGTCACCATGACTGTTGATAGTTTCCTGATGCTTAAATTCTTCAACGCCAAAGAAACAATCGACAAGGCCATATTGGAAGGTACACAGAAGAAGAAGGGCTATTTTGCAGCTTTCTTTGATGCATATATTGCATATATTCCGGAATTTATTTACATGATGTTCTGCTGTGGCTATGATTCTTACAAGTTGGCGAAAAAGCGCAAGGAGTTATCAAAGCGTAAAAAGACCGCAGATAATGGTGTGAATCAAACTGATCATTTGTTAAATAATGGTGGTGGGGGTATGAGTGAACAGGAAGCTAATAACTATTCGGAATATAGCATGAATCAATTAAAGCCTAATATCACTACTACCGCTATACCCACTACTGCTTCTGCTACAAATTACCCACCTCCTCAACAACAACACCAAAATTTTGATTCTAATACCTATAATTATCCTCCACCTCTTCAACAGCACACTGAGCAAAATTTTGATTCAAATAATAATTATCAGACCAACTCACCGCCAACTTTCCCTGTCCCACAAAACACCTATCCATCAAACAATCACTTTTAAGTCAACCTTTGAGTGGCGTAATTGTGGCTTGATTACTTTTTACTTTTCCCCCTTCGTTATTTAAATACCAAAAAAGAAAGCATAGGGCTCATTTTCATAGATTCTGCATTGGATAACATTGTCAAGATAATACAAGAGGGAAATCTTTTATTTATTTTTATAAAAACAAATATATCAACGTATTTTTTGTTTAATATATTTTTTCCTTTATAAATAAATAACATAATCTATTTCTTATTTTGATTTGACAGTTTACAATTTTATTAGTCAAAGAGGTCTACTCACAAAGCTGTATTTGATGTATTTGCACTTATTAGCTTTCAAGAATAAATTTTTTTATATTAAGGGTACTATTAAAAAAAATTAATATTAAGAAATGGAAAGGGGAAAAAGAAAGAGAAAAAGAAAGATAAACTATTTATAGACCTCTCTTTTGTCAGCATCTTTAGGACCGTCTGTGGAGTACTCCGAAAAGGAAAGTTTCAAGTATAAAAAACAATGAATTTTTTCTTTTTTTATTATTTTCTCTTTTCTTTTCTTTCCTTTTGTTTATCGTACCACTACTTCCTCCTTTTTTTTAATTGTTAAAAAAGGGTTATACTCTCTCTCTCTCTCTCCATTCCTTCTAGCATTTCATAAGCCTTTTTTCTCCAATTTTAAGCAGAGTAAAAATGCCTAAAAACATTAAAATCATACACCACAAAGAGTCAGTAAAAATACCTCTCCGCTATGCAAAAGATACTGCAGTTCCGCTCAATGAATACTTAGCAAAATCATGCCCATCATTGTTTGGAAAAGACGCAAACTATACCCCAACCTCGTACTTACGTTCAGGACACTTACAAACCATGTATGCTTCTCTCTATGATGGTACAAAAGGTACCAATGATATTACTTACGAAAGGTAGTACAGAATCAAATTATTCAATTTAATAAATAATAGAATATCTCACACTCGCATGCATTCTATTTTCTCTATATCTCGAAATATAAATCTAGACAATTGATAGAATTTGAAGATGGCGGTGAAGTTTCCATTGATTGGACCATT
The DNA here is from genome assembly GCA_025399235.1 of Backusella circina FSU 941. NCBI lineage: Eukaryota > Fungi > Mucoromycota > Mucoromycetes > Mucorales > Backusellaceae > Backusella > Backusella circina. Next base: position 250,622 of record MU622268.1, read on the forward strand.
CCTTCCACTGATATACCGGAAGACACACCTACTGTTGTTGTATTGCATGGATTAACGGGTGGTAGCCATGAAAATTACATTCGTGGTGTACTTCAAATTGTAAGAGTCTTATTTTTTTTTCCTTGGCAAAAGACCCAAAAAAAAAAAAACGAAGATGTATTCCATTTATTCCCGTTTATTCCGTGGTTTTTAATTTTTATTCTTATCTTAGATTACAAGACCTCCTTTTAATTATAGAGCTGTTGTTTATAACGCAAGGGGTTGTGGATTTACAAATGTAAAGACACCTCAATTGTTTAACGCATCCATCACAGATGATTTAAGACAAGCCTTGAAGCATATACAAAAGCAGGTGGGCAAAAAGACACCACTAATTGGCATTGGATTTTCTCTTGGTTCTAATATTCTCGTAAAGGTAAAACATACTTAATTTAAACCAATCATATTTCATTAACAAGATCAATAAATGTTTTTTTTTTAAATTAGTATTTGGGAGAAGAGCAGGAAAAGACACCTTTTATTGCGGCTGTATCAATAGCCAACCCTTACGATCTATTAAAGTAAGTATCTTTGGTATACACTATTTTACGCTTTAAAATATTCATTTACAATATATTCTAGCTCTGGTACCAGATTAGATCAAGGTTTCTTTACGCGGAAGGTCTACTCTTATAGAATGGCGTGTAACCTCAAAAATATCTTTTTAAGGAATAAGGAAATTATGTTGACACGTGGTGACATTGATATTGATGAGGTATTGGCTGCAAAGACTATACGTGAATATGATGATGCATGCACCAAAAAGATGTCCAATTACTCTACAGTGAACAACTATTACCGTGACGGTAGTTGCGCACGTGTGATTGAAAAGGTGCGAATCCCCCTTTTATGTATCAATGCACTTGATGATCCCATTTCCCTTGCCCAGAGTATCCCAGTCGATGAAATCAAAGTCAACCCTTACATTATTCTGGCTGTTACTAAGCATGGTGGTCATCTTGGATGGTTTGAACATAATGTTCGTGCACGTCGCTGGGTAGATAAACCAATTGCTGAATTCATCGTTGCTATGTTCCAGGTAAGTAAGGAGTTCATTTCTTAATGACAAAGTAAAATAATATTTCCATACCGGAATTTATTTCACAGGCATGCGAGCGAAGACAAGATGTCGTTCGTTTTGATACCAATGCCGTTGTTCGTAGCACTAAAGCTATTAGAAAGATCAAATTTCCTCCACTTGAAGCTACCATAACTCATTTAAAGAAAGTAGTATAGATTATCATTGCTCTTTTTTTGTATACACCGAGTATATAGCTCGAACTATTCCCTTTCTTGGTTTCCTTTTTTTTTCCCTTTCGATTCTTACCTTACACACATTTCCACGCTTTGCTTGTTTTTTCTTTTTGCTTTATAGTAGAAACCTTTATTGGTAAATGCTAATTATTGAATAACCTCGAATAAAGCCTATAATGTATCCATTGGTATACAACTGATAAATGCCCATGGCGAAGTGTGATTTGCAAGACTTGTTTAATATCTTACCTTGATATTTAAGTATCTTTAAATATAAAAACAATTTTGGGATGTCATTTTCGTTTGAAGTGAAAGGAAATACTATTTTTATCCCCTACTATATTATTTGTCTTGGAGAATCAGTTTGCTCAAATTCACCACACTGGTTTTGAGAGATCTAAATAGGTTTATATTTACAAATAATTATATATTATTCTTTTTTTTATTAAATTATATAGAAAAGTAGATCTGAGGCATAATTTTGGTTCCAAGGTATCTAGTTGGAAAATTTCAAATACGGCAGTACTTCATTTAGAAAAAATATGGCAGATTAATGGTATTTGACTGTTTTAATTTTTTTTTTTTTCAAACGTATGAGCTATAACATGTATTACAGCCAATATATACGCACTTCATAAAAATATCTGTACAAAATCTGAATACCAAGGTATGCGTTTTCTTTTTAATTTTATAAAGGTAAGCACATATGTCAATATTTCGGATTTTACGCGAACCTTACCAGAAAGTGCGCTATTTCGGAGTGGTGCAAATGCATAATTCTAAGCACAACTCAATTTAGAAATAAACACAAAGTTTTACAGGCACAGCCGAATCTTGATTTTGATACTGTCATTGGAGTAAGTTTAAAAAGATTATTCTAATTTCTTGGGTCTGTCAAATATAGTAAATCTTGTTTTATATAAGGTTATATGGAAAATAAGATCAGAAAGATGTTCAGAAAAAAAAAGAGATATTATTTATTATGTAGCTTTTAGAAACTCATTCCAAGAATCTCAGTCATGAGAGATGACTATTAAAATTAAATAAACAGATTAGACTACAACAACACTAAAATGATCTGAGCCATTTATATATACTAATGAAGCATTATAAACTTTGCTAGAGGTACAGGAAAATCTATCGGATATTTCCCCCCCTTGGATTTTACAGAAAAAAACTATTTTTAGTGCCACCTTCGCACTCATATTGGGTTAATACTTTATAGTTGCATCATAAAGCAGTGTACCCGGTATTGAATAGAAACAGAGAGCAAAATATAATAGTTGGTAAATCTGGCTTAGTTTTGGTAAAAAAAAAGCAGGAGAAAAAGCTTTTGATCGAAATTGTGCTCTTATTAATGTAACAGCAATAAAATAAAATCATAAAAAGATTGCTCTCGATATTATTTTCTATCATTATTGGTATTAGGCAAAATCAAGCTTCAATTGAGTTATTTTTCTCATATTTTTTTTTTCATATGATATAAATCAGCCTTCTTCACTTTCCGCGATCTAGGTAAAAATCCACGGAAAAGTCAACTTTTATTCATGTCACATTATCCTGCGGTAAAGTAATAGAAAAGGAATGGTGCAAGGAATAGCCAAGTAAAATTCAGGGAATTTATAACGTCCTTTGATCAGATCTCACTTTTACTAGATCGTTATTATTATTATATTGAAGATCATACAAAGTGCTGTACAATATAGTCACATTTCCCTTTTTACTTGAACGCCACCTATATTTTCTGATCTCTTAGTTAAATTTCGTCTATTTTTGATTTAAAAGTTAGACCAGAAAACGATATGAAAATAATATAAATACACATTATATCTCACCTTTTGTCTTATTTTTTTATCATATATAGCTAATATAAACTTTTTATTTTATCAGCTCAAAACAAAACAATTACTCAATAATGGATCCTACAGAAGAAGCACAAACGTGTCCTACAACATCTGATCTTTCTGGAGGATTATATGTATTCTCTTTATTTTATATATTGATAACAATATTTTTTTACTCTCTACTTATCTTTAAATATATCTAGCTCGAGTGAAATAAACTGGGGAGCTGTGAGAGATTACTCACTTCAGAGTTGGCAAGCCATTGGTTGGTTCATATGTTTAGGTCTATTGGTAATCACTTGGATAGTATCTATTGTAAACGCTACAAAACACTTGATGAATTACTAGTAGGTATACTGTTAAAAGCAAATATAATGGAAAACTAACCAAAAATAATACTAAGTAACCCTAGGATACAACGACATAAACTGAGAGTGATAGTGTTCCCACCATTTTATTCTACTTTAGTATGGTTTGTTTTTCTTAGATATGATTTTGCGACTGTCATTATGTTTTTTGCGAAATTCTTTGAGGCATTGGCTGTATGTAACCTTTATAGCTGTCTTAAAGCATATCTTGAGCCATTCAGAAAAGAAGCAGGTGACATCAAAGAGCCCATAGATACAAAAATCATGTTTAGAGTCAAGTATCATCTGTAAATGTAAACATACCCTTATTTTTACAACTATTTTTGAACTAAAAACCTATTTTTATATCAGTGCCTCGAAATGAGGAATGCATTTTACTGTTATTTCAGATATATTAGTCTTTCAATATCCCATCTGGTATGTTGAAGAAAAAAAATAAAACTTTTTTAGAACTAATAGGCTCTGCTTGCTTTTTATCCTTTTGATACTTGTAGGACGATGATAAGTTCTCTTATTGCTATTGTTATATCACTTAAAGGAGTTTACTGTGAAGGAGTATATAGTTTTCAAGGAGCCTATGTATATCTTACAATCATTAATGCCGTCTCTCTATTTCTGATTCTCATGACACTTTTTACATATCTAGACGTATTTCGAGATGAGTGGAAAAGAGGCGCTATTAGAAGTCATGGGATGTTCTGGACTGTTAAAGCCCCCATTCTGATAGGCTTTGCTATTGGCGAAGTACTCTTATCTGTTCTTGTGAAACGAGACGTAATTCATGGCACAGACGGTACCGAATTTCCGGGTGCAGTTCCTTGGTCAGCGGCTGCCGTTAAAAATGCCATTTTTATGATTATTCTTTCGGTCACTATGATTGTCGATTGTTTCTTAATGTACAAGTACTTTGGTTCCAAAGAAACAACCAATAGGGCTATACTGGAAGGTATACAAAAGAAGAAGGGTTATTTCGCAGCTTTCTTTGATGCATACATTGCATATATTCCGGAATTTATTTACATGGTGTTCTGCTGTGGTTATGGTTCGTACAAGTTGATGAAAAAGCGCAAGGAATTGGTAAACCGTGGAAAAGGAAACAACGATGATATCAAACAGACTGATACACTGTTGAATAACAAAAACGGCGATGTAATTGAATTTCGATACAACAGTAACACGAATCAACTCGATTCTATTGACAGAGCTCCCACCACACACTATTTGGCTTCTCAACAGCAACAAGAGGAATACGCCTTAGAAGCAAATCTCTACAATAACTATGGAGATACACCCTTCCTATCTAGCTCCACAGAGTACACATCCACAAAGTCATCCATTTTAAGTTTGGTTTCTTTTAATCACAATTATGATCTATCCATATTCTTAATAAATATATAATTATCCTTTTAAAATTGATGTAATGACTTTATTTATGGTACTACTGAATAAAATGTGTTATCTTATTTGCTTTTGAATAGTAGATAATCTTTATTAATAAACCTGGAAGTATTTCTTGATTAATATTTTGTTGGAAATGTATTTTTATTGAAGTTTAAAGTGATGACGAAACAGTACAAGTCGTGAAAGGTTGGAAAATCGCTGTATGCTAAGAGTATCTCTTAAGCATACATTCATTTCATTATCTCTGGAACAAAGGATTACTATAAAGATCAAATTTTCTCCATTGGATATATTGACTTTAACTCATTTAAAGAAAGTAATATATACTACCAACATTTTTTTTTTTGTATACACAAGTATTTCTATATAGCTCAAAATATCCTCTTTCTTGCCTTCCGTTTTTTCTCCTTCATTTCTTACCTTGCACACATTTTCATCCATTTTCCATTTCCTTTTTAAATAAAAGCCAAAATAATTGAATATAAAAACCTTTATTAGTACAAACTAACTGTTGAATAATCTCGAGTAAAGTCTATCATGCATTCCTTGGCATACATCAAGCAACGGGTTAGTCTGGCAACAATCATCCACACTTAGTTCTTTCGTTTCCTTCAAAATATCTTCAATTGGTTTTCTTGACTGCATCAATAAACGCTGAGCTTCATACGGACCAACCACGTTCAATCTCACTCCTGAGGAATAGATGGTACGCGTGAATAAGTATAACCACAGATGAAGTGTATTATCTACAATATTTATATAAGTAATACGTCTTGATGATGTTTGCTTGATTCTTTCTATTTACCTAGATCTACATTCAAATATCTACAAATCAACCCAAAGCAAATAGCAAAATGACCGTCCACTTTTTCTCCTCTTATTAACTTTTTCCATGCCTTTATAGTTTGTATATCGTATTCAGAATTTTCTGAAAAGCACTTTAGGTACAGTGTTAGCATAGCCATACCTTGTGCTAATGAAGCACGTCGTGCGACTGTGTTGGCGGCCATGACGGCATCGCAAATGCCATCATACTCTTCGAGATATGCCATTGGATCTTCCTGATCGGGTGCCTCATAGCCTGCTCGGACAAAGCAATTGGTGTTGCAAGCATAGTTATGTGTAGATGATTTTACGAATGCTGGCAATGAAGTGTTATCAACAAGACCTGCTTGAAAACTTGCCTCAAGACCAGACGAAGCAACAAAACCACCAGTTGGTAAAGCAGAATCGGTTAATATGTAAAGCAACCAACTACTAGTTTCGCTTGAGGCAAAAGGAAAATCCATTATGTTTTATTTTGAAGAGAGAAAGTCTATTTTATTCCCCTTAAGTTTTTTTTTTCTCGCTTATCAATTGTGTTGATAACAGAACCAATCCAATCAAATTACCCATATTTGCTATCTTTAACTTTTTAGGCAATCAATAGAGTTTTTCCTTTTTTAGCAATAAACTTCTTCATTTCAAATAAAGTAATAGAATGGTTTACCTCTTTTTGGTAATTTATTTAAACTCAGATTGAATGTTCCCATTTCTCCTTGTAAAAAGTCGAAAAGAACCGGGTACATTTTGAGTGATCATTAAAATTATGTTTATGTAAAGTAAGCTGGTACATTTTAAAAGTATCATAGTTCTAGACTAGTTCCCATAAAAGGATTCATCACAAAGGACCATTATATCCTTCATTTGAGGACTCATTATTACAGAAGATTCAAGTAATAATTGATTTGAACAATCAGCGTCAAAAGTAGCTTGACTGGTAAATATAGGTGTCTTGAGATGAGGCTCTATTGGAGTGGTCTCTTTCTTAACATGTGCCTTAACTTCATTAGTTATAAATTACGATATAATAGTGTATTACTAGTTAGTTGCTCGGTTACGTTGTATTGATACTCTATTTTACCTGTATATCCAGTAAAGTTCTCTAGAGAGCGAGAGATTCTGTTGTTTTCATATTCTCGTAATCGGATTGGTTTTATATAATCAACAGATTTCCACTTTGCCTATGAAACACGATAAATAAATATTATTCTAAATGATAGAAAAGTGTGTTGCTCTAACCTTAGAATCATCTTGTTTGGATTTCGTGTTAAATGCTACTTTAAGCCATGTCTTTGCAAGGTAACATTTACTTGTAAACTTATCACAAACGAATTTAATGTTAGTAATGTTGGCTATTCTTCTCTTCGTTGTCATTTTATCATTGTAGTCATTATCCGTGAATTGCTTCTTGATAACCTCGGTTTGAGCGATAGGAGATGTCTTGGTCTCTGTTTGAACCACGCTTTTCCCCACTGGTCGGAAAACTGGTTGTACTTCCTCTCCCCGGAATACATCAGACTCATTATCAGCCACTTGTACCGAATCCTGCTTACCCTGGTATTCTTCTCCAGTAGCAGTCTCTACATCGCTGTCGCTGTCACTCGATCTTTCATTATCGTTATTTTGTAATTCAGGATCTAATAGGGGTTGATAAACGTTTATTTGGACGATTTTAGAATCTTGACGGCTTGTAAAATCCTTTATTGAAGAGGATGAATTGATACTTCTTGAACCTGTTATCGTACTCAAGGATTGGAAGCTTGTATTCCTTATAGGGCTAAAGCGGTTAGGATGACTATCCTTCTTCGGTGGACTTGACTGAAAAATGCTCTCCGTGTAACAATCCTTTTCCAGAGTTCTCTGCTCTGACGGCGCAACAGATAATATGTTTAGTGATAAATCTGATTTATTTTGCATGTTACAGCTAGTAGTCGGATTGTTTCTTAATAATTAATTCAAAAAATAAATGGTGGAAAACGAAGAAAAGAGAAGTAAAGTAAAGAAGCCGGATTGAGTCAAGCTTAGTATTATTTATTGTTTCCAGGAAAAAATATCACGGATTAAGTATTGAAAACAAACAATTAAAAAGTAATAAAATAACTCGGATTGTGAAAAATAAACATACTTTTCGTACAAAAGTCTTTTATTTGTACAGTTTACATTTTAGTAACAATATAAACTGATGACTTAAAAGGGAATAGATTGTTTTGCCATAATAACGACTGCTCCGAAAGTACATATGCCTTTTATTATAAAATATTTATAAATGAAAATATATGAAGATACACACTAATTAAAAAGTTATTTCATGATACCAGAAGCACCGCCAGCCAAGAATCTTGTCAATAAATGGGTTATAATATCTCTTCTTTGATCCAAGTTTAGTCTTTGAAAAGCAGTATACACCGCAACACCTTTATGATCTCTTATTTGTCCCAATGTCTTTCCTGCAAATGCGCCCTAAGACAAATAGCATTACATCAATGGCTCGATAATATCATCATCCATAATGTGACTTACCACAGCGAGACCTGGTACGTTTCCTATGATGAATCCAATGACTGCACCAGCTCCCATACCTAATATTCTCCAAACATGACCAGGGTGCTCAACTAGAAGAATGAATAAAGGTGAGAAATAGAATCAAATGGCCTTATTACGTATGTACTACCTTCAGGTCGAAGTATTTCCTCAAAGACATTACCAAACATCTGATTAGCTTGTGTTGAAGAGGCATTTGGTTGAGCATTCTCTTCAGATGTGAATCTACTTTGGCTTTCACGAGAGCGATCATAACTTTCACGACGAGAACGGTCACCCAAGATATAATAGGCGTCTGCTACCAACTGAAATTTTCGTGTGGCTTCTTTTCTTTCTGCTTCACTGGCACGATCACCGAGACGATCAGGGTGGTTAAGCAAAGCTTGTTTTTTATAGGCTGAAAAATGTATTTTTATGTATATATTTAATATTAAATTAATAACAATATATTTATAGTCTTACCTTCGCGAATTTCATCATGGTTTGCTGTTGGAGAAACTTCCAAAATATTGTAATAATCAGGTAACTTAGTCATACTGTGGTATATTAAAAATAAAGAAAGAAAAGAGAATGATATACTTTTTTTCTGCATTTTTTTTTTTATTTTTAAAAAAAGCTTGGCCACTTACCTTTTTAGTATCTATGGGTTTATCCAAAGAAGGAAACAATGTGGTCATCAAGCAACTCAAAACGGAGCATGCTTTACTTTTTGTAGTACCTGTAAACCTTACGTCAACACTATTTTCGTGATTTCATGAGGCAGATCTTTTTTGAACTTATTTGTGTGTTACCATGGATGAAAATAAAAGTCTAATTCGGAAACTACTCACTTAATGGTATATTTGAAGAGAATTAGTATGCGATATATATTGAGTTTATGTAAATGTCTATTTATTAGATATTCATCATCTGAAGGTGATTTAGAAGAATTTATATAAATTAAGCAGCACAGAATATAACTGTATTTCTATTGGCCAGTTTAACGCAGAAAGCAAAAAACTGTTGGGAATCACTAAAACGTCATTAAAATACTAATAAATACTAATAAATAAGCAATTGGAGTTTTGGGTATACATTATAAAAGGTAAATAAGGATAAGAGCGCAAAAAAAGTTTTCTTAAGGCCTCAAATCATCGATGTGCTTTAAAACCCATTTTTAATAAACGAGAAAATAGTTTTGTTTGTATATTCATCCAGAAAAAACATTTAACGATTTACCGAGACATCCAATAGCAATAAGAGACAGTTTTAGATGAAATGCGTCTTATTTTATTTATTTACTATTCATAATATACATTTGAAAGACTTTAGTAAGCTTTTTTTTAGTGAATTCAGTACTTAAGTACACCAGAAAACCATTAATTCCGTGATACTTTAGCCCTCGCCATGGACTGCATCATTTGCTCCCTACAAGAGCGCAAGAACAACGGCTAAATAAATGATGCTCTATGCATTTTGTTTTCTCCGTCAGTACATGAATTGAGAATCAGGAGGCACCATTTGTAGGAAGAGAACAGAAAACAGGTGGGCAACGGAGTATAACAATACACTCGTCATTTCCTCCGGAGCAGTATCTATATATATACAAGCACTTGGAGATTGCGATGTAAAAATTGTTTGATATAGTACAAGTAAAAATATGATCTGGAATGATACGATTTAAAAATCTAAGTGGCACAGGTTCAATAATCAAATTATAAGTTCATTTAAGCAAGTAAATCACTTCGTGTATATATTATAAATCTTCATTGACCATAGCGTTCAAATTTACATATATATTTATTCGCTCCCTTCTTAATAGACACCCCATATCAACCAACGGGAAGACTATTTTTTCCCCTTTTATAGAAAACATCGATTGTTATCATTGATTCTATGCTATTTTCTCGTATTGTATTTGCCTTTATCCTTCTCTTTTGTTCCTCTACTTGCAATCATCAGTGAATTTCAGAATTATTGTGAAAAAGTACATTATTATTACAGCAAATGTTTACGTCCTTTCAATTCATTCTTGGTTTATACTCCATGATATTATTTTTCGAAAACACTCTATTTTTACTATTACTCTTCATTAGAAGTAAAGATATCTGGAAATAACATACTAAGTAAGTCCAATATCGTATCTCTTTAAAAGTGATGATAGACATTTTCATAACAACAATTTCTCTTTAAACGATAAAGATTATTTGATGATTGTGTAATAAGTTTAAATATTATTCTAAAAGTCTACTGATTTTTATATAATAAATTAAATGTTTTTATTGTAAAATACAAAATAAAGTTGTTCAAGATCGAAAATATCATTTAAAGTACAAGTACAAAAGTGTCATGAGAACAAAACCATTGGTCATAAATAAATTAATTAGCTTGATCGAGTTGATTATTAAGGATTATTATAATTTCTCTTTATTTTACATCTATCTTCCTTTTTCTTTATAATTTAATTTTTGTTATATATATATAAATCTTTTCAAAGATACCATTAAAAGAATTAGAATGTCAAATTCTGGTTCACCATTCGACCAAGAAAATGAAGATTATTTCCGAACTTCACCATCTCCTAAAACAAAGCAAACTGCAAATAAACCTTCTGGAATCACACAACTCTTTGGACAAAGAGAAAATAAGCCTATTAATGCCTTTATAGCAACAACGACACCTCATCCTCTTGTATATTCTCATAGTGATAATGAGGTATCATATTATCAAACATCATCAAATAATTATACGGCCTCACAGCCAAATAGCGTAGATGAGAGTTCCATAGATTTTCAAAATTACGTGGCTATGATGCATGATTTCAAATACAATACACCACACTCATATCCTGATTCTAATTCTAATCCATTATCTCGAACCTCATCTTCCAACTTCTATGATAACCAAAGCGACTATGAAGTTATACTGGATGATGGAACTCGGCAGAAAAGAACTATCTCCTTATCGACATTGCAATCTATTCCTTCACAGCAACTCGATAGTTCATCATATAGTCGGAAATTGAATTCAGAAAGGTAAATCGATGGTCAGCAGCAGAATAAATGGACTCCACCTGATAAAAATTTTTAAGCTTATCAAACTTAATAATGTTGATTATAGGACATTGAATGAAGATACCCCACTATTGGCTGGTCAAGATACGCGTGATAAAAAACATTTACTCTTATCAGAGTCATCTACAGATAGTGAGCACGAAGGAAATGCACGTTATGACCTCACATTGTCATTAAAAAGATATCAATATAAATCATTCTACAGAAAATGGACCAGTAGATTTAACGAATTCCGAAAAAAATCTCTCGTTTTAACTCATAACCAAAAAATGATATTAAAATGTAGCTTTGCATACTCAATTGGGTCACTTTTTACTTTTGTGCCTAAGTTGAATGCACTTTGTGGTTCACATGTTGCAAGTCACATGGCTTCCACTGTTACAGTTTTCTTTCATCCGGCCAAGTCAGTAGGTGGCATAATAGAAGCGGCAGGATTCGGTTGGCTATACACGTTAGCAGCACTTACTCTAAACTGTGTTAGTATGTATACTACAAATTATTTTATTGAAAACAGTATGCCTATTACTGCTGCGGTTGTCACTCTTGGAGTCTGGCTGGCAGGTAGTACGTTCTTAATATCCTATCTCAAGGCTAAAATAAACACACCTAGCATTCTGACTGGTAAAGAGTAAAATACTACTATTATCATGGTCTGTTATATTTAACGTTATTGTATAGCTTCTGGATTAGCTTTCATTATTATTTTCACCGTCACTATCAGACAAGGTTCCTTTATAGAAAATGAATTTGACATATCCATTATTGGCGAGACTTTTGGAATTGTAGCAATCGGCACTATTATATCTTTAGCAGTATGTATATTTATTTGGCCAATGACAGCATCAAAAAAACTAAGGTACACAAAAAGAGTTTAAACTAAAGCTATTAGTGCATCCATGAAACTGATATAAAATAGAGATAATATTGATTCAAGTTTATCTTCTACACGCATATTGCTTAAACTCCTGACAAAAACATTTTTATTGGATGTGGATCTCCCAGAATTCACTAATAATACAGTATTGGAAAACGCATTGAAGGATCATCGTACAAGTTTTACAAAGCTTAAAATAGAATTAAAGGCGGCGAAACTAGAATTTTATAATCTGGATATGAAGAAACACTCAGAAGGATATGATAAAATAGTTGAGAGTCTACAAAGACTGGCGCAGCACGTCGGTGGTTTGAGAAGTAGCTGCGGTCTTCAAGTACAAGTTATGCAATCAGCAGGAAGTTATGCCCATCAATATAATAATAGGGGAGTAGAGCCAATACCAGAGGCTACTAGGAGACCTTCAAATCACAGAAATGAAACATACAACTTAAAGTATGATATACAGCGCAAAAAGATGGAGTATGAAATAAAACGTGAGCGTATAATCGAAGATCTCAATAACAGGAGCGGAGTAGAATCATCCCCAGCATCGTCTTGCAGCATTGATTCAAAACAAAAAAACAGTGCGGATACTGATGCTTCTACTTCTAATACAAAAGAGAAGAAACACATTGAAAGAGAGAAAAAAGAAAAAGAAGGACCTTTGGTACAGTTTATCAGGACAGTTAGATACCCTATGAAATCACTGGCATACACCTGCAAGCAAACTATTATTCACTTGCAAGTACGTTTTCGGAATGAAACAACAGATACTACACCATCATTTCAGCTCTTGCAACAGAATTTATCGAATGCGATCGAATTATTCGAAAAATCACAGCATCAAGCTCTTACTCGATTTTACAGAAGAAAGTTCAAAAAGAATTATTCTTTAGATAGTCTAAACCCAGACAAAATACATCCTACCTTAATGAAAGAGTTTTCAGGAGACGATATATTTTTGGTTTACTTCTTCGTTTTTTGTTTGCTCGAGTTTGTAAAAGAACTGATGACATTGGTAGAATGTGCACGATCCGTTTATGAAAAAATGGATGAAGAAGACAGAAGCGGAAGTATTATGGCATGGTTACGCTATTTATTTACACACAGTAAGTTTAAGAAATATAATGCTTTGATATTTTATTAATCTCTTTATTTATCTATATATCTACTAAGAAAAAAATTCTACGCTCTCTGATGATAAAGTGCATGGACATCAAAAAGAAGATATATTTACACCTAATAATCATAATACATTCAATACCTTACACACACCTACACCCAAAACAAATTGGAGAAAGTTTTTTCTCAACCTGTGGGGTTTTTTTTCAGCATTTAAGACACACAGAGTTAGATTTGCGTTAAAATCAATGATAACCGCCGAAATATTTTCAGTTTTTGCTTTTATACCCAGTACTAGATCCTATTTCGTGGATTTTCGAATGGAATGGACACTTATAACCGTAATGGCGGTAATGACACCTACTGTAGGAGGGACAAATATGGGTGCTCTTTTACGAATTCTTGCAACTGTTTTTGGGTGTATCATTGCCGCAATCGTATATACGCTATTTGAAGACTGCACTTTTATTCTCTGGTTTATAACATGGTTAATTTCAATTCCAAGTTTTTGGTTAATACTTCAACACAAGCATGGTAGATTTGGATTATTTACGCTTTTGGCATATAACCTCGTAGTCTTATTCAAATATAATAATCGATACGATGATAGTATTAATGTGTTCGAAATTGCATGGATGCGTTGTGTCGCCGTGTCATTAGGAGTAGTACTTGGTAATATGAATATCGGCTGTATTACACATTTTCTAATATTTTGATTCTTAAAGGTCTTATTGTAACTGCCTACATTTGGCCTTACGAAGCTCGTACACAGGTGAGAAAGGGTATTTCAGATTTACTTTTAAGACTTCTGTGGCTTTATAAACAACTAGTATCGGTTTATTCTGAAGACGAGGGGACTGATCCACTAGATTCTGTTTCTCAAGATATAAATATTTCTGGGGCACAGATGTTATTAAATGAGACATCTATTTTAGCAAAAAAAAGAAATATTAGGGAAACTTACTTACAGAAAACAGAGCTATCTATCCAACTAACTATCTTTGAACTCCAAGGATTATTGGTACATGCCCCAAACGAGCCAAGATTGAAAGGAGCTTTCCCTACAAAAACATACTCGGCTATGCTAAACTCGTGTCAAAACATACTAGATAAGTTTTTAGCAATGAGAGTTGTAATTTTAAAAGACGTCTGGGCCATGCATGTTCGAAGAAGTCTTTTATTACCTGTATCCGATGAATTTATGGAGATGACAGGCAACGTATTCTTGTATTTTTATCTATTAGCATCAGCCTTACAACTAAAAACGCCACTCCCACCATTTTTTCCACAAGCAGAAAAAACACGAAAAGCATTAATGAAACGTTTACAGCAATTACCAACTGTGATAGAGCGTAACTTACGAAATTATAATCTTACAGAAGAAAAGAAAGATGAGTGCTATATGGTTTACTATGCTTACGTAGTACTTATGGAAAGTATCATTCAAGAGTTGGACGAGGTAAGAACTTTTTGAATGTAGTTAAGATAAAAATAAGCTACTAAGTTGTATGTTATAGCTTGGAAAAAATATGAAAGAACTCTTTGGATCCTTGGTTCCGGATGATCAATGGGCAAAGTGCTTTGGTCAACTGCATGATATAGAGAATAATAGAATGCCATAACACCAATATATGATGTTTTTTTCATAACTTATATATATATATATTAACAATATTTATTTTATTATGTATAACTATTCAATAATAAAAATAACAACGTTAAGTTTCTTTAAAATAAATTAAAGTAGACATTGCATTTAGCTGGAACCGCCACCGCCGCCACCGCCACCGCCACCACCTATAATAAGTGTTAATATGAATCACTGATCTTGCTTTCAAGAATTGTAGTCTATTTTCTAATTCTTACCACCAGATCCACTACCGAAACCGAAGCCAAAGCCTTTTCCACCTCCTATGTTTACAAATAAAAAAAGATTAGTAAAAAACTGTAAAAAAAATTATAAGCATAAACACTATTAAAATTTGATGGATGAATCTACCTTTTCCACCACCGCCGCCACCACCACCACCACCTCCTGATATATCAGCGCCAACTTTTCCATCTGCGGATGGGTTTGTCTCATCCTTTCCGAATCCAAAACTAGTAGCTAAACGCTGGAGCATATCACCTCCTCCTCCCATGGCGTCCTTACTATCTCCTCCTCCACCGTATCCTTTTAAATGACAGTTAAATAATTATAATACACTCATTAATACTTTTGAATAATCACGAATAATATACCTGCACCAAAGCCTGAACCTTGTCCAGAAGGCGAGTGATCAGCTTCACATTTATCATCGCAACGATGTCCTCTTTTTTCAATTCCTGGTAGCGAAGGAGAAGCACATACTGTGGACACAAAGAGTAATACAACGGCTAAAGTGGTTAGATCTAAAACACGCATTGCTCTATTATTATTACTGCTGTTGCTGTTTTTTAATAATCATTATACATCTGTATTTTATGGCTACTTTTATACTAAAAAAAAAGAAACAGAAAATCGCTCGAAATTGTATTTCGTTTAATTAAACATATGGGGTCTATTACTCCACATTCCTATGTCTATTTTTAAATTATATCCTGTTGTCTATTGCTAATATCTGAAATTTGGTAAAAATATCTCTATTTTATGAGTTTAATTCCGTTTAAAAGTTCACATTACAACCAGGTATATGGCCTGAAATTATCAAGTACGGTGATTAAGGCTTCGTTATGTAATACTATATATTTGAATTTTCCAACTATTAAAAAAAACCTAGTTGTTCATAGCTGAAACTCGTTTGGCCATAGTAAACAATGTTTACATAAACAATGGTAAATCTAAATTATCTGCGACATGCATACCAAACATGGTGCTCTCTTTTACTGATTCTTTTCCATATTAATTTTTTTTTAGGCTGTGAACATATATAGGTTGTTCCGCCATTATTTTTTTTGAGAATGCTTCATAGTTAATTTGAGGATAGTGCTATGAGAAATTCATTATACTAAGTAATACCTTTTTCCCATTATTATTCTTTAAATACCAAAATTGGGCTCATGTCCGTTAGAAAAAATGGTAAACCACGTTTTTATTTTGAAAAATATATCGTTGCTCATGCCATATGTATCGCATTTATTGTGCCTTGATTTTGCAATTTCTCAAAGCAAAGAAATTCCATACTATGATAATACTATCGATATAATTTAACCACCACTTATTTTCAACTTTAAAATTAAATTTTATAATACATAATGAAGAGCACCCTATGAAAACAACTAAATTTTGTTTTTACACTGTATATTTCACTAAAGAGTCTAAATAATCCCCATCAGGTTGCTGATTCAATGGATTGAAATTTTCTGTTTAAATGTTCAATCTTTCTATATTCTCAAAATTAATTAAATGCCCCGAGGTAGTGTTATCAACGACAGCTTCAAAGTAGCTACCTTTAT
This sequence comes from Backusella circina FSU 941, assembly GCA_025399235.1. NCBI lineage: Eukaryota > Fungi > Mucoromycota > Mucoromycetes > Mucorales > Backusellaceae > Backusella > Backusella circina. The sequence goes on from MU622268.1 coordinate 267,375, forward strand.
TTCTTTTATTGTTGTATTTATGTTAACCCTTATAAACATAGGATAAAACACATCAATTGTTTTATTATCCGTTTTTATTGTGAGTGTTATTGAACATTTAGGTGAGCCACCAATGAAATAGTAATAATAATCAATTCAACTATTATAGAGCTGATCATTTCCTTTAAATAGCAAAGTACTAAGTTTTCTTCTTGTATTGGAATTTGTAGTTAGCTGACTTCTCTCTACGGTAGATAGCAGAGCTTGATCTGGAATGTAAATTAAAAGTTATAACCGTAGTATACTCTTATAATAGGCATTTAAATGGTTTTGGAAATACTTCATTTTTTTATATATATTCTATACACCTATTAATAAAACTGGATTTTAAACATCAAAAATTTTCTTAGTTGTAAATATTAACAACCATTCGAGCATGATCAATGGTCATTGAACTTCAGGTCGTTTAAAACGATAAGTTAGATTAGTGTAAATCTTGCTTCAAGACCATATATCTCTATTCATGCTTTAGATATGCATCCTTTTGGGTTCATCTAAGCGTTTTAATAAAGGAGATCTCAATAGTATCAGAGTAATTTACGGTTACATAATACAAAACATCTAACCTACTTTGTTCTTGAAGTCAATATTTTGTACGTATATCTCAATACTAAATATGTTGACATCACTGATTTCAATATATACAATTCGAATATACCTATAATATATATATACTCACATATACTGTTTAATGAATTTTTTTTTTTCTCTTTTGTGTATCACAAGTATATGGGTTTAATGGTTTTTTTTTTCGGCGCTTTTAAAAACATTGATAAGTACGATCCTTGTGGACAAGATAGTAGAATAAAGGATGATATGGTGTTACGTCTCACTGCTTCAAAAAACTAAGAAGACAAATGACATCATATTAATTGAAAGGCAAAGATGAAATGCTGTATTCTACAATATAAATGAGTGGTTAAGGACAATAAGTAAACATTTTTTAACATAATATATACTTTTGCTATCATTAAAGCAATATATTAAGAGAGAGAAGAGAGAGACATACTTAATTAAAGTCATTCGTCCATTAAACATTGTTACTTATATTTCGTTTATAATAAAGAAATGTGAAAGATCACATAAGGAACCGAGTTATTGTTTCTATTTTCCCTTTTTGGTGATCATTTATTTAAGCAATTACAATATCTTAAAAAGAATATTTCATCCTCTCTTTTTTTTTGAAAAATATATAAAACGAGTGAATGAGAGAGAGAGAATGTATCAGTGAAAAACTAATGCAGAACTTAAAGCTTTATTATAATTCAAAGAAATAGTAATTTAAAAATTGAAGACTAATTTCAGTCCCATAAAGCCAAATGTTAGACAAGAGGTAATTCAATTTTTTTTTTCTTAAAAAAGCCAATTGTCACACAATATCTATTCTTCAGGTTGGTTATACATTTATTGTTTATTATTTTAAAAATTAAGCCATACAGAAAATATAAGTTAGAATATCTGAAGTAAGAAAGTGAAGAGAAGGAAGGTATGAGAGAAAATCATGATAGAAAAAAAAGAAATAAGGTCAGGTGCACTAAACTAGAAAAATATATGAATAAATCCTTTCTACTTTGAAAAAATTAACTGGATAAAGGAAAGGGAGAAAATAGTATAAATAAAAGGAAGGTGTACTTAAGCCAGCTTAGTAGTATGTCTCTTTACAAACTTGATTTTGTGGGGAACAGGGGATTGTACAATGCCATTATCCAACACATCATCGATATCAGGATAGACAGGATTTCCTCGGCTGTCTTTGATAGGATCGAGCCTGCAATTAGATAAGACACTGATAAAGGCACAGTACATCTCTACTTCAGCCTATACATATAAACGTTAATGAAACTGTATAATTGTCCCTATTTAATACCTTACCAAATAAATACCAGGACAAATACGACGACCAAAACCAAAATTAAATTGATCACGCTCATGGATCTTTCCATTAGCAGCAGTGTTCATCAACTTTGAATCGTTCATAAATCTATCTGGAATAAACTCGTTTGCTCTTGGATAAAAATTCTCGCTTCTATGAATCTTGTCCATACTACAAAGTAATGTAGCACCCTTGGGAATAAGGTAATCGTCTACAATAACTATCAAATAATTTATAAATTAGCTCAAATTTTTATCATAGCTATGTATATGTTAATATAGATAAATGCTAAGACGTCTATCTTTACAAGCATGCACAAGTGGCATTTTTTGGGCTAAATGTTTTGATCTTTCAAAATATAAATGAACTTACATTCACTAGTGGCTTCATGTGGTAAACCAAAAGGTGTAGTAGGTTTCAATCTCATACATTCCTTCATGACAGAAAGACAATAAATGTTTGTTAGATTATTACTACAAAAAAGTCGTTTCTATATATATGTTAAATTACCCGGTATCCATTCCGCCAGATAAGAGATCATCTAAAAGGAAAAGAAAAGAGGATTAGGACTGTTATTAGCCATCTATAGAGAGGGAAATCACCCAAAAAAAAAAAAAAAAAAACTTACTTAGAATGACAAGTTTACTCTCATCGTCAAGTGTGAAGTTTTCCTCGTTAAACCTCTTAAAAATATTAGGTCCATCCTGAATGTTGGCTTCTGAAATAAGTCTCTTCAAGAGCGGATCTCTAATTTTAACAATATGATCCCTCATTTCTGACTTTGCCTCTACCAAAAACCCAATAGGTGACAATACGGGTAAAAAGCTAGGAAGATCTTTATCGGCACCTGCAAGTTTCATATTGACCTCGATCATATGTACAATTTCCTTAAACTCAGGATCCTCGACGGTCTTGTAAGTCTTGCCGACAGAAACAGAACAGACAACGTTCAAGGCATTTAATTGTAAGAAGCTAATAGGATAGACACTACCTTCCTGCTCTGTGACGTCAACTAAACGCTCGGTTAAGAGACGAGCCTCTCGTTCAATAACATCCATGTATTGTCCTACAGCATTTGGAGATAAAACAGTCAAGACTATATATATATAGATGGATAAAGAAATGAATGAGATTGCGGTTTTTTACAAGTATATATATTTTTTGTAACATTTACATGCTGCTCTTCCTGCCTTCCAATCCTTGCCTTCACCATAAGAAATACCCTTTTGGTTGCAGCTATAAAGAGTAGTACAGAATGTGTTGAATGGTCTTGCAGAGGTATGAGCACCATTAGTCACAAAGATTTTGTGGGCAAGATAAGGGTCTGCAATCATGATCCATTCCTGGACTCCCATTTTTACCTTAATAATAGGTGAGTTTAATTCATCATGCCATTTTCCTATTTGACGACCAGGTTGATTTCCCAAAGATAATAAGTGACCTATTTATTCATATTTTAGTTACAAGTGCTTTTTGTTCATGCCTATAAATATACTCACCAACATAAGGATAGGATGAGCCTGGAACAGGAATTTGTTTAAAGGCACCATTTTGCTTGTTACTGCTACCTGCGAGTAAACGTGCAGTAGAATAGAGGAGTGCAATAGTGGCTACAGCACCAACATAAGGAGCGTACGTTTCGTTTTTCAATTTGGATGGTAAAAGGCTATTCATTTTATTTTAATTAAAAAAAAAGGAGTTGAATGTAAGAGTTATTGAGAAAAATGAAAAAAAAAAAAAACGACCAGATCCTTTGCTTTATAGTCTTTTTGAAAGTTGTTACACGATTCAATTTTTTGTGTAAATGAATATCGTTTTATGTTGTTAAAATGAACAGCATGCGCTTAAATCGGAATAAAAATACCAAACTTTGTGTTTTGTTTCTAATTGCAGGATAAAAATCAGAATTAATTTTGACTTTCGAATCAGTTATTTCGATCTTCTTTTATTTATTTCAGTTTTTAAAAGATAAATAAAGCACTTGGTGCTCTCTATTAGATGACTTCATTTCATGAGGATCATGTGCAAATAGAAAGGTTAATTGAACTTAAAAGAGGTACTCAGCTAAAAAGAAGACACAAAAAATAAGTGCGCAGGCAAATAGAGCAGTTTTACCTCTAACTCGATTGTGTCATGTTGAAATCTATACCAACATTTGTTTTCACTGCCCGCTTTATACTAGATATATAATGAATCAAAATAAACCTTGAAAAGGTAACTTGGATTTCACTTCTTCAAAGAATTTATAAAACCTTTCTCATTTTTCTTTTTCTCTTTGGTGATAATTAAGCTATATAGGTATTAATGTGATGATGGAATTGTATTGTTGATGTGAGAAAAAAGTAACAATAGACATTTGACAGATTAATCTTGTAATCGGCGTGATTGTGTTATTAAAATAGAATTTTAAGGTTTTAAAAAAAGCTAAACCCCGCCTTTTCTTTTGACGAACTGTGTAACGATAGGTTGCAATATGATACTGGCGGAAAAATCAGAAGTCAAAAGAAGGCTTAAAAACTGTGATATTGATAGTCTTAGTTTTTCTATATTTTTACTACGGCATTTTCAATGCACAAGTATAAAACTGGAAGAATTACGAGTAAGACAATAGTAAAAAGTATTAAACAACTACTCCCTTTACACTTTGTATAATTTCCCAGAAGTATATCATGAAGGTGAAATGAATAATTCCTATTTATAAGAGAAAAAAGGCGTTAGTATGCTTCAATTTGCCTTAAAATGTTAATTTTTTTTCGATTTAGAAAAAATGTAATAAAACAAAAAAAAAGAAGAATGAACACTAAGGAGAGCAGTTCAAAAGATAGAAAATTTGACGCTTTTTCCGAGTCAACGGATCGTGTTACCTATTTTGTGATAAAAAAATGGCTTGTCCAATTAATTGGTACAAAATTCTCATTTTTCGGGTTAAAATTATGCATGAAGTTGGTTGAGGCTGTTTCAATGGTTTTTGCTGCAAAGTAAACTTTAATAACATGGGAAAATGAAATGTTAAAATACATTATTTTCTTTTATCCAAACTTTAAATAATTGTCTAACAAAAAATCAAGTAACATGCTAATTTTCCAAAGTAGAAGAAAAAAACCCTTATATTTTACATGATTAGATCAAATATACAAATCGATTTAAAATAAAAGTGAAGTATAGAGATATAAATAAGAATATATTAATTTCAACGATTAAAATGAAAAGGCTGTGTTGCAGCATGAACGAGAGAAAAAGAGGGACAAAACAGGCCCTAGTTATAAGCTCCCTCTCTGTTCATAAAGCAACTATTTGGTTGCTTATCTTTCATGACGGAATACTCTCCTACACTGAGTTTGTTTATAGACGTAACTGCTCAGAAAGAGTAAGCACAAAGATGTTTTTACATCGCGTCAAGAATCTTGTTAAGATTGACCTTCTTGAGCTGATTAAAAAATAAGATACCATACGTCTATTTTAATTTTGGAAATAGTTAGACTGAGTGACATTTCCAAGTTGTATATAGTCTTCAAATGTCTAGAAACTTGTATCTACTTTCCACCACCTAAATCAGTAACAATCATAACCGTTAATGGATGCTATTTTAAAGTACGTGCTTTATAACCAACATCTTACATAATTAATAGTAATAGCAACACCTTTTTTTTTTTTCAAAGATTAAACAATCATACCTTAAGTAGATAATATAATGTCTGTGCAAGTGGTATATGATTAGTGGTTTAGATCATGATTTATTTTCAAGGAATTGAAACTCATTCCAATTCACCAACAATCTTATAGCCTGTTGAGTTTATCTAACATTAAATACCTCAAATAATATATCTATACCTGTTTCAATTTGCATTAGCTCGAATGTGCGAGTAAAGCGGTGTATCTTTCAAAATATTCTATATTAAATAAGAAGTTTTTAGAGAGATGCCTTTTCTTTTCGATGCTGAAAATGTACTGGACGAGAATTAATCCCACCGCCCGTTCTAATGTATATCGCTGGAACAAGACCAGTGTTCATTGTGGTATTGAAATCATGGTTCCAAAAAATAACACTTTGGCCACATTCAGGACATAATATAATGGATTATCTAGCGTCCATATCTCCATTTATATGCAGGAAACACTTTCTAGTGCAAATCATTTCCGGCGATGCTTTAGAAATAGACCTGAAGATCTGTGTTTGTTTGTTTTCTTCAAACTTGATCTTAACTATTACTCATATCTACATTATTTCACTTTAATGAATAATATATTGTTAGTAATTAAGAATTATAATAAGCTCTTTTCACAGGTTTATCACAAAATAGATGTAGAGTAGTTATTTTAATTCTTTTCCTTTGCTACTATTAATTTGATTGTTACACATTGCTGGTTTGACTCTATGCTGTAGCGCTTGATGAAGTTAGCCTTTTAAAAAATTGATATCTCGAACAAACTATACAATCCAATCTTAAATACTAATTACATGTGAATTAAATATATTTTTAATATGCAAATAATCTTAAGTCTATATAGAACCAATGCGTGGGCCCTTTTATAGAAACACCTTCTTCATTTTTGAGATGCTGCTTTGAGCAATTTTATTGGCTGATGTTACGTAATCTAAGTACCGCCTTTGGATCTGGAAGCGACCGTCCCGTTTCCAAAAACCAGACTTCCACTGTACTAGTAATGATGATGACGATACTAATACTCGTTTTCAACCTATATCCAAGCTGAGATTCACGCCTTTTCTTATCTATTTAAAATACAGTTTAATGAAACTCAGTCTTTTGGTTGTTTCATATATTTCACACCGAGGTAAGGAACACAGTTATAAATGCTATTAAGTTTATATTAACAAAACAAGAAAACTTACCTGGTTGAAAATATATAAAAACAGATAATGATGAACTGCTTGTTCTTTTTTCAAACATTAATAATGAAAGCTGTCATCATGCTTACTTTGTGTAACTTTGGTCAAAGTAAAACAATGACTCGGAAGAGAATACATTACGTTTATCACAGTGCTTAACTATGTAGCACTTCTAGTAAATTGAACATTGGAAAATAAATGAAGATGAGAAAAAACTCCGGTACTAATTTAATAGATTTAATGAAAGAATTCTTTAGTAGAATAAAATACAACACTCAATATTAAATGCTATAGACTTTGTTACTTAACCGCTAAGCAAGTTTTTAACGAGTATTTTTTTTTTTCTGTGTTACGATTATGCAACAAAAAATTCAAGGTGAAACCATGAGAAATAAAATGGTGATTGTTGCCAATGCGATATTTTCCTGTCGACACGCATGGCGTCTGACGCGGGGTTTGGATTGATAGAGCGATCGATGCGGTAACATCCGCAGCTTGGATAGCGAACGAAAGAATGAAAAGAAGGAAAGAAAGAAAAAGATAAAGTTCTATTTTTTTTTCTTATAACCTTGATATCAATGATAGAAGCTATAAAGAAGAAAAGTAGATAAAACTAATCACCACACTGGCAACAATTATAAATAGCATCAAAAAATAAAAAAACACAGATATAAAATACCTTCAATTGAATTGAATAGAGTGAATAGTTTGTAGTGCTTTATTTTCGGGATTTCACTCACTAAAATACGTCTTTGCTTTTTAAGGAAGTCACGCCTTTTTTTTTTTTTCCAACTTTCAGCCTACATTCTATTGTATAAACCAATATAAAAAAACCAATTTTATCCTGCTCTTTCTCCTTTTTTTTTTCCTTTTTGTATTTATTTCTTTTACAACAGTTTTAAACATATTCTCAACCTAAACAAAAAAAAGAAGAAAAAAAGTTAAAAGAAACAAATAAAAGAATATGCTTTTAAACAGCAGAAGCAAGAAAGACACCCAACAGCAACAAAAACTAAAGCAAACTGACAAGATTAACAGACGGTCCTTTCCTTTGCCCCCCGAGTTACTCTATGAAATACTTAATTACCTCGAAGGTTGTCAACCTGCTCTCTATTCAGCCTGTTTGGTCTGTAAACAATGGTTTTACTGCGCTGCACCTATCCTGTATTGTCACCCTCAAATAAATGATACTTATCTTTGGGCCACTTTTATATTAACCCTAACAAGAGAACGCATGTCCTTTTCATATGGTAATCTCATTCGTTCCATTGACTTGTCTTCTGGTAAATCTATAGGTAAGTACTTTATAAAACAGTCTTTAACAATACTAATAATAATACTATATTCTGATTGTAGAGGCTATGAAGGACCAAGAATTTTATCGACGCTTATCTTCATCCAATATAAACCCATTTGATAACAATCCTAATAGCAATAATCATAGCAATAATGATAATAACAATAATGTCACTACAACAGTGTCCAATTATACTTATGGAAATGGCTTCAATGTTCATGTTATCACAAGAAGCAATACCAACACCGACAATAGCAATCATCGATACGAGCATCACATCTATAATAACACTGTACCACCACAATCATTCAACTCCCCAACATCCGTTCCTTTAAAGGGATTACCTTACATCATCGTTTCTACCTCGTCGCTTATTCAGCTGTCTCATACCTGCAAATATATTACGACACTCAATTTATCCTACACTAGTCTCTTAAATGATAGCGTAATCGCAGAGACTGGGGAATATTTATCTACTTTGCAGCACTATGCAAATAGCCAACCGGGACTTACTCATATTCAAATACCGATCGAAGCCGCCATCAAGGCTATTGGAAAGGAGTGCCAGCAACTCGTCCAAGTCAAAGTACAACGATGTGAATGGGTTACTGCTCATGTTATTTGGATGTTTGTTTATTATTGCAAGAATTTAAAGAGACTTGATGCTAGAAGGTCTACAAAGTGTACCATCAAGAAGTTGATTGCGTCTGTTTTGGAGTCTACTGAGGTGTTGCTTCCAACATCATCATTGGTTTATACTAATAATAACACTGTATTTGCTGCTCCCCCTTCATCCTCTATTTCTACTTCTTCTTCAACTACAAGTAGTACAAATGAACAACAATTAGTTTACATGCCCCAACATCATGAGGATGATGATAATGATGATGATATGGATGATATGGATCAACTCAATACAAATGATCATATCGTATTTAATGGTAAGTTATTATCATTATTATCATTATCATTATAAAAAGAAAACTAATTCAAATTCAATGTAGAAGAAACAGGTTCTTATGATCAACAACAACAACAACAACAACAACAACATTTTTTTTTTTTTTAATCGGGAAAAAACAAACCATATGTAACCCAAGACAAACTTTTTGTTTTTGCCGAATTTTATAAGTTGGCTCATTCTATTTTATTATCTAAGACTAACCAAATTTAATAACGAGGTTAGTATAATTTTTTAAGTTGCTAAATAAAGTTTCTCATTTTTTTTTAAAATCCATTTATAAATGTAACTCTCTCTCCTACAAACACACTCTACGTTTCTCAACACATAAGAAAATACAAAATATACACACAAAAAAAAAAAAGTAAGTTCATTTTTTTCTCCTATTATTATTGAAACAGCTATTTTTACCATATTATCTGTAGTAAATATTTCCTATAAGGACATTGGTTCTTTATAGTCGTTACGGGCTTACAAAACGGAGTAGCTCATAGAGGAAATGTCATAGGAAATTCCTGAACTTCAGTCACTAACTTACACTTCTTACTAACAACCTTATTACGACAACTACTACATTTCCACTTCCGCCAGAAGAACTTAACATAACGTATATCAGGAGGCCCACTAACAATAACAAACCGTTTCCTTGTTTGGTTTTTCATGGTACCTCTGCGACAAGTAGGAGATAATTAACAGAGTACTCACTTCGAGAACTAGCTGATTTATATGGTTCGCATGGAACAACA
>MU622268.1:277197-308789 GCA_025399235.1 Backusella circina FSU 941
ATATAGACTAATTCGAAAAAGTTAAAGTTACCCGAAAAAAAAGAATGACAAGAATAATTATTTCTTCTTTTTGTCCCAGGATTAACATTGCTACATGTTTAACATTATTGTAAATGCAAATCCGGTGTAAAATTCTAACTCAAGCATAATTTAACATTTTTCAAAAAAAATGACTAGTTTATAGCACCAAAGTCTTTTTAAAGTGAGTATCAAAATTAAAAAAAACAACCCCAATTGTACCTTAATCTCGCACAATAGTCGGTGTTCTTGCAACGGTAAAAAAATCTATCGGATTCAGTTTTAATAATTAAAATATAATTGAATCGTTTTCTTTCTTTTTGGAACATACATCTTTTCTTTTTGTCATTTTTTGATTTCGTGATTAAATTTCATATAAAAAAAATGGATAAAAAAAACGACAATGAAAAATACCCAAATGACATTTTTAAAGAAAATGCATCACCTCGATCCTCTTACGATGAAGACCTTACATTAACGCAAAGTAAAATTGAAAGGGTATTAAGTGCAACAACAGAAAAGAATGATCCAGAAAAGGGACATCTTCCTATGGCTCATATAGAACCCATTAAATCAAGTAAGTGTGCTGATATATATAACTGATCCCCTTATTAAAAACAATAATATATGTTAGCTGTTACTATCGTAAGTATGGTTGAATTACCTGATCCATCAAATTCATTTTATGATGATATACCAAACGGCGGTTATGGATGGTAATGATTATTATATTCAACACATATACAAAAAAAAAATTGATGTTGGCTGACTCTTCTAATATAACATTAGGGTAGTTGCAGCTTCTGGTTTCCTTATTAATTTTGTCATGTTTGGAGCTGCTTCAATCTGGGGTTAGTCAAAAACATATCATACATAATGATAATTTTTTTTTTTTATACTTTCTAAGCTATTAAAAATTTAGGTGTATTTTCAAACGCATTTGCAACAACCATTATGAAGGATAGAGTCACTACAACGGAACTCATGGGCGTAGGAGCAACACTTGTCGTCTGTATCAATCTATTTACACCTATGAGTCCACTACTAGCCCGTATTGGTACACAACTGACCATGATTCTCGGTAGCGTCTTGCTCTCACTCGGTATGATCCTTTCCGGGTTTGCAACAGAGATCTGGCACATCTATCTGACCCAAGGTGTCCTTGCTGGCCTTGGATCATCCATCCTGTACATGTCTGTTGTTGGCGTTATCCCTCAATGGTTTACCAGTCTGAGGGCCACCGCCATGGGCATCAGTTCTGCAGGTGCTGGTTTTGGTGGTCTTGCATTGAGTCCCATGGTCAGCTCTCTGGTTCAAAAGTATGGGTTACCTTGGACCTACCGTATTGTTGGGCTAATGGCGCTGGGGATTTGTTTAGTAGCTTCTTTTATGATCCGTACACGTTTACCTCCAGGCCATGATAAGAAACAACCTATTCGCTCGCCTATTAAGCTATCTATGCTCAAGGATGTTGATTTTGTTATTTGGTTAATTGGTGTTGTGATTTCATTAACTGGTTATTTGATCCCTCTATTCTATATCCCTAGTAAGTTACATATATGCTTCAAAACATATGCACTTTTACTCAAAAAAAATTTTATCTTTCTTAGAATATTGTACTTCATATAATATTAGTCAAGCAGACTCATCCAACATTGTAGGTGTTGCCTGTGCAATGAACGCCATCGGTCGTTTAATACTCGGCTATTTTGCTGATCGTATCGGACGACTCAACATGTATGTGATGGCATCTACAGTTGCAGGATTACTTTGTATGTTATTCTGGCCTTTTGCAAAGACCTACGGTACCATGATGGGTTTTTCTGTTTTGTTTGGATTTGTGTGTGGTATCTACTATGCATTGGCTGCACCGATCACTAGTGCTATTGTAGGTACTGAAAACATCTCTTCTGGTTTATCTATCCTGTTTATCTGGAGTTCTATTGCTGGTGTAGGACCAACCATCGCTTCAGCTATCCAACAGGCTACCCCAAGTCAGGGTTATATTGGTGTACAAATGTTTGCGGGCTCTGTGTATCTCTTTGGTTCACTTATTTGTATACTTTTAAAAGTGAAGATGACAGGTTCGCTTTTTTCAAATATGTAGAATATAGTATATATACTTTAATGCTTTTAGAAAATATCCTTTATATCTTTTACTTTTTACATATTATAGATATATGAAAAAAAGACAACTATTCCTTATACATCATACAGCTAATGAATAAAAATGTTTTACTTCCAGTTGAACGTATGAACCAAATGAAATCATTTTAAGCCTCCGATCAAGCTGTTTACTCTATAATAATGTGAAGTTCAAATATATAATAAAAAGACACGAGAATAGAAAACGTCTCGTCTGATAACATACCAGCACTCAATATAGTAATAAATAAATAAAGACAAGTAGATCATCAGACTCAAAACCATAGATAGTATCCATGCACTTGATGCATATTCATAGACGAATTTTTGAGTTTGCCCATAGGAGACGACTTCAAATAACTTGGATCACAATACTCATTCTGAATCTTTTTTTTTTTTTTGGTTTAGGTTGTTTTAAAAAAAATATATTGCGCCACTTTTCCTACTTTTTTCTTTCAAAGAAGTATCTTAAATCTCTAAGCGTCTTTTATTTTTATATTTTTTTTTTTTTCTGTCCTTTTTTTAATAATGCTAAATAATAGTATCGACTCTTTGTACTCTCTTCTCTATACTATTTTTTAATAATAAATAAATAAAATTATTTTATATAAAATCCAAAGAATTTTATATGCTTATCGAAAAATGAATTGCTTTTTAATCATTGTATGAATATATTTAATAAAATACTATCAAATACTATCAACCTACTCTGTTTTTTGCCTGTCTTAATACCTCATTTAGTGCATTTTTAGTTGTTTCTTATTAGTCGGTTAAGTTGAACTTTTAACTTTTTCCATCAGTTTTGCTTCCAACTTCGACTTTGGAAGTTCAAAATAAGTTGCTATTCATTATATTGTATTCATGTTTTTTATTGTATTTTAATGCGACATCTGTTTTCTTAATGTGCACCACTCTTTTCCAAAAACATGCGACATTATTTTTCCAAAAACTGCAACGGCTCAAATTTTTCAAGTACGACATCGTTTTGACAGAAAGAGTACAATGATTCTATTTAAATATAAAAAAGTCGGAAAAACGATTATTTCCACGATTTGCACTCCTCAAGCGCATTCAATTCTTGGAAAGAGTTTCCAAAAGCAACCCCCTTGGCATCATGTTCAACTCTAGTAGTTTATTCACTCTGATATTATGTTGATAAAAAACACGGTTTTTTACTTTTAAAATCGATGTTGAGTATTTGAGTTCTGAACAAGAACGCTAAGAACGTCAGCTCGAGTTCATATCATCATGTTTAATGGAGATGAGGATGCAACATGATACTAGATGACTTTTTAGATGTCATGTCCAACAGTCAAAACAACTGGACAGACCTACCAGAAGCAAAGATGAGAAGAGCTTCTGAAGTTAAGATGGGATTTGGTCATAGTAGTGAAATTCAGATATCAGCACAGATACTCTTGTAAAAGCGAATTTCAAAAAGCGAATTTGTTTTTATCGTCAAAATTCGTTTTATGAAATGCTGGCAAATATGTACAATGGTATCATGTTAATTATGCCACTACATGTTAAACATGATAATCTCTGGGTAGAATCCGCAGGTTGAGCGAATTTAGAAACAATCCCACCTGACGTTATTTATTTGTAGGGTTTTTATTTTAAAAATCCCGTTTTGATAATAATCCCCTCATATGGCTTTGCTTTTGAGAGACGGTTAAAAAATAGTCCGGACACGATAGATAAACTAACTTGGTTGCCGTCCCATTTGGTGTGAATTTATCGATGAAACCACTGTATGTATTCTACTATGTTGTATATATTATAAGAAATTAATATTGCCAAGTAGACAAAGTTGTTTAATATCTTTATTCTATTCTAAATTTAAGATTCATCAGCTTTTCCATTCTTATTCCCATTCCCATTGTTCTCTCTCTCTCTTGTTGATGTAAACATACCAAAACAAACACTCGGGATACTACAATTATATACACAAATATATAAAAGATCATCTATTGGTTATTATTATTGGCCCGGATACCATGGCTATACTATTCAAAATATTACAATAAACTAAATAAAGCCAGATCCGAGAACGTGGCTACGAATAAGAAAAAAATCATATTCCACTACTCAGCAGCAATAGATAGTATGGGTAAGATGATTATACACATATATTGTCATTAATTACAAAAGAGTGCGTGTGTAGTAAATGTAAGAATGAACTCATAGCTCAATAGAAATCAATGAATAGAATACATCATCGTTATTCGAGTCTATTACTAAGAGGCTGCTACTACATCCATTCAATATTTACTCCACGCACGGACTTGTACTCAAAGAAAGAAAAAAAGAATGAATATAGTAAATAGCAAAACATGCATAATAAAAGCAAATGTCATCATCAACATCCATTGTTTTTATGCAGGTAACGTATTTGTGTGGCTCAATAATAAGTTTTTTGGTTTGTACTTCTTTTTTTGGTTTGGCGTTCTTTTATTCTCGGGTTTTGTACTTCCGTGTGTGTGTAATATAAAAAGTTGCAAGTTTTTACATACTCCCCCTTTTCGTTTCTTTAAAACCTTCTCTCTCCTCCCCTTCTTTTTTTTTTTCTTGCTTTTCTTTTATAAAATCAAAATGGCTGATGAAAATGCACCATTGATACCCAAAATACACAACAAACAGCATCATCCATTCGTTGAAACTGTTGTGTTGGAACGAAACGAAAACCAAGGGGAAGAAGAAGAGGCCACGACTGATTATGGAAGTGGCAATTATCCATACCCCACTTATCTTCAAGCGGGTCATTTTACTTCCTTGGAGAAATTGATGTTTTTTAGCAGTTCCATTTTACTTATTTTACTTTGTGTCTTTGTTGGTCTCTATGCTAGAAGTGCTCAGGATAACAAGGACGTGACCTCTCCTTTTCCTATTCCTCCGCCTCATGTTCATCGTAATGAGTCAAAGAAACAGGTAACAGTAGGAAATGCTTATATATGTATATGCCTTGTACTTACCTTATTATAGAAAACTTGTACAGAATCACCATGTATTATTGCTGCAGCTCAAATACTTCAAGTAATAAAATAACAAATGAACAAGATTAAAGAAGAAAAAAAGTTTAATTGTAAATCGCCCGTTTTAATAGGATGTTGATCAGACCTTGAATCCTTGCAATGACTTTTATGCTTACACATGTAAGAAGAAGAAAAAAGAAGAATAGAGAGAGAACAATAATACCAATCATGTT
Source organism: Backusella circina FSU 941 (assembly GCA_025399235.1). Taxonomy (NCBI): domain Eukaryota; kingdom Fungi; phylum Mucoromycota; class Mucoromycetes; order Mucorales; family Backusellaceae; genus Backusella; species Backusella circina. The sequence continues at coordinate 282,566 of MU622268.1, forward strand.
AAATAATAATGCTAAAATAGGTCAACAATGGGAAGACAACCACATCATATCTGACGCCAAATCAAGAGTAGATACATTCAGTCTATTAACAGAATCAACACGTCACGGTTTGCACCAAATACTTAGCCGTGACCATTTCCAACAACAAAAACAATCATCATTATTACCAGATCCTAACCTCATTTTGGAAGAACAGCTGTTTACGAAGCTATCTGACTATTACAATGCATGCATGAACCAGGATATGATTGAAGCTAAAGGGATTATTCCTTTGTATACTGTGTTTCGAGAAATCAAACAATTTTTACCACTCAACGTGCATGAAGAAAGTGATACAAAGGGACTTACCAACGCCTTGACAAGCCTCTCGCATCGTCAGATATGGGCCATGTTTGAGATGAACATTATACCAGACTATACACACCCAAACGTACCTAACATTGAGGTGGTACCAGGTCAGGTGGGTCTCCCAACGCGTGAATCCTATGATGACCCTGATATTGTCTCTACCTATATGTCAGTTGTGACTGAAATTCTTGACATCATCTTTAAGAGGGACACCTTGGGTGAATTTGGATGGCGAAACTGGAGTCCTGTGGCCACTGCCCGTCGCATTGTTGATTTTGAAAAGAAGATTGCCCAATCCACAGTGACAACCGAACAGGTTCCAAAGCAGTATTCACTTGAGGAGTTACAGAAGATGGTACCCGAGATCGAATGGGTGCAATTCATCCGGGCTCTGATTCCAGGAAAACAACCAATACAGATTCCGCACCATGTTTCGTTACCCTTTCCCAACTTTATCCAACACCTCTCGCAGGATGTCTTAAGCACCGCAAATACGCGTACCTTGCAGACATACCTGGTCTGGCGCTCGATTTGGAAATACCTGGATGTGCTCGGTGAGGAGTTTGTATCGCATAAACGTAGACTGGATGCTAAATTGCGGGGAGTTGAACCAAGGGCACGTCCGGAACGTTGGGAGACCTGTTTGGATATAATTGATCACAGCCCTATGGGCATGCTACTGGGCCATTACTTTATACTGAATAAGATGAATTTGACGGCAAAGGCGATTGTAGAGGATATGTCGGTGAAGATCATTGATACTTTGAAGGAACGTGTACCCTACTTGGATTGGATAAAGGATCACCAGACAAAAGAACACGTTATAAAAAAGGTAAATATTGACTTATGATATGAAATGTGAAATGGATACCATATTTAATATATAATCATTTATAGCTTGATAGTCTCTCAATCCAAGTGGGTTACTCTACATCCAGTCCGGATGTTACATCTGCCATTTCATTGTCGGAATATTATCGAGATGTCAAGGTCGATAAAAATGACTTCTTTGGTAATGTGGTACGAGCCAATAAACATGCCTTAAAACAAACGTGGTTGCAACTCGGAAAACCCATTGATCGAAATGCATGGAACGTGAATCCTCAAAGTGTAACACCTACTTTTAACAAGGAATTAAACAAGGTACTATCAAGAACAAAAAAAAAAAAATATATAGATTGTTAAATTTTACATGTTCATTTAGATTGTTATACCAGGTGGTTTATTGCAACAACCGTTCTTTGACTCTCATGATCCTAAATATTTGATTTTTAGTACCATTGGCTGGATGTTGGGTCATGAAATAATGGTAACATCTACTTTCTTATTTATTTACAAATGTATTTAAGATTTACAATATACATATATAGCATGCATTTGATAGTACTGGCAGAAAATATGACAACCGAGGGGTTCTTGGTCATTGGTGGAGCAATCAATCTGAAAGCCTATTGGATTCACAAAATCAGTGTCTTATTTCTCAATACAATTCATTTGGTGCAGATGGAAAACAAACACTTAATAACAACTATGCTGACCACGGTGGACTTGTTGCAAGCTTTTTGGCTTACAACGCAACACACCACAGTTTCTTGATTCCTGGTTTGAAACATTGGACTCGGGACCAATTGTTTTTTATTCAATATGCAAGAATGAAGTGTAGTAAGAGTACTGTTGAATATAATGTAAGCCATTCTTAAAGACCGTATATATATATATGCTTATGTGTATTAATACGTTTTTTTTTTTAGCACCTGATAAAGAACTATTCACCTGATAGGTTAAGAGTCAATGTTCCACTTATGAACTCCAAACATTTTGCTAGTGCATTTGAATGCAAGGTGGGTTCTTTTATGAACCCCGCACACAAATGTCAAGTTTGGTAGTTTTGTACGATATCACTTATATATATATATATATTTTTTTTTTTTTTTTTTTGTATTTTCTTTTTTCCTTTTTCCTTTTTCCTCTTTCATTCTCACATATATAAATAAACATGAAGTTTGCAAAACAATTAGAGATGGAAGCAGAAGATATTCCAATAGAATGGCGACCCTTTCTTCTGCAATATAAAACTTTAAAGAAATTGGTCGCCAAAGTAGCAAAAGAAATTGAAAATAGAGGTCTTTCAGCCACTTTTCTTCATGAATCTCTCGAGATAAAGCCTTACGATGGCCAGACACAACGAAAAGTACCTAGAATAAAATACTACTTTATAGGTTGTTTTCTTTTCATTTTCATTTTGATACAAGACTAACCTCTTTGTCCCCTTTTTCTTTATATATATGTATACAAATAACAACAAACCAGGAGATATACCTAATGTAAAACCACGAATCGAGTTTACCTTTGATAAACACAAAAAAGAACAGGTGCTTTCAGTACTAGAGGCAGCAGATGATATGCCCAAGGATTTAGACTCAGAGCAACACATCAATGAAATATCTACTGTCACACGAGTGGATTCTAATATCAACTTATTAAACCATCTTATAACATTGACAATAGAAGATAATACGGATATAAAGGAACAAGTAGTAGTAGAAGAAGATACGATATGGATTGATCTGGAACAAGACGATGTGTTTTTTAAAGTGCTTGTCGATGAATTAAATCAAATAGCCAAGCTACATAATAAAGAGGTTGAAAGAGCAACACACGAAATATCAGATTTGCAGAGTACAATGGCCAAAGTAGTAAAGTATCCTTACTTGATTTTATTTATGAGTGTATTTTGCTAAAAATAAAAGATAATATTTAGGCTTCACCAAAAACGGATATGTATTATTGGAGAAAGATATTTTCGATTTATATGGACGCACAGATATTCCAAGGAAATGCTGAAACAGATCGTTCATTTCGATCGGTGCAAAGAGCGAAACGACAATTGACATGGTTTTTAGATGAGTTAAAAAAAGAAGATGCGGTAAATAGAAAAAGAAGAGAAAAATCACTTTTTTTTTTTAAAAAAAAAAAGCTCACCCGCTATCCATTTAGCTCTCCAAGCTTTATAAAAATAAAGAATCAAAACAAACATTCTTGAGATTCATTGAGCTCAATAGTGAAATTATTAAAATCAAGCACTACCAGAAACTCAACCAAATGGCCATGATCAAGATCTTAAAGAAGCATGATAAAAGAAGTGGTCTAAACGCAAGTCAAAGTTTTCATGATGTCATTCAGCAGCAACAGTTTTTTGATCCTAAACTTTCAAATGCACTTTATGCCTCTATTACAAATAACCTTATTACCCTTGTACCACAACCTGACGATTATGGTAAGCTTTTTATTGTTATTATTAAAAACAAACACAGCATTTTTCATTCACACCATCTATATAAAAGCCTGTCCTGTTTGTATGAGTGTCGCTTGGCGTCCCATTCGACTCGATTGTAACCATATCTTTTGTGTGAGATGTCTTATTAAGGCACAAAAAAAGCATATCACAAATTGTCCATTATGTCGCCAAGAAACCATCATGTCAGCCACGGCACTGAATCTAGATGGGACCTTACAGCAGTTTTTGAAACTTTATTTTCCAAAAGAAATCAAGGAAAAGCGGCTTGAAAATGAACGTGAACAGGCTATTGAAGATGTACAGGCAATGACCGGCAAAAGGTTTACCGAGGAACAACTTTTAAGAATGAGTAACAGACAGAGTAGCTGTCAGATTATGTAATTTAGTCTCTGTTTTTTATTATTATTACAAGTGAATTTTTTATACATGTTAGGATTATTATTATTGTTATTTATTAGTACACAAACAAAAAATAAAATATTAAAAACTACAAATATAAGTGGTATAATGGAATATTAAGAAAAGAAGGAAAGGAGGTATGAAATTTTTTCATATATTTACATAAAAAAAAAAAAAAAGAAAATAAAGAACCAATTTAAGGCTGATAAGGAGGTGGTGGCGCCGTATTTGAAACTACCGTGGATGAAGAAGCATCACTTGGATGCTGCCGATGTTGTTGTGGTGATTGTCTTTGTTGTAGTAATTTTAACTGTAGACGATATTGCTGCATCATAGGACTTGTATCTTCAATATGCAAAATGGCAGGTTTTGGTTGTTCAATATGCGGTGGTGGTGTATTATTTCTTTCGAAATCACTTGCAAATTGATCAAATCTCTGATTTATTGTAGCTGTTGATGCTAATGTTGCTACTTCTTGTATATGTCTCTTTTCGATATCTCTATTACTTTCGTTTTTAGCGTTTCTTCTTCTTCTTCTTCTTCGACACAATATGAAAATCGTGATTCCAACTACACATGCGCCAATAATACCAATCACTGCTGCTATAATATGGACCGTATTAAACGCAGATGTGTGAGGGGTATGAGTTGCAAAGGTAGAACCGGCTGACAGTGAACGAGTCGTTAGTATTTCATAATGATTTGGCATGGTATTGAAGATAATATAGATGCTTAGTTGTTAAAATATGCGTGTGTGGGTATTAAATATATATTGTAGTTAATGGTAATTGTTATATGTAAATATGTTGATATATGAGTATATATAGCGTTTATAAATAAAAAAAAAAAAAAAAAAAAAAAAAAAAAAAAAAAAAAAAGCCTAGTATAATGATTATATTTAGGATAATGCAAAAGAGAAGTGTAATAAAAACATAAAAAAAAAACAGTGAATTTAAATATCGAGAGAAGAAGAGAAAGAAGGAAGGGAAATGGGGTAGATGAAATAGAATAAATAGAATTGATGGATTTCAACAATATAGAATCGGAATCTAAAATGTAAAATGGGCTCAGAAGGTAAAGAACGTCAGGAAGATACAACAAAGTAAACATGATTTTTGTTGTCTTCTTGCGAATCTCCAGAAGCCTGTAAAACATTAGGTAACATTAACTCTTTTTTATTCTATTTCTTTTATTCTATTTTATAAAATGCTTTGGCAAGCCCCCTCTCTATTACAAGACCAAATATATATATATATATAAATATATACATATATTTATTACGATATAGAAGTGAGGTTCCGTTCAAATGACTGGTTCTGATTTTTCTGCCTTTTTTAATTTTGTAATTTCTATTAAATCCACAAAAATAAAACTTTTTTTTTCCTTTCTATCTTTATTTTCCAAACCCAGCCTCGTTGTCCAACAGGTCTAAACACCAAGGATCGACAGAGAGTTATCTCTGAAATTAAATTTATATTCAACATACCATGTGTGCAGATATGTGCGATGGTGTGTACGTGTTTGTAAAGTAATACATGATACTTTAGTTAGGCAACAGGCCTTTTTTGGTAGTCTATTATTAAAATTATCTGATTAAACGATGCCCTGGAAAACTATTCTTCACTATATAGAAAAACTTTATTATGTGGGTTTTTATGGTTTTGCTAGAAATATAAGTCTATGAAAATATGTCTTTTTATTATTATTGACTTTATAATATATAAAAACATGGATAGCACGAGGTAATATCAATGATAGAAAACGCTCTATCAATCATAAACCATATTTAACTAAAAGAATAGAAAAGATCTGGATCAGAGTATATATGTAAAAAAAGGAATTTATATTAGTGCAGAAAATGATTAATACTTTGGTGAAGCAGAAAACAAGGTAAAGATGACGTTGTTGACATACTATAACGGTATATACTCATCCAGTTTGAGTTTATTTGATTGGATAAAATAAATAAATGGTGAAAGCGTACAAATATATGCAATATAAAGAAGACAATAATAACGGAACAATTGATAATTGATAAATCTATTGGTCAAAAGAATAAAATATTAATCACTGAAAGAAAGTTTTTTTTTTTCCTGTGCTTACCAAAACAAAAACAATCACAATCACAATATACAAGATGAGAGGAAAAATGTTAGCTATACATATCATTCTAATTGGCAATACTATTGTTTTATCCAATAACTTACCCGAATTATAGCTCCCAGAAGGAACGTGTATCGAATCCGAAGCCTTACGTTCTCGTATCGTATACAGATGGAAGTGGCAGTGGTAATAAACAAAAATGACGTATTCAATGGTTTATGCATTATTGTTTTTTTTTATACCATGTCAAAATTGAGCAATAAAAGTATGATAGAATGTCATGCTCAATGACTCATGCATTTTTTTTTTGTTATGAAAGAAAGGAAAGTTTATAAGAAACAATAAAAGATAATAAAGAAGCCCATTCAATGTGTTCTATCTTCCATTTCTCTTTCATATATATATATATTACTTTATTTATTTTAATTATACAAGAGTAAAAAATAACATATTATGAACAAACAGGCACAGGAACCGATCTCAGCGGAGTAAAAGAAAAAAACCAAAACAAAGAATACTATAAACCCACTCACTGGGTAATTGGAAAAAAATCAATGATACCAAAATTTTAAGCAAAAGAAAAAGTTGGTATCCAGTGTCAAAAGTTGGTATCCCAGCAAAACCGGGTGAGATATTACCATATATGGCTATGTTTGTATAGATCATGATTGGCCAAAAGATAAAATGGTATATTGATGCACTTACTTTTCAAGTTTGATTTTCCCATATATTATTCTTTCTATGATGATATTTACATCACATTTATAATTGTAAATACAATTCATGAAATACTAACTTGATATATGCAGCGGTTTGTGTTTAAAAATCAAGATTTCTAGAAATTACAACATCGTTTTATAATACAAAATAAACATAAAAATCTTGAATTCCAGTTTCTTGATTTTTAAAAGTAAACCACTGTACATATATATATATAAATAAAAAGAATTGTAGGAAAAGATACTTAAAAATATCACACTTACTTTTGTTTGTTTCTTATAGTTATCAAATTAATGTGCGTGCAAAAACTGTTTAACCTTTCATTCTTTTTATTCTTTTCATGAGCTCCTCTTTAAAATGAACAAGGTATAAATGAAATCAAGACATTTCATGGCTTACAACTCTGATTAGATCTCTTTCTTTTATAGGTTATGAAACGATGTTGATCATACCATTAATAAGTTCTAAAAATAAAAATAAAAAATCGGATCAAGGTAACACAGCACATGTATTGTGGGTGTAGGTATATTAAGTTTTGTTTTTTCATGTTACAATTGACTGTAATAGTTTTTGGTTTAATATCAATGTAAATTGTTCAAGAAAAGAGGATGTGATAATGACTTAAACAAAATTAAAATATTTAAAATAAGGATGAACAACTCCTGTTTTTCGGTCATCTTTAGGCACTCCGATTCTAACAATTTATGTTTCAGCGACAACAGCAAAGTTCATTATAAATTATAATCGCTGTATTCCTAAAATTGCTTTTTCCTTCACTTACACACTTTATCCTTTGTATCATTTTCATCCCATCGATGAAAATAGAGGTATTTATATTTCTTTTTGATCAGATTCAGATAATCATTTACGACACTGAAATTGGTGCTCAAAGCTTCAATAAAAATTAAACTGTGGTCTTGGAACATTGAGCTTCTAAAACTTAATAATTGTAATACTCTTGTGAATGCTATTACATATTTTCACTATGAATTTGAAAATATGTATTAATGTATGTAGTATATTGCTTGATACAGACTTAGTAGCTAATATACTGTTACAAATTCACCAAATGTACGAAATCAATGCTGGTTAATTTCACATTGAGACTGTCACGTGTGTATGTGCTTAGTAGACATTTCAATGCTTACACACATTCAATCAATGGCACAAACTTGGTAATTTTTCCAGATACTTGGAACGTGTGCGTGTGCGTGTGCGTTTGTTTATCTATATATATATATATATATATACAAAAGAAACGGTAAGTACGGGATCAAACCTGTCAATCTTTGTATTCCTTTCTTGTCTGAAAATGTGCTTTTCATTTCTTTTCATTTTTACTCTCGGTTTTACGCTAATAATGATAAGACCAAACAACGGAATGTCCTTTTGCCATTTTTTCCCACGATAAGGGATGTTTATCGTTCTTTTAAAAAATTAGGTATTTTTTTTTATATATAAAAGAAAACGACAGGGCTGCTACCTTTTTTCAACTCTCCCCAACAAAGCATGCCTGCGATAACATATATTACAAGGTCAGAGACTTTCTCTGCTGCTCATAGATTAAATTCTCCTCAGCTTTCTGCCGAGCAAAACAAACAATTGTATGGAAAGTGTAATCACCCCAACTTTCATGGTCATAACTATAAAGGTTGGTTATTTCGAAGTGTATTGAATTTTAAATTCTATACTAATTAACTGAATCTTCAATGTCGTTCTTAATTGTTTCCAATTAGTTGAAATTACATTAAAGGGACAAGTCAATCCAGCTACTGGCATGGTTATAAATCTTGTCGATCTAAAGAAATGTATTCAATTAGCGGTAATGGATCCACTTGATCATAGGAATTTGGTAAGTGCTTACTAAACAACGAAAGAGAGAGAGGGGGAGAATGTGTGTGTGTGTGTGTGTGTGTGTGTGTGTGTGTGTGTGTGTTGGTTATAGTATCAGTTAAAAGGAATTGGGATATTAAAGAGTCTATTTTTCATTGCCATTTATATATTATTAATAAAAAAAAAAAGGATATGGACGTTGAATACTTTAAAAAAAGACCGAGGTAAGTAATGAAAAGGAGACTAGATTGCGTGGCTGACACCCAAATAAAACCCTTAAAAAGCACAACCGAAAATCTTGCGATATTTATATGGTGGAATTTTCAATATCACTTTCTGCGTAATGATGAATGGAGATCAACCTTAGCCAGGCTATATAAAGTAAAAGTATACGAAACAGAACATAACATAGTGGAGTACATGGGCGAAGGTGAATTAGATGAATGTGATAGTCAATTGGATGTAAATCTTATCAAGCTACTGGGAGTTGATATCAAGCTTTGAGCATACAGCATCTCATTGTCTCATTATGATAATACCCTACTTCTTCTTCTTTTTGAATTATAGAGAGAAAATTTGTAACAATGGTTGCCATAAGTCCAACTGAATTTTAATGATAATAACAATAACAATGGAAAATCACTGTACTAAATAAATAAAAAAGAGTGACATTCTACTTTCTTTACAAGTAAACAAGGGCTCTAGATCTCATTACTGGCATAGCAATCGCAAAACATTAGAATAAAAGGCGTTGTTCTCTTGGTGCTACCACAATAAAAACCAGTGATAGTGGGTTTCGGGCTCGCAGGATTTTTACTCCTGGCTCGGGTTGAGGAGCTTTTATTCAATTATGATTGGGGTTAAGGTTACACGACAACACGAATTCCCAATCATAATCGAATATTAGTCCTGAACCTAAAGTGAAAACCCTGTGAGCTCGAAAACCACTAATAAAGGACTGATGACTGAGATTGTTTTTTTCATCAATCATTTATTAATTTGGCACTAGTATGAATCATTTTTGGATATGGAAATTTACACCTTGTTTTTGCTTTTTGTGAACTTTATGGTTAAATAAGGCAAAAACCAAATAAAATGATAATGGGTATTTTAATATGTAAACTTTGCCTATGTATTCCTTTATCATCAATATGATTTGTAATTCAAGCAAATCCTTTTAAGCAATACCAATCCTCACTTTTTATTAAGCTTGCAGCAGTAAATATAGCAGAATAGTGACAGCCATCAAAATTTTTTGGGTTGATGTTACCCGACAACAATACTAATTCACACTCAGTCCATCCAAATGCTATGTGTTTATAAATACAAACATACAATGCGCTTCTTAATGATGCGTTCTATTAATCTTAGTATTAATTTGAAAAAAAAAATAAGATGATAGATATGATTCAGAGAGCATGGAAGTAAATATATAAACTCGTCTTTTGCTTTTTCTTTTTTTTTAAATTCAGGGGCATCCACAAAGTGATACGAATAAACGGATATCCAAGTCCGAGAATTGATCATTTATTTTGGTTCCTATTTATAACTTTCTTTCTTTCTTCCTTTCAATTACATAAAAACCACCTATTTATAAACATGCCGGGAGAAGAGAATTTTAAAAGAAATTGGACACTGTTACGAAAGAAATCATCGCAGCTATTATCATTTAAAGACAAAAAGAACAATGGATACCTGTCAAGTTAAACATTATTAATTAAAATTAATGGCTTATATATCCTAAACCTGTCAATATATATTTTTTAATTCTTATTATATAGAACCACCTCCTTCACCTCCATCTGAACAGCATTATTTTTCATATACGGATCAGTTAAAGGACATAACGAGCACAACGTTACAGTCGGACCAAAAAAACCGTCATTATCTCGCCTATCTATCCAGCATTGCTTTAGAATTTAGACAAACAATTGTGTTGACAGATCATGTTAAGGATGGTATTGATTATAAGAACACCTTTGACGGTAAAGAGGCTGTGGTATGTTACCAATGTTTTATATAAATATAGAATATTTTATTTTTAAAACAATTGACAATTATAGGATAAAATAGCCCTCATCGTTAAAACTTCGGATAGAAAATTAGCATTGCGCATCGGCAAAAGTTTAAGTGAACAACGTTTCTTTCATGATGTATCTTACGAAACAAAATTGGTTGACTCTGAGTTTTACTTCTATGAATTCTCCAACAGATCACTTTATATTAACAGTAATGATACAGCATCTTCCTCTTTGCTTGATCAAGTTGTAACAACAAGGGCAACATTAGTTGGTGAAGAAGACTTACATATTAAAAATACAGAACAATACAATATAAAAACACACCATCAAATTGTACCTGCGGGCATTATTACTGAAATGACACGATGTTATTCACCCACTTGCTTAGTCTTGAGACCTTGTTATAGTCCAACATGCCCAAAACGACTATTACAAGTAGGAATTATAGACATTGCACACTATATATCTATTTTTTACTAACACCTATTAACTGATATCAAAACAAAAAGTTTAAAAAACATCATAGTTCAGATTCATTTGCTTCAACCATGATTCAAAGGCATTTCAAAAAAACAAATCAAGATAATTCGATAAATAACCATGATCTATGGGCTGACAATATCAGTAGACATCTTTATAATGCAATTACAAAAATAGAAAGAAAGCGCCAGGAGAATATTTATGAGCTTATCTATACTGAAGAAGATTATGTCAATAGTTTGCAATATCTACAAACTGTAAAGTATATCTATACGTATATTTTTATAATATGTGATCTGAATAACACTCTTTTTTTCTTTTTCTTTTTCTAAAAACAATAGATGTGGATAACACCATTATTGAGCGAATCTATTATTCCCCAAGTTCATCGAGAAGAGTTTGTAAAAAAAGTATTTGGGGGCATTTCATCGATCCACAACATCAACAAAAAATTATTAGTTGGACTTTTGAAACGCCAAAAAGAATATCCCATCGTTTATCAAATCGGTGATGTCTTATTAAGATTTGTATCAAAGTTTTTACCTTATATTAGTTATGGTGCAAAGCAATATGAAGCAAAAATTTTACTGGAAAATGAAATGTTTACCAATCCCAACTTTGACCTGTTTGTTCGGGTAAATATATATAGATATAGAGACCTATTTTTAGCTTTTTATATAAAGTTATTCACATTGATGGCGTTCTTTTTTTTATTTTATTTTAGAAAACGGAAAGTCACCCAAACTCACTAAAACTAGAATTGAATGGTTATCTTACAAAACCGACAACGCGATTAGGACGTTATACACTTTTATTTAAAGAGATTTTGAAGCACACTCCCCCTGATCATCCAGATCAACAAAGTCTAACAAAGGCAATCGAAATTATTAAACAACTTCTTTCGAATGTAAATCTAGAGGCAGGTCATGCAAAAAATGTATTTGATCTGATGCGTATCAATCAAAATTTAACATTTAAATTAAAGTCAGACCAAGTGGTAACGTAAAACTAAATGCATACTATTGTAATTAAATATATATTCAACTATTTTTTGATATGATTAAATATAGAATCTTAATTTATTGAGTTCCGATCGCCTCATCGTTAAGCAAGGCTTATGGAAAAAAGCACCACAGGCAGATTCTGTGGAATATCAAGTTGTTCTACTTGATAACTATCTTGTTGTTGCTAAAATTAAAATATCAAATGGTGTAGAACGTTTCGTGATTCAAAAAAAGGTAAGAATCTCATGAGGGAGTGTAACACTAGATGTACTAATTAATATATATAAATAACTAGCCTATACCAATTGAACTTTTATCAATACAGTTACCTGATCTTTTAGTGAGCAGTAAAAGATCAAGCACCCGTTTACTATATTCAACTCCAACAGTATCTACAGCACCAATTTCAAGGGCGGCAACTGATTTGGGTCCACACACTTCCGATTCGCATTTAGGAAACAACAATAAAACGACTTTTTTCCCACTTACTTTTCAATATCTTGGAGGGCATAATGAATCAAGACTTTTTACACTATTTACATCATCCTTTCTCATTAGAAAGCAATGGATAGAAGAAATACGTGATCGGCAGGCTGAAAAAGATAAAAAAAATCCTATATTTCAATTATCGCCTGTATTGGGAAGCCATTTATTGAGCAGAGATATTCGATTAAGTTACTTCATCACTTTTGGTAAGTTGTCTTATGTCAAGTCGTAACACGCATTAATGTCTTAATAATGCAATCGAATATATATTAATGCTACTATTATTTTTATTTTAGGTGGAGGTCTACAGTATCTTTTTTCTTCCAACGATGGTATCTATGTTGGTCATCACAACTGTAAAACAGACAGAGCAAAATCCCCACAAAAAATTTTGGATATTTACAATGTCACTCAAATTGAAGTCATTGAAAAGACCCAAACGCTACTCGTATTAGCAGACAGGGTATTATGGGAGTATCCGCTAGAGGTAGTGAATGGTACACCCAAAACACAATCTCCTGGATATCGGCTCCAAAGCAGCGTACCCTTCTTTCATGTCGGTACTTCCAACCAGCGAACACTTCTCTGCATACCGCATATATCTAAATTGCGTTCCATTATCTCCGTTTATGAACCTCGTAAGAAAATAGAACATCAATTTAATTTGAAAAAACATAAAAATATCTTTGAGCAACTATTACTACATACTGGAAAACAAAAACAATCATCAGAACATAAAAGCTTCAAAAAGCTCAAGGATTTTTATGTCCCATATGAAGCTCACAGGGTTGAGTTGACACCATCTATGATACTTATTACGACTTCTAGGGGTATTATTATGATTGATATGAGAACAGATCAACCACAGCGTAAAGTTAAAATATATTACGAAAACTAGTATAGCAGCTATTAACTTATATATATATATATATATATATACATAGAGCTCCTAAACCCAAACGATCCATCGTTGGAATTTTTATTAGAAAAAGAAAGAGAGCAGGCAGCGTTGAATTTGAGACAGCTTGTAAAACGTATTTCTATATTCAAAACTCCACAAAATCATCACTTCTTATGCTATGATGGTAAAAAAAAAAAAACGTGAAAAGGGACAAAATTTTTAATTTTATGGTAAATAGGATATGGCTTGTTTATTGATAGAAAAGGAAATAGACTTTTCCCAGACTTTTTGATTGAATGGGAAGGAATGCCTGAATCATTTGCATTTTCATACCCATATGTTTTGGCATTTGACCCATCCTTTATTGAAGTAAGAAATATCCATACTGTAAGTTCAGATTTTATTAGGTTATTCTTTTGATGCATTAAAAAAAAAAAAAAAAAAAAAAAAAACTCTCTTATATATATTTAGGGCACAATTGAGCAAATTATTAGAGGAAAGAATCTGAGGTGTTTGAATAATGGTCATAAGACGGAATTGCCATTGGCTTTTGCAACAATGGCAGATCCAGTCATTGATAACTGCCAGTTTTTATTTTCATTAAACTTAATACCACGGGAAGACGAGTAGGACAGAGATACCAATTATTGGACAAAAGTCTAAAAAGCAAAAACTGTCACCATCTGTATTTTTATTATTATTCTTTTTAGAAAACTTGTACAAAAACCAAAACAAATAAAATAATTTTTAATCCCTTTTTAGCCATTCTTTAGCTTGTTTAATTCTTTCCACAGCATGACTTTCTGCAATACGAACTTCTTCAAAATCTCTAGTATCCACACTTTCAACAATGGCCGGAAATACCTGAGATGAGTAACCCGACCAAAGCCCCGGCGCATAGACCACATGCTTAAACCATTCTCGACCCTTGATTCCTTGGGGATCAATAAACCCTTTTTCAAAACCCGTCAGTCTTGTGTTTGCCTTTTGTAAACGTTTCAAAAGAACGCTAGGTAAGTCATCCACTGATTTATATTCTGCCAAACGTGCCTCCAGACGTTGTCTTTTACGCTCAAATTTACGTGCTTTCTTGGCAAATTTTGCCACCGCTTTCCCTAATATTGGAAACGTGTGTGGATGCGCGTATTTTTCTAGATCTTCTACATGTTGTGTTAGCTTATCAGCATAATCGCTTGGATAAAGAGGTAAGACCAAATCATCTGCAAGTCTCAATGTCAGCAAACCCCAAATTTGGCATAGCGTCTTGTGATACGCAAACTCTGGATCACCAAATTTTTCCATCCAATGGAAACTGTCGTAATTGCTGTGATAGACGCCATACGATCCCTGGAATGCAAAACTTGCGCTGGTTATACCTACATGATCCATAAACGGTACATAGTCTGATCCGCTCGCGAGGTTACCAATAAACGGAACTGGTGCTGGTGTTTCGGTGGCATTGGTAATTTCGCCCCAGACTTCATAGACTGATTTACCTGTTCGTGGATCCGTCACTTTTGACGTCACTTCATAGAAAAGCCGATGGATAGCAGGAGATGCTTCCATTCTAAAGTAGGGACCTCCTACAGCTGTGTCTACATTTAAATATACTGCTCCTTCTTTCTCGAGCCATTCTTTGTGATCCTCTACCCATTCAACAGAACCAACAAGTCCATACTCTTCTGCATCCCATGATGCAAATATAATTGTGCGGCGAGGTCGCCAGCCTTTCTCTAGAAGTGTACCTAGGACACGGGCAAGTTCGATCTTTATAAGGAGCATGACTATGTTAGACATATAGTATATATATAGATGAATGTAAACATACCATTGTTGCAGATCCAGAAGATGGATCCACTGCTCCATATACCCAAGCATCTATTTTTTAAAGTCAAAAAAAAAAAATACGCATGAGTTACAAAAGGTAATTTGTAAAAAAAAAAAAAAAAATTCTTACCGCGATGATTTCCCAAGATGATTGATCTTTCAGGTTCTTCTGCACCTTCTATACGACCAATGACGTTCCAGATAGGAGTGATTTTATTTTCAACATGATTAGTTAAAATTACCTCACCCTCTGTAGGACCGCTATAGTAGTTGACTTCTGTTGAACCCCCTCGCCAATGTTTACCATCATTCTTACCTAAACCTTCAGTGGCTTTAAGTAAAGGTAATGCATCCTCCCATGACAAGGGTAGCGAGGGTATCTGGGGTAAAATTTTAGACTCGTCACGACTGATGCGCGTGGCATTTTCTGTAGCAGGATAGCCCTCTGTCAATGGATCACCACAGCCATCTGAAAGGAACATGACAGACCCTCTCTGCACAGAACTTTTAGGTCTCCAGGGTCCATTCGGATATTCCTCTGCTGGATAGATATTAGGATAGCCATCTTTGTTGAGTGGTCCATCGCCAATCGGATCCGAATAGACCAAGGCGCCAACACAACCAAACATCTCTGCAGCTTTCACTTTGAGACCACGATAAGCGCCACCGTAGCGTACAAGCGCAATGGTTCCCTTCAAATCGATACCACTGTCAGCAAGGTACTGGAAATCCTCTCTCCGTCCATAATTCGCATACACAACACGGCCCGTGACAGTGCCATTTTTAGAATAACCGTGGAAAGTAGGAACGTTATCTGGATTTTGACTTGTTTCATCTTCATCAATGATGCCCTCTGTCAGCTTGGCTTCAAATCGCAAGTGGGTTGGTCCCGAAATAAGTGCCAAGCGGTGTTCCTGAGGGTAAGTCAGTAATGGCCAGTAGGTCTCAATCGTTGCGTTTAATCCAAATTTTTGGAACTGGTCTCTTGTCCATTCGGCTTGTCGTTTATCGGATTCAGTTCCAGCTAAATGTGCTTCTGATGTATAATATCGTAGATACTCTTTGATACTTTGGTTGGAAGGTAACTCTATAATGACTCTTTCAGGCTCTGAAAGTGGATGATGGTTTGGTACTTTTTTTTTTAAAAAAAAATAAAATAAATAATAGTAAATAAAGTGAGCTTAAACACTATCTATTTCTATTTGAACAAGTTTACCTTTGTTTTGATCATCATCTACCCAGAAACCAATAATTAAACCAAGGACAACAACAATGATAACAAAGGCTGCAGCAGTCACTATAATCCGAAAATTGGATCTTCTTGGTGCCTCCATGGTGCCTCTTTCCTGGTTTAGTAGAGGCACATTTTCTGAATTAGCGTTGCCCCATTTGTCATTAAACCAATCACGAATGCGATCGATTTGAAAAACTTGGGTAGGATCTGGCATTTACCAAAGAAAAAGAAAGAAAGAAAGAGATGATAAAGAAAAAAAAAAAAAATATCCAGACGTGAATTTTATACTTTTCGTTAGTGTCACTTTTATGCATAAATATTTGTTTCTTAAATACAAATACAACTTTTAAACGGTATCAAAACTTTTAAAGTGATATGATACATGGTTTGAAATACTCTCTCTTTTTTTTTTAATTACAAGTTTTATTATACGAGAAAGAAAAGAAATTGTGTCATTTTGGGATCTATTCTGCACTAGTCTCCAATACAGAAGCAAAGGTAAATGGTTCAAACGCAATACCATCACCGTTATAAAATTTACCATCAAATTCGACCCACATTAGACGCAAAGCATGAAGGAAAGCAGAAAGACCTTCCATACACAACAAAATACCAATAGTGAGTACGAACCACATGGAGAAACCAACAACTAGACCGATAACTGCAATTGCACCATTCATGCGGAACCAAATCTTTAACGTCATGTCCCAAAGCACACTAGAAAGCTGTGCGTGCGCTAGCGAAAGAGCCCAAAGACGGAGATAGGAAGCAGTATTGGAAATACATTCAAGACAAAATTCGATAGTGTGAATGGTTTGATGAATCATTTCTTCGCTGAAATCAAATTCTTCCTCTTCTTCCTCATCATCAACTTCGTTTGAGGTGCCACCTGCATGTTCTTCGCCATCAATCTCAGCCTCATCGTGAGCAATAGTCTCATAATGATGCTGACTGGCCTCTCTCTTGAGATAGAATGGCTTTGCAAACCACATCCAAGGAACACATACCACAGCAACAAGCAAGAGCATAGCTTGAACAGGACCCTGACCCTTAAAAAGTTGCTCCTCAGGATTGACTGTACCAGGGGTCAAGAACATGTAAATCAGCATATTCAGCAAATTGGGGGGTGCGTTATGAATGTGATTGCCATCGGCATCAAGTTCCCACCAATTGACGCTCCACTTGTACATGATGCAGAAGATAAGGTAGCCGAAAATGGACTCCATAAACAAAATTTGGGGTAAGAATTCAAGCCATACGAAAGCTTTACGTTTGTAATAAATGTGGTTAAAGACGTTTAAGCAAATAGCAAATGACATCTAAATAATGAAATAGTATGAGTGTTGTATCCCAAATGAGAATCTGTGTTTGGCTTACGTGGATGACACCAATAACAATGGCTTGTTTCATCTTGTAACTGTTGGTGAACAGCAAAAAGTTCTCGGATCCATGCCATGCCTTGAATCAAGTATATATATATAAGTAAAATTACACTTCCTCAATACCAAAAAAAAAAAAAAAAAAACTTACAGGATCAAGACCAAATGCATAAACATGCCCATTTGGAAGAGCCTCAACAGACTCAGTTGAAGTGTAATTTGAAGGTAAATCAAAACCAGACTTGAATGTATTAAGTGATAATGAAAAGATATCATTATATATGGCACCTGTAAAGATGGAGAATAAACCCATCATCAACATCATATAACGACCTCCAAAAAACATCTTGAAGATTTCACCATTATTTTGGGAGAGCTTCTTCTCATTCAATACGAGATAAAGTGCTGCCAAAAACATAAGGAAACCGTGACCAATATCACCAAACATCACAGCAAAGAGGAAAGGGAAAGATACAAGAGTGAACAGACCAGGGTTTACTTCACGGTAGCGAGCCATACCATAGGCATCAATGATACCTTGGAAACCCTCTGTAAACTTATTGGTGCGATGGTAAGTGGGAGGAGTTTTCTTGGTATGTAACTCTGTGAGAATAGAGGGAAGATTTGTACCTGAAGCATCCTATTGTGTGATTATTAGCATGTATACCACATTTTATACATAAATATATAATAACTAACAGTGGCATTCTTCAATGACTGCTGAACTGAGGCAATATCATTTGTAGGACACCAACCCTCAGCAATAAGACACTTTCTATTTGAATCATAATTGAAGAGATTCAAAGTGTGGTATATAGCTTTTTCCTTCTTTACAATGGTAGTCCAAGCAGTGATATTTTCAGAGATCTTGAGTAATTCTGAGCGACGTGTTTGGTTTGTAGTAGATAAAACCTAAAAAAAAAAAAAAAACTTAATAAATCATAAAATAGCATTTACTATAAAAGCATACATTATTCAAATCCTCGATTCTAGAAGTCACCTCCAAAAGTGCATCGCGCCGCTTGTCCTCTGAATCATCAATGGAGTATAAAGTACCACCCAAACTTTCCGAGATCTTTTTAATTTTTGCGAGAATCTCTGGACCGTGAGCAAAGATGGCAAATACATTCTTATCAACGACATCCGAGTTATCAGGATCGATGATGGGCTCATCAATCTCTGCAGAGTTCATGTAAAGATTACCGCGAAGGGAACGCCAAAGCACACGCTCAAATGTTTGGATACGTGAACGCGCGATCACTCCTGTGACATATCCTAATTTAACATTATCACCGTCGTAATTTTGCTGTTCAACGTCATTGTCTAATAATCCGGCGGTTTCGTCTTGATCATCGATTGAGTTGCGAATTGTATCCTGTCTGGATCCAGCCTATGTCATTTTTGTAAGTAAAAAAACCGGTATAATCCTCCTCTTTTTCTTTCCTACCTGTTGAAAGAAGCTAGAAGACTCTCTTAATACATGACGTAATTCTGTCAGCTGAAGATAACGACGTTGAAGTGATTCATACGAAGAGTTCATTTGTGAAACACGGCCTTCGTGTTCACGAAGTGTCTCTTCTAGATCATCTACTTCTTGAGCTGAACGAGCACGAGTAGCGGTTGTTAAGGGTCTAATTGGTATATCGGATTTTTCAAGTTGTGCTTGAAAGAAGCCTAATGATATGCAGTAGAACATATAACGCGTTTTTTGCGATTAGTTTTATTATTATTATTTTTTCTCTTGTTTATTTTTTTATTTTAAATAAAGTTGCTTTTTAAATATACATACGACATTGACGCTCCATTTCATCTAATCTTCTGATTTCCGAAACGAACGAACGTTGAAAAGCATTGACTTCGGGATTGAGCTATTTTATTTTTTTTTAACGAAAAAAAAAAGAGAGAGCATGGAGTTTAACAACTCAATACGAGTCAATGAATAAAGTAACTTACGTCTCTGAATTGTACTTTGCCAAGTTCACCCAACTCTGCTACACAAGGTTGAGAAACTTCAGCAGGAATGTACAACTGAATGAGTGACATCTCTTCCGAACGGAAGAGTGTACTTGGTGCCATTTTTATTTATTTAGGGGGGAGGGGTTTGGTAAAGTTTGTACAAGAGAGAATATAAACAGGAGAAAGAAGTGAAAAAAAGCATTTTATATTTTTTACACAACTAAATATTTTTCGATTATAAAAGGAAATTATTTAATATTTCAAGCCAAGTCAAAGGAGTTTAAATGTAACTTACTGTAAGCATCTTAATCCCCCGAAGAAGAAACGCCTCGTTGACTGAGGTGATGCTGATTTGAACTGAATTGGGCACCTGAACTTCTTCTATATGGAAATGGCGATGTATAGTATATCTCATAATACATACTTGAGACGTGTTGTACTCGTTGACGTCAACAAATGCCACCTGGAATTTCTTGGATCTCTGTACAATATTCTTTCTCAAGAGACCTGTAGCTCCTGATTGTAATCCTTTTATCTTCGCTGTGTCTTTATTCTTCATACCATCACCAAAAACAATCAAAGGTATGGCACGTGATAAGGAAAATGATTTTTTGATGTAGGTCTTCTTTGGCTTCTTGACCCTATAAGAAAATGGTTAGTACTTGCTATCAAGTTTAACAAAAAAAAAAAAAAATGGATAAAACCATACAGTGACTCTTCCTCTT
The DNA here is from genome assembly GCA_025399235.1 of Backusella circina FSU 941. Lineage (NCBI taxonomy): Eukaryota > Fungi > Mucoromycota > Mucoromycetes > Mucorales > Backusellaceae > Backusella > Backusella circina. The sequence goes on from MU622268.1 coordinate 303,280, forward strand.
TCTTCTCCTTTTTCTTTTTCTTAGCCTCTAGCTTCTTTTTTTCCTTCTCCAAATCTTTCTTTGTCTTCTTCTCGTCACGTTTCTTTTTTCTCATCAATCTTCTCCTTTCTCCTTTCTCCTATCAAGCCAATTTCTTTTTATCTCTAATCGCACTTGCCTTTTCGTCGTTCCTCGCTTTCTGCTTCTTTGTTTTTTTCCTCCTTGCCTTATTATACTTTTTTTCTCCGTCAATGAATATGTTCACAATTTCATCATTACAACGTTGGCGACCTTGATAGTCATAGAACCGGAAGGGTACTGATTTTTCACTGTAAAAACCAAATAGAGAATCAATGAGAGTAAGCGCATACTCCACATATTTGATTAGTTCTTCAGAAGCGTCTGTTTTGGGTGAAGGTATATTTGTTTCAAACTTCTTTATCCCTATTCTTTCTTTGAGCTTATCAACGTGCTTTACTCGTCTTTGACTTCCCGTGTAACATATTTTCTCTTTATTCCTGCATTGACGTACTTCGTGTTCAGAACAGTCATGACCGATGGTGGCTGTAAATACGTTTTTTCGACCAGATCAATATCTACAGACAAGAAATACTCTTCAACTTCTTTCACATTGAAATCTTCTAGCTTAAAAACAGGGTCTGCAATTGATGAACTTCGATTTTTTTCTTCCAAAGAAGAAACAAACACCAAAGCCACCCGTTTGTACTACACAATCGAACATTGCGTCTTCTCTCCCTTCTTGGTATTTTAAAGATATTCTCACATGCATCACATTGGATTTCAATAGTTTGCAATATAAAAATCAAAGTGGGAAGAAATTTGGCTGAGGACTGTGTCAGGCTGTCAATAGTAGGAAGAAAATCAATGGTATTGATCTTGTTCTTTGAGGTTACTTTTATCAATCGCCCTTTTACTTCATCCACAATTTCTGTAACCTCCAATAGCAATGTTTCCTTACCAAACTCTTTCGGAACTTTCGATTCTTCATTAATAAGTTTTTTTCAGCAATACCGCTCACCCAATTTCCATATCACGGAGTTTTCATGGTCCTATTAAAGTTTTATATTAATAACTTGTCCATGTTATGATTTTACAAACTTACTGTAAATAAAGGATGAATCTTAAAGTAAAAGTGTCGCAATATTTTTCCTTCAAAGTTTTCAATGATGTGATTTTTGTAAGCGATTTCAAGGGTTACATAGGCAGCAGCCAAAGAGTCACTATAACCAGTTATTTTGTGTTGAGACAGCGGATATGCAACATTAGGATGTCGTAACTTGAAGCTATTAAAGGCTGCGGAGACATCTGATGAAATACTGGATTTGTTTGTCACCTTTTCCTCCATTATTATTTGACACACGCTATACCAAAAAAATTTGTTCGAATACGTTGTCATGCTCAAAGGACTCTTGATTATCGATGACATAAGAATTCACAAAGATTTGGGCTTTGGTTACAAAATTTCTAACGTAGTGTGAGAGATGTATAGCATTTCTCTCAAAGGTAGACTTGTATCTTGGTTTGAGGACGCTTGATATATAAACCTTTCTAGTACAGAGTTCATAATGTTGGCCTAGGGTATCTTGTAGAATTTTGCCTTTTGTCTTATTCAGTTCACACTTTGGCGATCTTTTAGTTTTATGGTCTGGTTTTTTTGCAATCCATGCAAACATATTCCTTTTCTTCTCTATCCCCTTCTTTATATTTGCTGTCTTGGATGAATTGTTGTCTCAGTTTCCCTTGAATCTTTGCTGCCTTGGTTTGATAACTGTCTTTTTGATGAGGCTTTCTCTTACGATCTACTATTATGTGTGGCTTGTTAAATCTATTCTTTGAAGTTCATTTATCAAACATACCTGTTTACGATTGAGTGATACGTATAGCAGAATTTTGTCGTGTAAAATGGAGTGAGGACGGAGATAAGGTATGAGAGGGAGACAAGGTAGACAAAGAACTACTTGATGATACAGTAGGAAGAGATATTGACGATGATGGATCCACTGGAGGCTGTTCAGATGACCTTTGGAGAAAACCTGCAAGTTTCTGTTGTCCTTTCACTTGTTTTCTTTTTGGTGGCATTTTAAGTTTCTAAAATAATAATAATTAAGATGAAAATATATATATATATATATATTAATCCAGATAACTGTCAGATTATGGCAGTTGTCAGTTTTATACAATGGTTGAATTATTTGTTACCAAAGATCTTTTTAGTATTTTTCTTCCCCTCTTCCCCCCTTATTAAAACACTCTTTGGAATAACATTTTCTTGATCTTCTTGATGATAAGTAATTTTAATAGAAAAAGGGTAGGGTCATACTTTATTTAGCTCTGATAGTAGTCTGTGTTATATAATGTTCTTCTGTCCCTTATGGTTATCTTATTATCATTCTTTTCTATAATGATAAGTTATTTAATGTGATCCTCTTATCGTTTATATGTTAACTTTTGGTTATGCTATTAAGATTTATACTGAAATCTTTAGTGTATGGCAGCATCCTACTACTTTGGTCCAGTTAAAAAAATTCATCCCAAAACGTACTAAGGTAATGATATATTAACATTTTAAAAAACTTTGACTAATACATCCGTTTGAATAGATTAACAGCCTATTCTGTACTACCGTGGTATCTACAATCATCTTCTTTATGTGTACTACAGGTATTAGTGACTCCAAAGGCTATAGTATAACCGACATGACCAGCTGTGAGCCAGTGGTTAATTTTCAATTTCCGAATTTGCTGCATTTTGGATGAGATTCTACTTTAACCAACTTTTCTAAACCTTTTGCTGTATTTGTAACTTTGATATAGGTTTTGTTCTTGCTCAATAAAATACAATTTAGTATAAATTGTCTATTCCAGAATATAAGATACTTGGTATTGTATTTAGCACAAAAAGTTGATAAATAACAATCATGGTTATTGTTTGCTGTTGATTATTCAGATTTTCTCCGACAGAGATCAAATATTTAAGGACTGAAATGGCAGAGGAATGCTTTGTATTATTATTATTAGTATTATTATTATTATTTCTATTACTATTACTATTAAATTTAAAGCGGTCCCCGCTTGTTGAGAGTGAAGTTGTGGACAGAAAAACCGATGCATTAAGTGGGTGTTGTAGGAAGATGGATGGTTGTACAAAATGGATAAGGAAAAGAATATGTCTTGTGTTGGAATAAAAATTTACTAGCTGGCTTTAATACAGTATAAACTTAGTTCTTTCAAACTTGTATATAACTGCTATATTGATTTTAACAGTTTTTGGACGAATACTGCTTTTTATTATTGTAGTTACTATTTCGGTCTTTATTAGGTGTATTTTTTGCTAATAAAGATGATTAGACTCCAAGTCGTGAAGCAGAACCTCCCACATTTTATGCATCTGAATCAAATTTTACTGCTGCAAGCTATAACGTGCAAACTTCTTTATGATTTTCTAACAATTCCCAAAAAACGGATGCGTTAAGCGGGTGATGCAAAAAAAAAGGGGGGGATATCCATAAGCAGGGAACCACTGTGCTCTCTTTAGCTGTATTACACATTACTATCACTCTTATTTTCTACTGCATCTACAATTAAGGTAATGCTTGGTATCAGGTTATTTGCATTAGATATACCTTTTAAATTATCTGGTTCATATACAACCTGAGGAAAATAGAAATGAATGTTGGATAAATAAGTGTGTTGGTATCGGTTTTGTACTCTTTGGGGTGTTTTTTTTAGGAGAAATAGCCTCGAACAAAGTTCTAAATTGATTATTCTTAACATATAGTATTTACTGATGTGTTAATAGCCACTATGTATTTCACCAAAAATTTGGTTTACCTTTTGACTGTCATTCAGTCCAAAACGCCGAGTAGTCTTGATTTCTTCAATAGACTCTTTATAATTCCATAATGTCTGACACCACATTTTGCATTAGATGGCGTTATAAATTCTCCAGCTGCAAGACAACGGTGTTTCTTTTCGACGTTTGGATAACAATAGAGAAAAACTACCAGAAAAAAATGAATGTAAGTGAGACTATTGCAGTTCATTTCCTTAAGTATTACCTGCAGATACTAATACAGGGATTAATTGCTATCCTAAACGAAATGGACAATACATAAAGGTGGATAGGTACATTTTCTTTAAAAGAGTGTTGAGAAAATAAGTGAGACTGCTCGCTACGTGTTTCTCCAAGTGTATATATGCGTGTGTTTTACTTGTATAATATATTGGAATTATATACATTTTGAATAGCTCTCTAGTGAAGTGTGAGCGAAATAGTTATTCTATTTTTATGAATTCAACATCTTTCTACTCTGGTCTTTTTCCAAGAGTCAACACAATGTATCTTCTTTTTCATTCATGTGCGTGATTTTCTGGGGGAGGGTTCAAAGTAAATATATTATGTACTGATATAAACAGTGTTGAAAGACCAGAAAGAAAGAAAAAGTAATAAAAATGAAAACACAGGGAATAATTACAGTTTGCATATTAAATTCACAGATATATTTTTATATATAAAAACACTCCGAGTTAATGCTAGTTCACGTACAATGAGTAAATATTTTAATCAATAAAATAAATTTCGAAATCGATATTTTATTTCTATTCTTCTATGTACTATAAACAGATAGTATCAAGAAGGTGCATCAAAGTCTAATATGCAAACTGTAATTATTCCCTGTGTTTTCATTTTTATTACTTTTTCTTACACTTAAATTACGAAAAGATGTATGTGCATAATAAAACTTTAATTTTNGATTCAGGATAGTAATCTATTACCCCCATTGATACACTGCCCAATGTAACTCTGGCTTTATACTAAGGGTGTATAGGCTTCTTTTAATTGATACGTAGAACTTATTGCATTTATTAATTGTTGGTATTTATTATAGCGCATGAGGTGATCTAAGGAACAAATCTTGCGTATTTTTAAACTCTGTAAATGAAACTGTTATAGAGAAGGAAAAGAAAATGAGCATAATCACTTTTATATACCACCTGGAGGGGTTATATTTCCATTGTTGGAGAATCGGGGATGAACTAAACAATCAATATAGATATTACTTCTTCTTTTCTTGGCACTACTACAATGTTTTGCCTTTAAAAATTTAATTTTGACAAAAAAAAAAGATATAGTTTACTAGTGCTTAGATTTGTATTTTACAAAAAAAGGCACCAAATTTGAAACACTTAAGGTTACTAATGAATGTACCAAAAAGTCGGTACTCTTCTTCAAATCCGAGACATTACATTAGTCTTCTTATTAATAACCGAATTACTGGGGTCTATGTTCATATTTAATAAAAGAAGACCACACACAATATAGTAATTATTTGTTGGTAGTCAATATATCCATTCAAAAACATGTATTTGTTTTATTGAGAAGAGACCTGGGATCCTCTACTTTGTCCAAAAAGAAAGTAGATCCGAGTGACCATAATAAGTCATTAAAGCGCTCATGGTCATTGCCAACTTGCTGGAAGTTATTTTTGTATTTATCCATGGTTTTAATTT
>MU622268.1:308814-324149 GCA_025399235.1 Backusella circina FSU 941
GTAGTTTCATAAACAAAACTTAACAAAAAATATATACTTCCTGCATGAGACGATCATTTCGTTCTCTAGTGTATATTTTATAATAATTATTAATAAAGTAATATAAATTAGGTATATAATCTCTACAACTCATTCAAAATGATTTCAATTGGAATTAATGGATCAGATAAGATAGTTTATACATAATCGCAGATAGAAAAAAAAAATGTCTTGCTATCTCCCCCTCCCCCCTTTTTTTTTCTTATTTGAAAAATAAAATAAAATAAACAAAGACAATGTGATCAATGTCAAGTTTTGTATTCATTTTACAATCTATTTAAAGGGTTTGTTACAGTTTAATGTCAAGCATTTTAGTTAAAAAGATGCACTTTTATTTATAGTTTTTTTCCTATGAAAGAGTAATGCAGTTCGTGTTACTTCGCTGCGTTCAAAATACCTTTTAACTGAAAGGAGAAAAATAAGATAATTACAATAGAAAACATATATTTTTTTTTTTTTTGTTTCGGATCATATTTCCACACATTGCTGAAATATGACTTGTACCGATTATAACATATAAATGGGAATATAATATAATAATAAAGAGGAAGCTTATATAAAATGGAGGCGTATCATAGATAATAGTTTTCTTGAGTTTTTTCGATGCTATGAGGGTTGTAAATGGATTTTTGCATGGCGGCGTAAATTGCTTACGACAGAAAAACGTCTGCCGCATCCTTCTACTTCACATTGATATGGTTTCTTCAGAAAAAAAAAAAAAAAGTTTAGATAAATGGGTGCAGCTCTTTTTTTTTTCTTGTTACACATTTACCTCGCCTGTATGACTATGCATATGAGTTGCTAAAGAGCTTGGTCGGGTAAATCGCTTTACACACAATGTACACTGATATCGCCGAGGCGCCGTCGTCAAAACCTTCTCATAACGGTACTTGAGCGCTTTTACAATGGATCGACTGTTGTTCTTTTCATCGTTGTGTGCATGATTCGGATGATACGCAAAAGGAAAATCCACATTACATTTACAGTTTGATGAATAACAAGTTAAAGGAGGTAGGGAGTAGCAGTAAGGATGCATTATTGACTGTGAATCAAATGGGCTGATATCTCCCGGTGAGTCTAAAAGTGTCGTTTTAGCTTTGTTTTGAAATATTGATTTACAGCCTGAGTGCTCTGTGGGTGGCGTTAATAGGGGTCTCTCCGGGGTGGAGTGATGGCTACGTATCTCATGTATTGATTCATAGAGAGGCGAAATAGATTCTCTTTTGGTATATTCATATGGATAGGAAACAGGTTCTTTTATAAAGGAAACTCTTCTTTGGGTATCTAGTAGAGTGTCATCGTCGAGTACAGAGGGAGCAGATCCCACAGCAGAGTGATTACTACTACTAGATGCACTATAGGTAGGTGATCCAAAGGCATATGAGTTGAAATCAGGTAAATTGTATTCCATATCATATTGATTCTGATTTGAATCAGTTACATAGGGGTAAGCATCGGTTTCAAAAGTCATTTTAAAAAAAATAATGGTTCAGGACTACAAATGATAATAAAAAAGATAAAAAAAAATAAATGCAAAAGAACTGGATGCTCTGTTTAAATAATAAATAAATAAAAAAGAGGAGGTTAAGGGGAAGTGTAGAAGTAGATTACAATATATTTTTATAAATAATAATAACAGCAATCCTTTATATACTACTGATAGCAATAATACTGATACTAATAATAACAATAACAATAAGCATCTGCAAATGACCGAATATTGATAGCTGCATTATGCCTGTATAATATTCCTGGTTTAATAATGCAACATTCTGTAAACAGGTTCTTATTGACACAACTATTAACTTTCTTTTATTTTATATTTTATATATACAGATATAATGTTCCAGAAAGCAAGATATCAGTTCTCCTTTTTCACTATTTTTGCGGTCCATCACTTCCGAAATTAATAAAACGTTACTATTAAGACTTAATGCTTTCATAAGGAGGCCAAACGATGCCTCTCATTTAAACGGGTCCTGTATATAGACGCGCTTCAGGATAAACATAACAAAGTTTTACCTGCTGTTCTTTTTCTTTTGCTTCTGTCGCTCACCCCTATTTTTTTTTTTAAAAAGAAAAAAGAAAATAGAAACGACGGCGTATCTCATGCACATGCAAAAGTTATCTTCCATTAAAGTTGTTGTTGAATATATCTAAATAGATATACAAGCAAACTCTGTTTATAAACGATACATATACAATGCACCTTGTCCTTCTTATCAATGGGTGATAACAACAAGACAATGAATATATAGAAACATTTAATTGATTGTTATTTGTAGAAAATTTAAGCTTTCTCCAACTGCTACGCTTTGTTTACGTTTTTTACAAGGGAGGCAGAAACATCTATACTATATAAGTTCTAGTCTATTTTATCACTGACAATGTATAATCTTCACTTTTGGTTAAACAAATGAACGAGACACAGAAGGTCAAAAATAATGAGTCAGAAATAGGAGCACTTACATATTTCTCTGTCGATACTCTACCCCACTTTGTTTTAACAAATAATGCATGACCAATGAAAAAAAAAAAGGAAACGGAAAATGCTTGAAAAAGGAACAAACATTTTGTTTATTTGTTTGTTTCTCAAGGAGATCAAAGATAAACCCTTGTATTTTATGAGAAAACAGATATGCACACACAGAAAATCATTGTAAAGCATGCAGAACTATTTTCTCTATAAACCAAAACCCATATACACGTTATTATCAAACCCGTCCGAATTCCAATTAGGTAGAATATGTGCCCAGTTTAGTACAGTGATGATGAACAATACTTTGATGCATGTCTATTATAAAGTAAATATATATAAATTTGATAGAATACTTCAATAGAATATACAAGTAATCATAATCATTTCTTTTATATTGAAGCAAATCAGAGTCCCAAATTAGTGACACATTTTACTATATTCTTATACCTTGTACCTTTCCATCGGTTATTTGTTTTATCTAACGTTTCTTGAAAGATATATGTATATACATTCATATCCGTGGGCTGGAAAGAGTATTTGAAAAATAAGCGAAATTCTACCCAAGTAACTGATAGAATGTAAGTAGTGAAAAGCAAAAAAATAAATATCATAAAATAGTACTTAATCCTTCCATCTTTACCAAATCGGGCAAAACGATTTACTTATTTAAAAAATGGATACTGACTACTTGGAAGCTATGAAAAAGATGATTATGTGGTATTAATAGTGAATATAAAAAGCGTTTGAATACAACCTGAAAAAAAGATACAGATGACCATTTTTAAAGGATATATGGCTGATATTTGTAATGCAGTGTGGATTGATAAGGCTTTTGTTTAAGAGAGACAGTGGTAATTCAAAATCCGAATTATCAGAGTAAGTACTCAAGATAAAGAGATAGGGAGGATTGTATATACTCAACATTATCACTAGTGAATTAATTGAGGCCATTATGAAGATCTGCACTGAACAAAGAAACAATACGAATCAAATTGGTTTATTGCTTCGATCACCAGTTACCACTAGTATTATAAAACACTTTGCTGAATCACTTATAATAGATGATGGTGCATCTTATGTGTTAAGCAGGTCTATTACTACGAACTCATACAAGGATATTGCACAGATACTATAAATACTAATAAACACCATGATTTTCTTTTTGGTGGTTAAAATGCCATCAGATTTGTATGTGATTTGGTAGCTAAAAAATGCTAGCTAAAAGTCGTTTGGGGGGTTTTTTTCCTTTCTTTTTTTGGTAGCTAGTACGATTAAAAACTACCTTTTTTTTCTTTGCTTAAAATTGGTAGCAAGGACGTCATTTTCAGTTATTTTGGGTAGTTCAGTTACTACACGAGGCTCGCCTTAAACATCATCTAAACGACAAAAATTGAATTATTCCACAGGAGGAGGGGTGTTTCTACAAGCTACTCTACATCCAAACGAGAGTATTTCAATCACCTCCCTGATCTTGGCCTTAATGACTATTATCAATTGTTATATTCATTTATGAAAACCTTGAGAAGGGCTAAAAGTAGTCAATATTATAAAAATGCTTAACACTGCAAAAAAAAAACCCGAAAAATTGGTATCACATAACCATAGAAAGAAAAAGCTTTTTTTTTTTTATATCTCAATATAGAAATATTGTAAAAATAAAAGAAAATAAAAATAAAGTCGTCATCATCATCATCATCATCATCATCATCTCTAAAGTCCTTACTTTTTTTTAAAAAAAGCACCATTTGAGTGATGAGATTTAGGATGACTACATGAGTACACAACACCAAAAACAAAACAAAAAACGCACTTCTGGTAATACTCCCTTAAGCGAAAAAAAACAAGGAGTTTTTTTTTTGTCTTCTCTTTTTTTACAAATCAGCGATCTCTAATCCTTTAAATATAAGCTTGCACGCTCTTGTCAAAGGGCACAAAATCTAATCTGGTAATTCTAATTGGTCGGAAACCTAAAAATGGAAGTTTAGCTCGTGTCAAACTAATTTATAAGAAAAAAGAAAAAGTTTCAAATTAAATTACACCCTTTTTCTTTCCTTTTTTTTCCTTCTTTCCTTTCTATTGGTATTCAAATCCTTTTTTTAAAAAAACAAGTAAAGTAAAAAAAGAAAACACCATGCCTCATGATAATGAATGTGTCTATTAACCCTTCTTTTTTTTAAAAAAAAAATAGTATGAGAGAAATCATTCACGTTCAAGTTGGTAAGTGTTATTATTTAAACAATCAATATTTCATCCCCCTTACCTTTTGATAAATATTATTAGGTCAGTGTGGTAACCAAGTCGGCCAAAAGTTCTGGGAAACCATCTCTCAAGAACACGGTCTCAATGCAAATGGTACCTATGCTGGTGATAACGATCTTCAGTTGGAGCGTATCAATGTTTATTATAACGAAGGATCAACTGGACAATACGTCCCTAGGTAACTAAAAAAAAAAAAGAGAGAGAGAAAGAGAGAGAAAGAGAGAAAGGAGGTTATACTTATATATTTATACACTTAAAAATAGAGCTGTTCTTGTTGATCTTGAACCCGCTACTATGGACTCTGTTCGCGGTGGTGCCTACGGTAAGCTTTTCCGCCCCGATAACTTCATCTTTGGTCAGAACGGTGCTGGTAACTCTTGGGCCAAGGGTTACTACACTGAGGGTGCCGAATTAGTCGAATCTGTCCTCGATGTTGTCCGCAAGGAGGCTGAACACACCGACTGTCTTCAAGGTTTCCAACTCTGTCACTCCCTTGGTGGTGGTACCGGTTCCGGTCTTGGTTCTCTCTTGTTGTCCAAGATTCGTGAAGAGTACCCTGATCGTATGTTGTGTACCTACTCCGTTGTCCCCTCTCCCAAGGTATCTGATACCGTTGTCGAACCTTATAACGCTGTTCTCTCTGTCCATCAACTTGTTGAGAACTGTGATGCTACCTTCTGTATTGATAACGAGGCTCTCTATGATATCTGCTTCAGAACCCTCAAATTGACCAACCCTGACTATGGACAGTTGAATCAACTCGTTTCCACCGTCATGTCTGGTGTCTCCACCAGTTTGCGTTTCCCTGGTCAGCTTAACTCTGACTTGCGTAAGCTCTTTGTCAACATGGTTCCTTTCCCCCGTCTTCATTTCTTCATGGTCGGTTTCGCTCCCTTGACTGCCTTCAGCTCTCAGCAGTACCGCAACTTGAGTGTTCCTGAATTGACCGCTCAGATGTTCGATGCCCGCAACATGATGGCTGCCTCTGACCCTCGTCACGGTCGCTACTTGACCGTTGCCACCATCTTCCGTGGTCGCTTGTCCACCAAGGAAGTTGAGAACCAAATGTTGGCTGTTCAACAAAAGAACTCCTCCTACTTTGTTGAATGGATCCCCAACGGTGTCAAGACCTCTCTCTGTGATATCCCCCCCGTTGGCTTGAAGATGTCTGGTACCTTCATTGGTAACTCAACTGCCATCCAAGAGCTCTTCAAGCGTGTCAATGACCAATTCACTGCCATGTTTAGACGCAAGGCTTTCTTGCATTGGTACACTGGAGAAGGTATGGATGAGATGGAATTCACTGAAGCCGAATCCAACATGAACGATTTGGTCTCTGAATACCAACAATACCAAGAAGCAAGTGCTGATGATGAACTCTTGGATGATGAGGAATACCTTGAGGAAGATCAGGAACTTGAAGAGGAAGAAGAGTAAACTCAGATATAAGTTACAAAATAAAGAGAAACAAAAAACGAGAAAACTGATACAATTCCAACCCCCTTCATACCTTTTAATAATATTTTTTCCTTTTAATAACTTTGTTTGCCTTTTTTTTATTAAAATAATAATAATAAAACAACAATATATAACTTAACCAGATATCTGTATCAATGCAGATGTGTACACTGAACTGTTTAAAATACACGTGATAACATTCTTATATCATTGCATACTGATAGAGATATTGAAAAAAAAAAAAAAGAAAAAAGAAAAAGAGACAGATAAAGTAGTATAAGCTGTGTATATCTATCGTATTTAAAGGATAAAACAGTAGCGAGAGAGGGAGAGAGAGAGAGAGGATATATACATATAAAAAATAAAATACATAAAACCTACGTCACGACTGAATCTTCCAAATAAAGGACTATTTCATATCTTTTTCTTTTTCTCTTTTGTTACGGAAATATAAGAGAGAATGAATAACTTTGAACCCAATCAATCAATACTATCTTTTGGAGACGATTCGCTCGAGTCGAACCCATTTGCCGACACAACACCAAGCTATACACAACCCATCCTTACCGAAGAAGACGACCAACAAGTCGTGTCAACTGACCACATCACAGAAGAACCAGAGTCCATCCACCAGGAAGAAGACTCAAGTCTCGAACAGGAATCAGTAGAGCCTGAGAGCTCTATGGCCGAAACAGATACCCAAGTAAAAAAGAAATATATATATTGAAAATGATTGGATAAATGAATAAAACAACTCTTTTTATAATATATATATATATATATAGTCAGAGTCACTACAAGTACCAAAGAGTGGTTCTCGGCCATTTTTCGAGGTGACTATTGAAGACCCACAAAAGGTGGGTGACGCTATTAATGCACATATTGTATATAAAGTGAGAACAAAGGTAAAGAAAGAATATAAAAACATATATAGATATGATCCCTCCTTATATAGCTTATACCTTTTAGACAAATTCACCCTCTTTTCGTTCTCCAGAATTTGTGGTAGCAAGAAGATACCGAGATTTTTTATGGTTATATAATCAGCTCACCCTGGGTAATCCTGGTGTTATTGTACCCCCCGTACCAGAGAAACATGCCTTGGGACGATTCCAGGATGATTTTGTGGAATCGAGAAGAATGGCGTTGGAGAGATGTTTACAAAAGATTGTGGCACATCCCATGTTGTATGGAGATCCTGATTTAAAGGTGTTTTTGGAGAGTGATTCATTTAATGTCGAGGTAAGAGGGATCTCATGGATTTGAGGTTTATATATATATATATATAAAGATATATATAACTTTGTATATATATAGAAACGACAAAGAAGGGCCGAGCCAGAGACATCAAAGATTAGTTTTATGAGATCCTTTGGTGAGACACTCTCCATCGCCTCGAGTCCCTTTTCAAAGTTTGTAGAAATAGATGAATGGTTTGGTTCAAAGAAGAATCAATTGGATGCTTTGGAGGCACAGTTAAAGGCATTATTAAAGAGTGTGGAGGGTGTATCTAAGCAACGAAAGGGTAAAGAAAGAGAGAGAGATGAAGTTTTATTGTTTATAAATAATAATGATAATAATAGAATTGGGAACGGCAACATCGGATTTCGGTGAGAGTATGTTTCCGCTGGCTTCAGCAGAACTCAACCGTAATCTATCAACACATCTAAAGGTCTTGGGTGAAATACAAAAAAAGATGAATGATTTGCATGAAAAGCAGGCACAATATGATATTATTACGTTGGAAAATACAATTGATGAGTATATTCGTATTATTGGTTCTATTAGGGCAAGTTTGGATGAAATATAGATATAAAATATAAAGCTTACACCAACTCCCTTTGTAGATTGCATTTAATGCAAGAGTAAAGGCATATCAAACACATCAACAGGCAGATTCGGATTTACAAAAGAAAATCACTCTTTTTGAAAAATTAAAGAGTCAAAAAGTAAAGCCTGATAAATTACAGTCTGCTCAACAGGAGATCAATGAAGTAAGGTCTTATATATGGTGCAATAAAAAAAAAAAAAGATTATTTATTTATTTATTTATTTATTTATTTATTTATTTATTTATTGTAGATGAAACAAAAAGTGGAAGAATTACACCAAGAGTTTAATGATATATCCAAGCTTATCAAGAATGAACTTGATCGTTTTGATAAAGAAAAGGTAGAAGATTTTAGAGATAGCGTGGAGCAGTTCTTGAAGAGTATGATTGAACATCAAAAAGAGGTAATGGTCATAGATAGCATTATATAGAATATATGTATGTGTATCTTATCAATTCATGAATAGATTATTGCCTTATGGGAGACTTATTTTGAACGAACGGAAGGCTTGGATGATGAAGAAGAAGACGATGATTAATAAAAGAAGAAGAAAAGCAAATACCATTATTTATATATATTTAATTAAAACTTGTATACGTATTATTATTATTATTATTATTATTATTATTATTATATTGATATTGAAAATATAATATTGATTCGCTTCAAGTCATTTTTTATTATTTAGAACGGATATAGCAGTTCCGTTGTTTCTACAATTCCCTTTCTGCTTTGTATGTATATGTAATGAAATGTAAAAAAAAAAAAAAAAAAAAAAAAAAAAAAAAAAAAAAAGATATGTTTATGAAGTAAATAACAACAACTGAAACAAAGCCAGTTTATCATACTCTTTTTTATTGAAAAGTAGTGACAAAATGTCAAAGATAAAAAAGTAAGCATTAACCTTCCCAAATTGGTATTTCAACAAATACACTTTTATCTATATTTATCAATAGTGTACTTTAAGAATATTATTTTAAAAGCTCTTTTTTATTATTGTGCTATCCTATCATCGAAATAGGATATTATTAATCAACTATAAAGGCTATTTTATAGTAGAGTATATATAGCTTCTTTATATATAAAAAAGCTGGATGTCAAAATATCTCCCTTTTCTTTCTGTTATATTAAACCCCACATTTTAAAAACTAACTCTATTCACGTGTCAATTTCGTAGTCCAAGTCTACGTAAATGCTACTAGAATTTCCTTTTTTAATATTTGTGATATTGTAAATTGTTTTCTTCCCATAATGGACTTTTACTGTTTACTAGTTTATTGTAAGACATATCATCCCAGCGATACTTCTAATTAAAATTCTCGAGCAGCTGTCATTATGGTAATGGTTTTAGGACTAAATAAGGATAAAATGACTAAAAGACTGGTGTTGTTTTTTTTAAAAAAATAAATAAAAAAGAGAAACCTTGAATTTATGACTTTTGTGGTGTAACCTGGTCTCAAATATATATAAAGTTGTGTTTTTTTAATATTTAATACTCTCTTTTTTATAAAATAATAATAATAATAAATAATAATGACTGATAACACATTTCTACGTGCATTTGGTTTATCCACAGCTATTGTTGCTGGGCTTGCCTTAAAATACAATGATCGTGCCCTATTTGACGAACACCGTGAGGGCATAGCATCAAAACCAGGATGGCCTATTGTTGGCAACCTTCCTGCCATTATTATGAATGCTGAAAAGGTGCATCAATTTTTTCTTGAGGGATTCAACATTAACAAGGCTTTAACAACGTAAATACTACTATACATCTAATTTCCATTTCATTCAATGTATTTAATATATTTATTTTAATAGAACTGCTTCTGCTCTTGGTATGCCTCGTACCATTGCAACCATTGACCCTAGAAATGTTGAACATATTTTAAAACGTAATACATTTAAAAAGAAAGCAAGACAAGATAACTCATATTATTATCTTTTTCACTATAGATAATTTTGAGAATTACGTAAAAGGCCCACAATTAAACAGTGCAACAAATGACCTTTTCGGCCACGGCATTTTTAATGCAAACGGAGAACAATGGAAATATCAAAGAAAAACTGCCAGTCATATTTTTAATATCAAGAATTTCAGAGACCACTTTACAGAGTAAAGTATAACCGAATTAAATATGAAATGCAATCCCCTTTTACTAACCCTATTATATAGAGTATTCGTAGAAGAATTCCAAATCATGGAGAAAGAAATATTGGAAAAGGCAGCAGATAACTTTGAAGTTATTGATTTCCATGATGTCATGTTTAAATATACATTGGATTCCTTCATTTTGTAAGTCACCCTCTCCATTCCACACACAACATTGTATATATATATATATATATATATATTTAACTCATCATCATTTCTAATATAGACTCAGTTTTGGTGTCGAATTAAACGCCCTAAAGAGCAAAGAAAAAGTACCCTTCGCCGCCTCCTTTGACGAATGCCAACTCAACAGTTTCCAAAGATTTGTCAATCCTATCTGGAAAATAACCGAGCCTATCCAGGCCCTGCTCAACCCACACAAGAAGAACATCAAGCAGCACCTGCAAACCGTAGATGAGTTTGCCCACACTGTCATTGAACGCCGTCGCAAACAGTTGGCCGATGGCGAGACGCACCATGACTTGCTCTCCCGTTTTATGAATGCTCGAAATGAGCACAACGAACCCTTAAGTAATAAAGAACTACGAGACATTGTTTTGAATTTCGTTATTGCTGGAAGAGATACGACGGCTCAGGCTCTCTCCTGGACATTTTACAACTTGCTGCTGCATCCTCGTATTGAGAAGAAATTACTAGAGGAGATTGAGGCAAATATTACCGATGATGTTATCACAAATGCACCTGCTCTCTATGAGACGATAAAGAACATGCCATATGCCCATGCCGTGTAAGTTTGCTTTTTTATATTTATTATTGTTCTTTTTTTTTTTTCTCATACCAACCCCCTCTCTCTCTATATATATATAGATTCTATGAAGTACTAAGATTGTTCCCATCTGTTCCTAATAATCAAAAATATGCAATGAATGATGACATCTGGCCTGATGGCACCGAAATCAAAAGAGGTGATTATGTCATGTGGTGCCCCTGGGCACAAGGTCGCTCAGAGGTGGTATGGGGCCCCGATGCCAAAGAATTCAAGCCTGAACGATGGATTGTTTCCGGAACTGGTGAGCTTAGACGTGAATCTCAAGGTCAATGGCCCGCTTTCCATGCAGGACCTCGTGTCTGTCTTGGTCAAAATCTGGCAACATTGGAAGCTCTTGTGGCTATGATTTCGCTGGTCCGTAAATACCAATTTGAGTTGGTGTCTGGACAGGATGTCACATATCAATCTTCATTAACATTACCAATGAAGAATGGACTCAAAGTCTATGTCTCTAAACGCTCATAATGGCACACTATGCTTAATTATAAATATATATATAGTATTAAAATTGAATAAATAAAAACACGCTACTTTTGAATATGCATAATGATAAATAGGATGAAATACAATCAAACACATTGCTATATACAAATAAACACTGCTCATATATATATATATATATATATATGTGTGTGTGTGTGTGTGTGTGTGTGTGTATCTATTTCGTATATATATAAGCCCAATAAATTGGATTACGAAATGTGTATGATCTGGACAATTTAAACATATTACTTTAATTTTAATGTAGTGTAACATTTGGAGCGCTTAAACCACAGCTCCGGGTTTTATTAAGCTGTGGGGTCTCTCTCCCAGTCAAAATATAGTATATCTTTCTCTCCTTTCCTCTTTTATATAAATATATATTTATGCTCATTTATTGAAATACACACACACACACACACACACATTTATATATTCATTCATTCTCTTGGTTTTATATTTTTCACTATTCCCCTTTTTCTTCTTTCTTTTCTTTTCTTTTTTTTTTATTACTTGATAAATGAAAGAGGCTAGTACTGCTCGCCATGTATCAAGTGCTTATACAAGGTATATATACTCAAAAAAAAAAATATATATTATATATAGTACAACTTATAACCCCTTTTTTTTATATGTATAAATAGGGATTTAGGTATCGTCTTTGAGGAATCAGATTCAAGTAGTAGTTCATCTACCTTGTCACCCTCACTCCACTTTCTGCGTCATAAGGTATCCTTTCCCAATCACTACACATCATCAACTTCAGATGCCATGTCACTTCCCAATGGCCGTCGTGCACGTGCAGGCACCATGCCCTCATTCCATCAGCAGCAGCAGCCACCACCTCCTCCTCCTCCAGAAAGGAGCACCGAACGAAGCACCCAGACTGCTCGTCTACTCACCACCATACAATCAGGTCGCCACCGCTCTGGTTCACTCAACTTGCCCCCTGTGAATACATCCTACTGGGGACTCAAGCCAGATGAGCCTCTCTCTCCATCCTCTGAACAGTTATTACAGAACGACAATGACTTCTCCATTGCACGTACCATGCGTTCCCTGGGCTTGGAAGATGACGACCAGCAACAGCAACAACAGCAACAACAGCAGACGTCGACAACAAGCACGCTCTTCCATCACCCGACCCCGCCTGAATTTCTCTTGCCCAGCCGATCCCTTCTCTCAGGAGCCAACCGCAACAGGTCCTATTCGGTGAATGCCACTGCCCGTTATGAACCCGAGATAAACAACCTACCACCCCGACTCCCCCCCAGCAGCAAGCCCTTTGCTGGCTCACTCGAGGGATTTACGAGGCAGCAGAATCGACCCCGTGCCTCGAGTATGGGACGGGCGGATAACATGAATAACAATAACAATCTGACGGCGAACCTTTGGAGCTCGGGATTGCAACGTTCCTCCCCTCTTGTCTCTATGACCGAGGAGGAGTATGAGGATCATGCGCTCTCTTTGGGTGATTCTGAATTATTGGCCAATATACTGCATACAACAACAACAACAGAGCAGCAGGATGCGGATCAACAGCTACTAGCACCACCACCGTATCTGAACTTTAGCCAATCCACCCCCACGACCTTCCGTGATACCACTTACGTGCAACCCTCGATGAGTAACAGCGCCATTGCCCAGGTCGCCACCCGCTCACTCTGGGTGGGCAACATAGACCCTACTATCACGGTGGACCTCCTGATTCAGGTCTTTTCGGTCTTTGGACCCATCGAAAGCATCCGATTGCTGGCCGAGAAGGAGTGTGGGTTTGTGAATTTCTATCACGTTGAGGACGCCATCCAGGCCAAAGAGGAGCTTCTGACCCGGTTGGGTGGACGTATTGGTAACTGTATTGTGCGAGTGGGATATGGAAAGGCAGATGCGGCTATTTCTGATATTAATACGACGCATCCGACACGTGCTTTATGTAAGTATTAGAAACCAAAACGTATATATATATATCTAATTAATTTATATATAATAGGGCTTGGTAACATTCCTGGAAATACAACACCCACCTCACTCCAAGCCCTCTTTTCTAGTTTTGGACAGGTTGAGTCTGTCCGTATTCTCTCCCATAAGAACTGCGGTTTTATCAATTTTGAACTCGTAGAGAGTGCCGTCGCATCAAGAAATGCCCTCTTGAACAATGAAATTGGCTCCCCTGAATTTAGCGGAGTTCGTATCGGGTTTGCCAAGGTCCCGCCGCTCAAAACAGAGCCTACCGTAGAGGATGGTGCGTCGAATGAGGAAAGCTCAGTGCTGGATACGACAGAGATCTGGCTAAGCGATCTCTTGGGTATCATGAAACAGTTGGGGACCCCGCATGAGACCGCTCATCGGTTTGTAAAAGGACTGAGATCATCAAGTTATTTTGATTCGATTCCTCCCGTACCAGAGTTACGGGCAAATCGAAAGTTGGATACGGCGCATCTAAGGGAGATGCGGAAACGGGCAGATAGCGCGGTGCGGGGAAAGAAGGAGGCAGAGGCCATTGCGTTGGAGTGTATGGATGATATTGCAGAGATTACAAGTGGTAAGTTAGCGGGAGATATGTTACAAAAACGTGTGTTTGGGTTATTAAAGGTTTTATTTTTGTATGCAAAAAAAAAAGATTATATTGGTAATACAGTCGTTCAACGACTTTTTGAAAAATGCAGTGAGGCCACAAAGACAACCATGCTAGAGTGTATCGCACCCCATCTGGCCGCCATTAGCATCCACAAGAACGGTACATGGGCCACCCAAAAGATCATTGATGTTGCCAGAACACCCGAGCAAATCTTGATCATCAGTCAAAGCCTAAAACCCTATATCCCGCCCCTGTTGCTGGATCAGTTTGGAAACTATGCAGTGCAGTGTTGTCTCAATCTGGGAGAGCCCGAACGCATCCAATTTATTATGGATGCAATGGTAGAGAAATTGATGACGATTGCTCAAGGTAGATTTGGCGCAAGAGCGATGCGTGGTATATTGGAGAATGAGAACGTCTCTCTTGATCAACAGGTAAGAGAGCTATTTCAAACAAGTGATCAATAGCCAACAAGATTAATAAAATCTATATGGGATGTGTATGTGTGTGTTTTTAGAAATTCGTTGCAGCTGCCCTCTGTCAAAATGCAGTTTCACTTTCTACCAACGCCAACGGTGCACTTCTTCTCTCATGGATCACAGAATCCACGACCATGATCAACCGTCTGAATATACTTGCTCATAGACTAGCACCCCATTTGACTCAACTTTGTACACATAAACTTGGATCTC
The DNA here is from genome assembly GCA_025399235.1 of Backusella circina FSU 941. Taxonomy (NCBI): domain Eukaryota; kingdom Fungi; phylum Mucoromycota; class Mucoromycetes; order Mucorales; family Backusellaceae; genus Backusella; species Backusella circina. The sequence goes on from MU622268.1 coordinate 323,577, forward strand.
AAATTGTTTATAAACTCATCAATCAGACAGAGGATACCAAAGCACAGGCCATTTTGCTAGACAAGATGGAGACCAGTCTCTGTGAGATCTTGTCTGATCAGGTTCGCGGCGTACCTCTGATTCAAAAGACGGTAGATTGTCAGTCTCTCTCGCTTCAACAGAGACAAAATATATCCAACCTGGCCCGTTTAGAGCTTGCAAATTTGAAGGGTCCGGGTCATAGAAAATTATTGGATCATCTGTTGTTGTTGGAAGGTCAATCATGATACCCCCTCCTTGTAAAACGGTTTTCTATCTCAATCTCTCTCTCTCTCTCTTTTATATATTTTTGGGGAACAAACTAGAATGTTCTCTGTTCCTTAAGGGAGAGGTGTGTTTTTCATTCTATATTTGTTATATCACATACAACTTTCGTTTATTCATCATCAACTAAATCAATAAATATATATAATTATCCATCCAGTGTTTGAACGTCACTATAGTTATTGATGGCATCAAAGTTACAGTGAACCCTATGAATGGATCCAGTACCAAAATCAGCTTCAATGTGGATTTCTGTTAATCCAAAGTACA
>MU622269.1:0-22516 GCA_025399235.1 Backusella circina FSU 941
ACACACACACACACACACACACACACACACACACACACAAAATAATGCCTTTTTTTTAAAAAAAAAATTATAATTTTATTTACTCCCGTAAATTAAACTCAATTCTTACCCAATAGTGTGGTTCGACTGTATGCTGGGACATCTTACTTAATCAAAAATAGTTTATTATTAAGAAAACATGGTAACAGGAATACAAAGAGTTTAATTCGCAAGAAAAAAAAAAGGGTTCGTATAACATGCCCTTAGCCAAATGACTCAAGAGACGCTAAAAGAGGGTTCTCAAAAGGTAAATTTGAATGCTACACATTCATGCTATCGGTGCAATTGAACACGTATACCTACTTTTATACGAAACAATGGGTCTGTAGATTCGACTAAAAAAGAGGGGGACGCTATGGCTTAACAGGTTGCCAATGAAGACGAAAATACTAGGAAACGGGCCTATGGATGGTACATGATTTCGAAGAAGGTTCCGTGTTGCTGTACTAGAGCAAGTAAAAGGAAGGAGACTACTGCGACTGATGACAATCTAAACCTGGAAATACCATTAGTAACGATGTAGGATAAAAGTCCATGTCTTGCCAAGATATTCATGGCTGTATTCGATGCGATATGTCGCTATCAGCAATGGGTTTAGGAATAAGAAAACCTAACTCTGCTAGCATTATAGAAGTCCAACGCTATAAAATGCAAAATTGCATTAACCTTGGTTATGCTCGACGATTTAATCTTTGTTACAGGGAAAAAAAAAACGTGATTGTCTATATTTTTCGCAGTTTGCAAGTGAAAATGGTAAAGACTTGGAAATACACTCAATTGCAATGATCTTTCTTTTCTTTTTTTTTTAGAAATGACTATATATTTGACAGCTGTATGAAGGCCATTACAAAACATTTACGCAATGTCAACCACAAAGTCACCGTCTTTCCTGGAGAAAGTAAACTCTTTTCCTTCTCTCCACTCTTTTATTCTATCTTTTATGCTTCATCAGTGCCTGCCACTGGTAAATGGTGTGTATTGATGCGTTCCATTTAAGATAGAAATACTTTGAGTAAAATAACTATTTTATTATATTGAAAAATGTAAGATTCCTTTTGTTTTTACTCACTGGAATTGTCTCTATTTTTTCTTTAAACACGATTGAATTATCTGATCCGTTTCTGACTTGATCGTCCCAATTACTTTTTTATTGTCCCAACTTAATACAAACATAATATTGGATACAATTAGAAATCTTGATTTTGAAACGCAAACCACTGCATCATTGCCATATTGATATTTTCCTATTGCTAACAGTAGATTTAATACTGGAGATATTTGTTATATTTTAAAATATATTTGAGCTAGTACTTTTGAAGGAATATCAAGCGTCTTTATATTGTACTGCACATGTTAAAACCATTATGTAATTATAACAACGCGGCTGATCCCTTGGACCTGGCAATGATGATTGTACTCAGGTATTGTTCATCAAGCTGACAAGCAAGCATAAAGTGCAATTTTTTTTTTTTTTTTTGTGCGAAAATATTTATCAGCTTTACTGTATAACAAAGAACTTATTAACGGTATGAATTTACGCTTTCGGTTTAAAAATACCAAATAAGTAGCACTCGAAAAAGAACGTGTAAATCATGTCGCACCATTTTAAGGTTTCTTTTTTTTTTCCCAGTAACATATTTTTAGACTTTTCTTTCCCCGAATATTACTCGTTTTAGGTAATTTTGCTAAATTGTTGTATAAAAGTGCTTCGTTTTTCCCTCCTGCTTTTTTTTTTTTTTCATCTTTTTTCTTTTCTTTTTCTCTTGCTCGTAAATAAATATATATAAAATGTCTGGACCTATGCCACCTGGATGGGAAGCTCGTCAAGCTCCCAACGGACAATAGTAAGTGAGGGAATAAAATAAAAAATCGGCTGAGGGTTTCTAAAAAATAATTATAAATAAATTAGCTACTTCATTGATCACAACACACAAAGAACAACCTGGGAAGATCCTCGTATGGGTAATCGTGGTTACGGTGCTCCTCCACCTCAATATGGTGGATACCCACCCCAGCAGCAGCAGGGCTATGGTGGTTACCAGCAACCACCCTATCAGCAACCACCCTACCAGCAGCAGCCTTATCAGCAAGCTCCTCAAGGTTACGGCGCTCCTCCTCCTCAACAACAACAACAAAAGAAGAGCGGTATGTCTACTGGTATGAAGGTGGCTGCTGGTGCTGCTGCTGTTGGTTTGGCTGGTTTTGCTATTGGCGAATTTGTTGAACATGAGCATGACCAGGAGGAACGTATCGAGAGACTCGAACGTGAAGAGGACCAGGATCGTTACAGTATGTGTTACAAAAGTTTGTTTATAAGTGGAGTTTTCTTTTTTTACTAATATATACATGTACATCTTTTTTTTTTTTTTAGGAGAAGGTGGTTACGGTGGTGGAGGATACGGTGGTGGTGGCTATGGAGGCGGCTACGGTGGTGGTGGTGGTTATGGTGGAGGTGGCGAGACAACCATCATTAATGAAGATGGCGGTTGGTTTGGTGATGATAAGCAAACCATTGTACAAACAGGTGTGTATAAAAATTCTCTTTAATGTATGCGCTTATCTGATATCTTTTTTTTTTTATATAAACAAGATGGCTATGGTGATACTACTGTTATTGAAAAAGAAGATGGTTGGTTCCATGATGAGACAACAGGTAAAAATAAATATTTAGTAGTATATGCTTCCAGTTTTTATTTTTATTAATCACACATTAAATGTATAAAAATAGTAACTGAAACAGATGCCTACGGAAATACCACAGTGGTAAGTCATAAAATTAGACTAATTATAAATCCAGTGACTAAAATACTTTATTTTTAGGAGGAGGACTCAAGTTGGTTTTAATCGATTCCAAATCATATTTATAAATAAAATGAATAAAGTGAACATTAAATTTTAGATTCATATGATAGGGTGCTATGGGTGATATGTAACACCTAAGTTACATTATTGAGGCTGTTATATTGAAGTGTAATGAACAGCAGAGTTTACTATTTTATATTCGGGACCACTGCAGGCTTGTTTAGTTTACCAACTTTGCTAATTTATTCTCTGCAAATGATAAAATTGGTACAGAACGACTGTAATAAAAACTATTATTTTGGTTGACTTCTTGAAAAGATACATAATTAAAAGTACAACGACACTTGTTGTGATGAGGATGAGATAGTGGATCAATAGCAGTTAATGATTTCTTTAAAAGTGTCTTTTTTTTTTTTTTTTTTTTTTAGCTTTATAGACTATTTTTCCTTTCCTACCTCAGTACTAGGTTATCGCAAACATTAAGAAAGAAATGAGCTCATTTAAATTAATTTATTTGAATTATTAATTGTAAAAATGATTGGTAAATTATTGTACAAACTATTATTTTGTATATTAACAAAAGTAATCGTTTAAGTGTAATAAGATACATGGTATTGCGGAGATGAACATGAGCGAGTGATGTATGAATCGTTTTGGGAAATAGCACAATTTTCATTATTAAAGTTGTTTACATACTTATTTATCAAGTTACAAAACAAAGACATTCCTCTGTATACTGACACTAAAGCGTTTAAATCCTTGATGTGGACAGGCAAGAAAAACGTGTCTATTTCAACCATACGATACATCTTCTTTACAGGCAGATCCATGGCATAGATTGTACAATCTCTCCCTTCAATCAGTAAACCAAAAACAGCATATTCATCAGATCTTCTACCGTGCAAGATGGCTCCATCTAGACAATCCTTCATCAAAGAGCCCATTTTTACCAGGTCAGGTCTATGTTTTACACTCTTTTGTGTCTTAACTTCAACAACAAATGCATGGTGAGAGCATGGCCCTTCCTTCTTTATAAGACCGGAGAAATCCGCGACTCTTCCTCTAATATCTTTGGTTGGTTGGTTATTTGACATGGCTACTTTGGTTTTCCTGGTGCTAGATTCTTGTAATACATGGTCAGAGCCATACAATTCAATGCTGTTGCTGTTCTGGAAAAAGGAAGAGATGATTGGCTCAACGACTTTAGTAATAAACGTATGCTCCCCCATTTTGGATGTATTCCAATCATAATTCAAGTAGTTGAGTAATTTATCGAGCATGTCTACTGCATTTCTTTCATTTTCATCTTGATAAAGGCGCAATTCCTTGTAAGTACTGAGCTCTTCTTTTGCCATATGAATTGACATTTTACAAGTATTGGAAACCTTCTCAATCATTTTAATGATATCACTGTTCACTTCTTGTAGCACACCATTTGTTATATATTTTTTTGATTCAACTACAGCACCAATCCAGTTCTCATGTTCAATGTTATAAAGTGTAGCGTTTTCAAACGAGACTAATAAAATGTGGTTTAACGATAATGCTTCGATGGGATTATTCAGTAAAGGCTGAGATTTTAGATGTTTGATGCACCTTTGCCTGAATCCATTAAACTTTATGGAAAGATCACGACAAGAACCCATCCATTCTTGAAAAATGGGTGGTATCGTGTCTATTGAGACGTCGTTTAAAAGTGTATTTTTCGCACTTTCTGATTGGTCCACATTTAAAAGTGTTGCTCTCTTTTTTGCATAGTTTTCCTTTAGAATGATCACTCATTAACAAATTTATTCAATTATAGCAATAAACATACACTTACTGGCAATGCCTTAATTTCAAATGTATTCCATTTATGTTTCCAAAATGCTATTTGTTGGGTATTCAAGTAAACGCAATCAAACTCGTGTTTATTTAGCAGCTTCACAATCCTATTGATTACTTTTCGCGGTAGATACGTTATCGGCACTTCTAATATTCTGCAGTTTTTAAATTTTATCAATAATTGCCCTAAAATATGCGTATCCACGAGGGGAGAGTTGATTATTACAATGCGTGTAATTACTTGTTGAACAAGAGGAAATTGTGTCATTCTGAGTGGGATCAGTGTTGGCTCAACGTAATATAGTTGGTAAGTCCATTCTTTGCATTTCTTACTGCTTTGTGAAACTTGTACCAGGTCATCTATGCAGAGATAATTGAGGATGTTATACACAACATTTAACGGCAATTTCGACAACATTGAAACTGCTACTTGAAAGAGGGGGGAAAAGAACATCCAACCATTCAGGGGACTGTTTTTACATATTCGTCTGTGTAACATCACAGCTCGGTAGGAAGTAGTTTCAGTGACCTTTACCTGAATTTCATGCAATTTTGAAGGCTACATCTATAGTATTATTGAGATTAGTTGTCGAATATGAAGCGGACGTATCAATGGCTGAAATCTCTGAAATTGATAGCAGCGCTCTTGAATTATACAATAACGAATGCCCAATACAATTGTTCAAAATCGCCTTTTGATCTCGTAAACTCTAGAAGTAAAAAATGCTTTTTCATTTTTATGGGGATCAACGTGAGAATTGAGTGCATAGGTGTCAATAATTTAGTCAGACATTTTTTTCTAATTATATATTCATATAGATGTTGTACACTATAGAAAACTGCAGTAAAAAAAATTGAATAAACGGTGGTCTTTGCTCAATAAAAAATTATAAGTTACGGGTTGTAATACATTTTATCTCTTGATATGCTATATCTTGGCTACTACAGTCCAATGTTTGATGGTATACGGTAACTACAGAAAGCTAGCAAGAGAAGGTAAATCAATACATAGAATGCACATTAGATTATATAATCAATCCCATCCACATCACCTTAAATCTGACCCTAAAACTGTAAATTGATACATTCCACCTCGCAACGATATTTTTATCTCCAGAATCCCTCAAAAAAACATTGATGTCTACCATTCTGCTTCAGACAGTAATTTTGATGATGGTGACGAAGATGAGGAATTTATTTATACAAAAAATGAGTGGCTTTGTAAAACAGCAAACAAGTATTTGGAATAAGATCCTTCCTAAAGAAGTTCATTATTATTACTATGATAATATATGCGTTGTTTTAGTATGCTTAAGATTACATTTTAAAAGTGCAAAATAAACATTACATTCAGATGATAAGCAAGACTCATTATTTGATGAGTATGGTGTATGGTATGGATAATTCTCTTCATGAGCTGCAAACTCAAATTTAGGATTTCGGGCGTGACATTGCTCATAATGAACCACTTGGTTTTGGTGATATATCATCACGAACGCCAATTTTGCCCTCCAATAACGACTGTTTTCTCTTTTGACTAAGGCAAGTAAGCGTATATCATCTATTCATGCAATTGCATCTGTTCCAGCTTGTGCAATTAAGATTTTTAAAGTAGCGCAAGATATTGTTACAGTTTTCCAGCAAGAAATCCTTAGCATGCATTTTGAAATTTCTGAGAGTCAATAAATACACACTATATATTTGATTTTTATTTGACTTTTCTTGATTTTGAATATGACACTTCATGATCTTCCTCCAAGCTTTTTACTATTGCTATCATTGGATTTTAACGTGAAAATTATACCACTATTATATTCATTGTTATCATGAATGTTATTAATTATGAATGAATACATATGCGCAAATAAGCCTATTTTTGGCGTTACACTCATCAAATATATATCTTTTTATTTTGAAAAACCGGCCTATTTATTTTATACCAGCCACGATCTCTTTCAATTGTTCTAAATAAGATCAATAGGAATAGCAGCAAAATCAATGTCACAGCTTTTAAAATCTAAATTATATTGAGCCTTTAACTTAAAAGATATACAATGATACATATTTTCATTTGATAGCTTATCATAAACAACCATTTTTACTTTAGCATTGTAAATCTGTCAGCCCCTTACCGAACAGGCCAATTAAGGCAAGTGAGTCGTCACATTATATAAAATCCATAAATAAAATGCTTTCCCCAATCATTTATCAACTGTAAAATATATTTTCTCCCCTTTGCCCGTTTTTTTCTGTCTCTTAATTATTATTGTCATCCTTAGAAGAAATAGATCAGAATATATATTCATAGCAATCTGGATTTATAAAATTGTAATTTTAAAAAAGAAAAAAAAGATTGAAAATGAGTAAAATACTACCAATTTACACGTGTATTTAAGCATGTGAAATAACTTGGTTGCACAAACAATTAATATATAAAAGCGCTTGAAAAGTAATAAAAATATTTTTTTACTCATACTGTTTTATATTTTATTTTTCGGCGCTAGCTTTCCACTCCTCTCCGTTCATTTTCTTCTATATATATATATATATATATACTTTAAAAAAAAATAAGCCGCAAAAATGTCTTCAAAGACAACAACAACTACTACTACTTCTACCACATCAGCATCATCTGCCACTACACCGTCATTAAATGATAAAAGTGAAACGCTATCAAATATGGATCATCATCATGTACGTTGGGCGCCAATAAGGGGTATTCCTATTGAAAGACGCCTTCAGATGTTAGCTGTTTGCACTTGGATAAGCTTGGTGTTTATTTGCGTTGTATTCTATCTTTATCTCTTTACCTTTCCCTTTTTATGGTCACTTTTGATTGCATACACTACATTCATCTTTTTCGATACAGCACCTGAATCCGGAGGTAGACGTTTCGAGGGTGCTCGTCATTGGCTCATTTGGAAATATTTTGCAAGTTACTTCCCTGTCCAATTGATCAAGGTAAATATCATAAAAGCGAGGTTTTTCGGTGACAAACAAATTTGACTCAATTCTTTCTATTAGGAGCATGACTTGGATCCATCCAAGAACTATGTATTGGGATATCACCCCCACGGTATCATCTCTATGGGCGCCTTTGCAAATTTTGCCACTGAAGCAACAGGATTCTCAAAATTATTCCCAGGCATCACGCCTTCCTTACTCACGCTCGTCTCCAATTTCAGAATTCCATTATACCGAGACCTTATCATGTCGCTTGGTATTGCCGGTGTTTCACGTCCGTCGTGCGAAGCTATTTTAAGCTCGGGACCTGGAAGATCGATTGTGATTGTTGTTGGGGGTGCTGCCGAATCTCTCCATGCTCGTCCTGGTGTCGCTGACTTGGTACTTCGAAAGCGTCTTGGCTTCATTCGTTTGGCCATCAAACAAAAAGCTGAACTTGTCCCCGTCTTTTCTTTTGGTGAAAACGAAATTTATGAGCAGGTGGATAATGATGCCGGAAGTAAATTATATCATGTCCAAAAAAAAATGAAAAAAATGTTGGGTTTCACAATGCCATTGTTCCATGCTCGTGGTATCTTCAACTGTAAGTTACAAATGCACGAGTGTAAAACAATTAAAAAAAGGGATTGCATTGATTTGTTTTGTTTTAAAATGTATAGATGATGTTGGTATTATTCCATTTAGACATCAAATTGCAACAGTTGGTAATGTATTACGCTTTTTTTTTCCTTGTGTATCTTAAAGCAAAAAAAAAAAAAAAAAATCTGACTAAAAAAATTATACATTTAGTGGGCAAACCAATTCCCGTACCTGAATTAGCGGAAGACCAAACCGAGCCTACCAAGGAACAATTGCTAGAGGTTCAGAGACAATACATTGAAGAACTTCAAAACATTTACGACAAATACAAAGATGTATACGCAAAGGATCGTAAACAAGAACTTCGTCTCATGGATTAACATACTTTGTCTGCATAACCAATCATATCATCAATGCGTGTATTTTTCTTTTTTACATTCCCTTTTTTTTTTTTTTAAATATTATTTATTTATTTATACATGTAGCAACAAAAACACTCAGGAAAAAGAAGTGTATCTTTATGTTTCTTTTTCCATTATTACTCTTCAAAATTTCTATCGTTTTTCTTTTACAACGAAAACAAGCCAAACAAATGCAAACACAATAAATGTGGTAAACATAGCACCCATTTTGATCACGTCAGGCCAATAATTCTTGGCATTGAAACCAAATGTAGAAAGGATGGTTGCACCAGGAACATCAATGTTAAGCCCATAGCGTTCCTCTACAAGTTGTAAATAGAGCATCTCATTCACCAGCAAAGCTTCTAATGCATAATTAAAGAAGGATAGATATTTCAACCATCCGAAATAAGGCGACATGGTATCTAGAGAATAAATAAAATAAAGGAATAAATAAGCAAGTCTTCTCCTTCCTCTTTCAGTTTCAACAAGTACTCACCTTTGTTGAGCAATAATCCAGCAAATAGCATAGAGAATAACATAATCAATACAGCAACCAAATTAGCCATGGAGACATTCTTGAACACAACACCAATAGCCAAACAAAGAGCTGCTGCTGTCAAATTAAACAATACAAGAACCAACAAAAACTTGAAAAATTCACCAACTCCTTCAACAAGTCCGACCATGTAATAAGAGATCAAGCCCATCATCAATGGTGGAACAACACGAAGGGGAATGATATCAAACAGAATCTATAATAATATTTAGTTATCGTGAAAAAAAAATTTTTTTTTGGATGAATATTACCTTTGCGAAGAAATAAGTACCGGGTGAATAGTAGCCATTTGCTCTCTCACGAATAAACAGGATTCTTTCAGTTGAGAAAACCTGTAACGAAGTTAAACACATGAAACCCAATAATGCTTCATAAAAGAAAAAGAGACCCATTCTATTTTGGAAACCTGCAATTGTGTTTGAGACCTGATAGAACAGACCACCACAAATAAGTGCAAGTGCAACAGAAATAGCATAATGAGCAAACATTAGCATGGGATTACGGTACAGGTTTTTGAAGGTACGATCAGCCAAGATGCGGAACTGCGTGATAAATCCAGGACGCTCATGAGATAAAATACCGTTTCCATTACCTTGATTGTCAGAATTTGACTCGCTTTATATATAAGCACCATTAGTAATTATCATCCACAACAATATATACATATATATATATAACTCACCTTGATTCAATAAGCTCTGAAATCTCATTATCTAATTCCGTAGAGACTGGACTTTGTGCATAAGATGAAGCAAGCTTCCTCAAATGAGGGGTTAAGCCATCACTACTTTCAGCATCACCATCATTACGTGAAGAATCCTCAACAACAACATCAACGGGACGACTCGAAATATGTACTTCCCCTTGTTCAGTTGTATCTGTTTCCACAGCTTCCATGGTCAAATCAATCAAATAATCTGCAATATTAAAACCGGGTGGGCAGCTGTAGCCAATCGTTCCAAAGTAATTCTGAACGTTTGTTTGTGATCCAGAATAGATCACACGTCCCTTGGCTAATAGAATTAACTGATCAAACAAGGTGACAATGTTGGAGCGAGGTTGATGGATAGTAAAGATAACAGTACGGTTATAGTTTCTTGCCAAGGTCACCAGACTTTCGACAACGTTAAATGCATTGTATGCATCTATGTTTAAAGGATTAGAATAAACAAATGATCCTCTTATCTGCTTTTTTTTTTTTTTTTTTTTTTTGCTGTTGTCAAATCAAAAACATACCTAGTCCAGATGTAGGTTCATCCAAAAACAGGATGGAAGGAGAAGTCACCAACTCACAAGCAATGGCCACTCTTCTACGTTCACCCCCACTAATAGATCGATTATCAGCCTGGCCAATCTTACTGTCCTTGATACCATCAATACCCAATTCCTGCATGACTTCCATCACTCTAAATTTCTTTGCAGCTTCACTCATCGATCGAGGTAGACGCAACAAGGCTGAATAAAGAATGGTCTCATAAACAGTCAATGTTGGTATCATTGTATCCTCTTGGTCAACATAACCAATAAGACGCTTATATTTCTCACGTGGAACCTCTTGGCCATTTACATAGACACTTCCAGTCACTTGACCAGATTTTGTACGATTGGCGAGAATATCAAGAAGTGTTGTTTTACCTGCACCAGAGGGACCCATGATGGCCATCACTTGACCAGATTGTACGCTACCTTTGGCATTTGAAAGTAACCCATGCTTAGCTGTGGGGATACTGTAGCAGATATTTTGGAATGAAAGAGAGGTGGGGGTATGTTCTGACATGAGTTTACCCGCTTCATCATCTGCTAATTGAATCACTGTATGCTTTGTTGAGTCCTTGGCAAGATGGTTGACGATGGATGCAACGATTATCAAAAATACTGTCACACCAACAATTCCACTGACTATCATTACCCAATTAATAGGTCTTTCACCACGCTAAAAAAAAAAACGAAAAAAACGAAAAAACATTAAAAAAAATATATAATCATTGTATATGGGTATATCAATTAATTCACACATAATCTGTTTCTTGCCCCATTTTCATAGTATGTATTTTAAACTCACCTCAAAGCCTGGTACCATAGTGTAGTGAAGACATTCACCAGAATTACAATCCAAAAAGATGGAATCATCACCAAACACTGCGGAGATCAAATCATCCATTGCAGGTTCAGAAAATGCACACTTTGGACCAACACAGTTGAAACTTGCAGGACCCTTGATTTCATCCTTTAATAAATCAGTCAAATCTAATAACAATATAGAGATAAGCAACTCATTTCTTCTCTCTCCTAATACCAAAAACAAAGAAGTATTTTTTTTACCAATAGAACCATCCTTTCCACACAGCATTTCATCCTTAATACAACGACAATCAATAGTCTTGCAACTATATTTTGTTGTATTTCTATCGTACTCGTGTGCTACGTAAAAAAAAAAGGTGTTAAATAGATATTATAAATGTCGTCATGTATGTAACTTACTTTGATCGAAACCACAGTCGTTTAGGTGACAATAGAATGATTCAATCTCATCCACCCAAACTTACGAAAACAAAATAAAAGAGCGTTATTCTTCGTATAAAAGAAAAAACAAAAATGCACACAAGATATTCTTACATTGAAAATCACAACTTTCTTGTTTTCGATTGCATGAGAAAGTGACTTGTGGGATTTGGTCCTTGAGCTGATCTAAAATCTTGCGATCTAAAATACAACTTAATATTTATTCTATATTTATTTTTGAATAAAGTGGTTTGAGACTTACTTGTGACATTACACATTTGATGGTTTTCGTATACAGTAAGTCCACCATGATAACAAGTACCATTCTGTCCAGTTGGTACCAAAGAGTCACATACAGAATCCATTGTACATACTATGGGAATGATGAATATACCATAAAAAAAAATCATCACCTTTTTGTTTTATTTACCATTGCAATTAATACCGTCCCAACCCTCAGGACAATCACATGTATCATTCTCTCTGGGGAAACGGTTTCTACCATCTGCCAAACCACCACACACTATAAAACAAACCGTTTTAGTATTCTATTTTATGCAAAAAGAAAAAAAGAAAAAACTTTACATGGCTGTCTACAGTCGTTTCCACCAAAACCTGGTGGACAGTTACACTTTCCGTCGTACTCGGAGCAATTGGCAAAGTGCAAGCATTCAAATCCTGGCAACATGCAGTTAAAACAAGGGGGACATTCGTCCTCTTTTTTGTTCAGCATAGCGAAGCGTGGAGGGGCAGGAGTATAGTCGATAAAACCAATATCATCACTTGTTAGCTCACTCGCGACGCTATTATATATAAAGTAAAAACATAGTAGTAACCAAATCCTCATATTATGGTATAATAATAATAAGGAAATAATAATAAAAAAAAAAGAGAAAAAAGAAAAAGAAAAAAAAATAGTCTTGATAAAGACGCGGAGACAAAAAAAACTCACTCACCTGATACATGAAAAAGCTGAGTGTGTGATCTTTATGCTTGTGTGTGTGTCAAACTGTTCAAAAAGTTATTCGTCTTGTGACACATATATATTTTCTTCTGTAAAAAAAAACTTCCGGTAAAACTCTTCACAAAAAGGAATTTAAAAATGAACAGTTACTTTTTCCTTTTTCCTTTTACTATGATAAGCCGATATAAATATATGAACAAGATTAAGGTTTGACGATAAGGTGAATAAAGTTCAAAAAGCGTTTTTTATTTACGGAAACTTGCAACAAATAGGTGCAGAATGGTTTTTACCTCAGTATTGTACCCTTTCATAGTAAAGATCAGACATATTCATAAGATGTAATGAATATGGCCATAATCACAGTGAATTGTCTGCCAAATCTTTAAAAGTCCGACGAGTATGTCATTGTCAAACGTTCAAGATAAATTTAAAAAGATGCAAAACAAAAGTAAAAAAACTGATTTTCATGTCCAATTTATGGAGAAAATTCTTTTGAGAGGTTGTCTCAAACAACCCCTAAAAGTGTGGTAAGAGGATGTAAGCCCAACATACAAGTTACGGATATAGACAGCGACTTAATAAAAATGTATTAAAGTTGAAAAAGTCTTTTGATCCATACGTATATTGATTCTCTTGAAGATTTTGGACAATCTCTACAGAGTTTCCTCCATAAGAATAATACTGAAGAAGAGGATCACATTAAAAATGCTATTGACGATAAGAGTATAAAATAGAATGAATCAAAATTTATACACTATGGGCGAACTTCTCTAGAGACTGTACACACCTGCTAGTGAGGGAATGTTTAAGTCACTTTTGCCTTTATTTTTGCTGTTCATTTAGCAACTTGTTCTTCGATTAAGATATTTCAGAGCTATTCAAATACCGTGTTCTTCTTTGTATTCGTCGCACCTTTCAAGTATTATATATAGTATTTTTTGGCAGTGGTTTCACTCATCTTTAATTTTATGGCAGCAGTCAGTAGGGACACTTTATCATCCACGATGTATCCAATGAGTTCTCTTATTTGATCTTCTGTAAATTGTTTACCGTACATCTCTTTTGGGTTTGGGTTTCTGTGCTCTGGATCATCTAAATATCGATAATAATATCTTCTAGCAGCTGTTATTGACATGTTTTCACTAGCAATGTAACCATATAATGAACAAGTCTTTCTATTTGATCTTGAGTACAGATTCCACTGCGTCTATTCTCTTGATTGTGTGGCATGGGGATGTTTTGATTTGGATCTTTGGTGTATCTTTTGTAGTAGGTATATCCAGACTTACACGACATATTTACAGCACTTGAGGCTTCTCTAATAGACATTCCGTTACCAACGATATTTCCGATTGGCGTCTTTATTTCTTGATAGGTATACGCTCGTCTTTCCTTTTCAAATTAGTTTCGCTTTGGATCCTTCTTGCATCTGCTATAATATTCAAGTCATGTCGAATAGGCTATCTTTACTTTCTTTGAAGCAGCTGGGAGCGTCAGTTTTTCGTTTCCGACATAACCAATGAGTTGTTGAATTTGTTTTTCTGTCATGCGTAATTTTTTCTCGCGCTCTGGTAGTGATAATAAAGATTCTCTATCAGTTTCTTCTTCTACCTTGACCTTACGGATATGCAAGAAGTTGTTCTTGCTTTTAGATTATTTTCTCCATGCCAACTACTGCATAGAAAACATGAATTGATAAAACACAGAAACATGATGTGATCGGGATACTAATATTATTTTTCTGTTCATTTTTTATGCACCACAACAGTTTCATATCTTTTATGAAAAGGATTAAATAAAAGATAAATTCACTTCACAGATAAGAATGTCAAAGAGTGATACTTGAATTCAAAGAACATAAATTTTGAGTAAATGGCTTACACAATGCATTTCAAAATTATTCTTAGTGACAAACGCTTTATTTTATTGTGTTGAAAAAACCCTTTTCAATTCCTAGAGTGTTCATTGTGTTGCATGAAACCAATCTAATTGACTTTGCAGAGAAGATCAATTTCATTACCATTCTACTCATTACCAAGCTGTGCAATCCATCGCTGTTTATATCCATCTTGTCTCCGCATATATACAACGACTGTCTTCAACTCATAACAATCCCCCTTTAAGCTGCATCAATTATATCACACCTTTTCCTGATAAGCGTATGGTTTGAAGCTTGAATAAACACCTTTTTACCCCGATAATTACTAAAACTATCGTTGATCACTTTCTGAGCGCAATCCAAAACGTTGTAGATCACTTCTTAAAGCTTTGATTAGTTGTTAGTTATAAAGCAAGTATATCACCTTGGGCCTGTTGTTCACTCAGACTACCTACTTGAATGCCTAAATCGTGGTTTATTTAAACTAAATTATAGGATTGAGTTATAGTTCAACTAATTAATCGTTGTTTTCAAATCATTATTATTATGTTTTACTTGATGTCAAAAGTAATCTTTAAATAAAAAAAAAAAAAAAAGTAACTGTAAGTATACTACAAAGTTAAAACTGCATCGTTTAATCAAAGCTGTAATCAAGTAATCTTAGAACTGTGGTAACAGAATGCAATCTTTATGGAAATAAAAAGGTAATAAGAAATACCAAGTTTTTTTTCTGTCAGTCATTATAAAACTTGATCAAAGTTTTTGGACTACATTTACCTTCAGTTTTTTTTTGTTTAGTAAAAGATTAACAAAACGCGTATAAACAAAAGTTAATTAAAAAGACAAGTTTACATTATATATTATAAAGAAGACAGTTTTATTTATTTACTTATTTATTAAAAGAGTGTGATAGTATCAGTTCAACTTTTTTTTTTTTTAAAAAAAAAAAAAAAGTCTTAACAGGAATGGCCAACGCGAAGGCTACCATCTTCATTCCCCCCCAGTGTGGCTATACTAGTGCGCCCCGGGGTCCGACGCAACAAGCCTGACTAAGAAGCCAGAAAAGAAAACTGCACTTCCAGTGTTACTGTGCCAGCCGTGCAACGAAACTGATCAAGCCGAGTTTAACCCTCCTACTCAGAAAGGGTACCCCTTCATAAAAATACTAGTCCATCCAGACAGAGGAAGCCTGTACGGTGCTCGTGGATGATCTTGTAGCGAACTTATTGATCATGCGTGCGCGTTCATAGGTTATTCTTGTATAAGGCTGTGACGTTCAATTCAGAGGAAAGGGCTAAAGAAAAAGGGAAAAAAAAAAAGGAAAATGCTCTCATTTTATGAAAAAAGATTTTTTTTGCTGAGAGTGACTGTTTTTTATGTCTGCTGACCCCTTTTAAATATCAGACCAAGTCCCCTATATTATGGATACTGTTCAAAGAAGAAGAGTAAAGGGAATAAAGGAAAGCAATAAAAAAGATATATGCAAAAGGATAAAGGCTTGTTTTTCATGTTTGACATATTTTAGTAACACCGACTGTCGTTAGTTTTGTACTCCTCTTTAAATATAAATAGGGTTAAACTTTGTTCTAGAAATATATTAAAAAATATATATTCTACTTTTTCTTTGCGACTTTTGTAAATTTATTTGAGATTATCAATGCGGCAAAAACTCTATTCAATGGCAAACTTATGTGGAAAGGTAGTTATACTCTTTGTCATGATAACCCAATGTTCAACCCATATTCATGTATCGGCTTAACATATGATGTTGCTGATAAGTTGTAAAGACTTTTCAGTGTATATACTTTTTATTATTTGTCAATGTTTATGATTAGAAAGGTATATATAAAACGGATACGGTCATCTCATTTTATGACTTAAAAAACAAAACCATACAAAATGTATTGGTAAAATCAATAATGATAAATAATCGCATTTTGATTTCATAATATGATGACGTTAAAAGATTTGAGAGAGGTGTACAATTGCCGTAATATGTCAGTCGTCGCTCAGGTGGCTAAAATATACCTTTTCCTGCTGTCAAAATGAAACTTGGACAGGTTTTCGTGCTGAATAATATTTTTTATCATATAACCTGTATTGTAATTAAAATAGTTTGGATGCGTAGTAGAAAGAGAAATGATCTAATATTGAGAGGCTTACTTATTTAACACTACTGATAAGATTAAGCAATATGAATGACAGGACATCTTTTTATTTTATTTTTTACTGAGCAATATATAAGCTCAGCAGTGCATAGTCTAAAAATGGCCCTTTGCATAATGTCGTTTTTTAATTTTCTGTATTCTATCAATATAAAATTGCCTGTTTTTCGGAAAATAGATGGAAGTTTACCTCTGCTTGCTAAAAAGCCATGAAAAACATTAGCCAATTTATTTTACAAAAGTCATTTAGATGTAACCTGTAAAAATGATGACACCAATTGAAATATATATACATATATACTATTAAACAAGGTCACACAAAGGTTCTACCAGCTGTGTGTTGGACAATAGAATCCATTTCCTGGAACTTGAAGTAGAATGTTTTGTAATGTTTAATTTTCTAAAATAAAAATAAATAAATAACGCATTAGTATTTATAAAAACTGCTTAAATATATATAGTTTTCAACTGAATTCCTTGCAAAATGATAACAAAAGAGACTCTTTTTAAACACACAATGCACAAAAGAATATGTATATAATTGATAATTGCTTAAAGAGAGACTATCACCCAATATATTAAGTATATCTTTGTTAGTATGACTTGCTTATATATACACACACTTGTTGTAAACTAATACGTGAACGCACACATCGTAATGAATTGATAGACATTCAGATAGTGTGTCTGAATTGAAATAATGTCAAGTGACTGCTGATGATACACAATTACTAATCAACAAAGCCCACGCGCACTTTTGTTTTTGTAAATGCTGATAATGAGCTACTTTATAAAGTAAATCACCTTTTTCTTTTGTTGTTGTTTCTTTTTGATAAAGAAGTGTGTATTTATGCACTTTTATCTTTCCCTTTCTTCTTCATAATGGTTGAATAATAATGAGCTAATGATGATAATGAGTTTGTACACGTGACTTGAATATTCCAGGCATTTTGATTTGATTTGATTCTTTTTTTTTTTTTTTTTCCTGGCTCGGTGGAGAGATACAGCCAAAATATAGATTGAATTATTTTTTTCATTATTATTTTCGATCTTTTTTTTTTTTGCAAAATAAAAAATCATATAAATAAAAGCCAAAAGTTAAAAAGAAAACCAGCAAAAAAAACCAACAACAACAACTCTTATTGACTATTCTTCAACGATGTCATACATTTCACAACTTAATCTGCTCAACGCAGATTCACCTGTTCCAATCAACGAAGACGCCTTTGCAGAAGAGTTGGCACTCTGGGCCAATGCCCAGTTTAGCTTTGATACTGCTCCTGGCTCAGCCATTGTTGATGAAGAGAATAAAGATGCAAAACTACTGGAAGCATTAACACAATTAGGTAAAAATAAATAATTGAATTTATAAATAAATAAATATACTTATTTCAAAAATAGTACAACAGCCTCCCAACAATAATACATCGACTGTTCAACAGGAAACCAATAATAATGTCATGGCATCTTATTACCAACACGTTGCACCCCAACAACCTAAACAACAACCAATGATATTACCTCGCATTGCACCTGCACCTGGTCCCATCAATAACAATCCAATGTTGGATATCACTAAAACCAACAATAAACGAAAAGCACCAGAGGAAGATGCTGAGGTCCTCACGGCTGAAGACGATAAAAGAAGACGCAATACAGCAGCATCTGCTCGTTTCCGTATGAAAAAGAAACTCCGAGAACAGGCACTTGAACAGAAATCCAAGGAGATGGCTACTCAAGTAGACAAATTGGAATCAAGAGTCAAGGAACTTGAAATGGAAGCAAAGTGGCTTCGTGCCTTGGTCATTGAGAAGGATCCTAAGCTCTTGACCAATGATGCTTAATTTGTTATATGTTTATCCGCCTATTATAATGTATAAACCCAGCGCATGAAAAAATGTGTGTGCGTTTAGTTTCTTTTTTCTTTTTTTTTGACATTTCTCCATTGTTATATAGATTTTTAATATAAAATAAAAAACAAAAGAAAAAAAAAGAAAGAGAAAAGGAACCATTACATTTGTAGTATATGATTGTTTTTTTCTTGCCATGTTATCACTTTGATGTTGTATTTTCTCCATACACAAAACAACAATAAAAACAGAGATGATCGTTGTACAAATATAGAAACAGATGCGTTATCAGCATTTCTACTTGCGCAAACTGATGCTTGCATCTGATTGGTTAATCATTTCCTCGCAATTTTTAGATCATCTTTTTTTTTTTTCCCTTTTGTAAATAGTAATATATGAAATGTTTTGTCTCTCATTTCTTTTTATGCTACCTTATTTTTTAAAAGTGTATATGAGTAATGAACAGCCAACTGGAGATAGGAGATCTTGACATTCCAAAATACACATACAAAAATGGCCCAATCAAAATCACACTTATTCAATGAAACAAAAGAGTCAAATCGACACATATACTTCACTCTTTTTTTTCTGCAAAACATTGGAACTGCGAAAAACAGAGAGAGTCTTGGGCAGATAGAAACCACAAACTGCTTTAACTTTTTATATTCTTTATCACTAAATCTCCGATTCAATCAAATAATTAGGTGCGGTGATAGTTGGATTTTGTGTCCTTTTTTTCTAGTGATGTTTTGTGTGTGTATCAAAGGACATTTACGATGTGTGTATTGTTAAGTTTGGCTTTTTTTTTGGTTTTTGTACCGGAAATTGGGAAATACAATCAACGTGTTGTTAAGAAAAACCTCGTTAGTAATTAAATTCCATCGAAATAGTTTCTACTATAAACAATGACAAAGCATACATCATTTATTTATTTATTTTACAAATTGCAACTTGATCGAAAGAAGCGTAAAACACTATTTATTTAAAAAAAAAAAAAAAAAAAGATCAACACTAATACATTGTACCCTAAAAGGGAGAGACGACGCTTTTTATATATAAAAAAAAAAACTAGCTTTTCTTTTATGCGGAGAAGCCAAGGAGTCAAGTCATTTTCATGATACTTTTGTTTTTATTTTATATCAATTCATTTACTGTAAGTTAATGACAAACCATATCTATTTTTTCTCTTGTTTTTCAATCAACAAAATAAATTTTCTTTTTTTTTTGTAATAGACAGATGAAAAGAATGTCTTTTTCTTTTTGTTCAAATACTAACAAAGTAAGAATAGGCTTTTTTTATATAACAGTTTATATCTTAAGGAATATAAGATCAAATCTCCTTGAATTCGCATTAAGAAAAAAAAACCCCTAAAAATCACTTTTTTAACAACTCCCTTTTTTTTGTTGTGTTATTCTTTTCCTTCTCTCTCTCTCTCTTTTACTCTTCTTCTTGTTGTTACTTTTTTTTTAAAAAAAAAAAAAACTAATACTCATTTAATATGGCACATGTAAGGTTTTTTTTTAAGATAGAAATACATTCCCCTTTTATTTATTCATTTATTTATTCAAATCAAATCATAAATAGAGACTTGGAGGACGTAGAAAGAATGTCAAGAAAGGATTCCAATTCACCTTGATGGTTGTAGGCAAGTTTATATATATAAATATGCGTTTAATAAAAGTATCTCTTATTTAACACATTTCAAAAAAAAATAGGTGCTTCAGGTACAGGTCGTACAACCTTTGTCAACACACTCTGTGACTCCAATGTATTACCAAAAAAAGTATGTGACAATCCAGAAGAGGCACATAATGAAGAGGGTATTACTATTAAGCCAGTGTCAGTAGGTAAAGTAGTTGTATATCATTTATTTCTTTCTATATGAAACTAATCAAATCATGTCATATTAGAATTGGATGAAGATGGTGTTAGGTAAGGAGTTTTTTTTTTTTTTTTTGATTTATTTTTTTTTTTATCTAGATGCAAAATGCTAGGTCCAAAAAAAAAAAAAAAAGGAGAGAAAAAAAAAACAGCAGCAGCAGCAGTTTTATTTATATAAAAAAAATCATTTTTAGAATATCCCTGACTATTGTGGATACACCCGGTTTTGGTGATAATATTGATAATGAACAATGGTAAATACTTTTTTTTTTAATAATAATAAAAAGTCCTATTAAAAAGATTTTGCTTTGAAGTTTTCAAGAAATCGTTGGCTACTTGGAGACCCAATACGATGACATCCTGGCCGAAGAATCTCGTATCAAACGTAATCCTCGTTTCCGTGATAATCGTGTCCATGCGCTCCTTTATTTTATATCGCCCACTGGTCATGCCCTGAGAGAGATCGATATTGAGTTGATGCGTAGATTGAGTCCTCGTGTGAATGTCATCCCTGTTGTGGGTAGAGCTGATTCTCTTACTCCACAAGAGTTGAAGGACTTTAAGAGAAGAGTAAGTTTATATATATAAGAGCGAGAGATTAAGAAAAAAGAGAGCGTGAGTACTCACTCTTATTTATAAAGATCATGGAAGATATCGAACATTATAACATTCCTATTTATAATTTCCCTTATGATGTTGAAGAGGATGATGAAGATACCATTGAAGAAAACAGTGAATTGAGAGTAAGTCTTTTTCTTCTTATTATTATTATACATATAACTCATCACTCTTTTATATATATAACGTAAATAGAATTTGTTACCATTCTCTATTATTGGTAGTGATGAAGAGATTACTGTAAATGGTCGTACTGTGCGTGGTAGACAGTATCCTTGGGGTGCTGTTGAAGGTAAATATGCAGGAACACACACTACTTCCATCATATATTTAAAATATTTTACTTTTTTTTTTTTTTTTTCTTCATAGTTGATAATCCACAACATTCCGATTTTGGTAGATTAAGATCTGCCTTATTGAGGTAAAAAAGAAAAAAAAAACAAAAGAAGTCTCTTTCTATCATACTAAACCTATAACAGTACCCATTTACAAGACTTGAAAGAAATCACTCATGACTTTTTATACGAGAATTATCGTACAGAGAAGCTTAGTCGCACTGTAAATAGCGGAGATCAGGAGTAAGTCCCCTTTATAAACCTTTTTTTATCTCCTCGTTTCCCCCCCCCTTCCTCCTTACTTATTTTCACTATAGCGATGCATCCATGAATGCAGATGATATGGCAGGACAAAGTGTAAGACTAAAGGAAGAGCAATTAAGAAAAGAGGAAGAAAAGGTATCTATTTGACTGATTTTATTTTAATATTAATTGTTATTCTATATTTTTTTTATTATATATTTTTTTGTTCATGTTAAATAATAATTAGTTGCGTGATATTGAATTGAAGGTTCAACGTGAGATTCAAGAAAAGAGGGTCGAATTAATGAATAAAGAAGAGGCCCTGCGTAGTTTGGAAGCACGGCTCACACAGGCTCAAATCGCTGATGCATAATTAATATAAAGAGGACTTTTTTTGTACTCTCTCTCTCTCATCAACCCATTTATACTTCTTTCAAATATAATAATAAAGTTTTTTTTCATAAAACTGTTACTACTACTACTATTACATTTTTTTTTTGTTCTGTTTTGATTCTGACTTGTTTCATTCGGGTTTGTTCAGAGTTTTACATTTATCCGTTTTTATGGATAGAAAGAAACAAACTCCAAGTTTCATCTATATTATAAAATAGGGTGGGATATTCACAAAAACAGAGAAATCTGTATATAGTTTTGACAGGTTATTTCACTCTATAAAGATATAATATTCTGAGAGTGTTTTTTTTTAGCATAAAAGGAATGAGTTCCATATTCCTGGTTTTTTAAAAGTTATAGTTTTGACTTTTGCTAATAAACAAAGTTATACAAATACATATTAAGAGATTATTTCTCTTGTTAGAAAAAATAAAAGATCAAAAAGACATTCAGAAAGAAATCCAAATAATTGTAAGAGATTTGACACTATATACTTGTTCTTATCCTTATTCTAAAA
>MU622269.1:22541-33863 GCA_025399235.1 Backusella circina FSU 941
TATCGTATAAGAAGGTCTCATATATCTGATTTATGCTGTCGCTAGATCTTATTTTTACCAATAGTAACGCAAAACCGTGGTTCATATTTTAGTTGGTTATTCTTTACAATCTACTCCCAAATTAAGGATAAGCAAGTGTTCATAAATAAAACAATTTATTTTTTTAAGCTACACTAAATATTTTAGTGACTCCGCATAAATGAGGGTTAGATCACGGTATGTCATTATTTGTGTGATACATCGTTATAATCCTTATTTCTACTATTTATAGTTGAAATGGTGGTAGTTATAGTGAAAATGTTAAAAAAAATTTTTTTTTAAGTCGTCATAAAAACAAGTAATTGTTTTTTTTTCTCTCACGTAAAAACTTCGTCCTATTTTGTTTGAGAAAAAAAAACAAAAGAGTATTTTGGTAAAACCCTATCATTGAACCGAATTACAACCTAATAAAAAGTAATGGTCTTTACTCAAATAAAAAATAAGACCTTATTCTTTGTTTATAAATAAATCTTATTTCTAATATGAGTAAGAAGAGTAGTTTGAGAGAGTAACGTGTGAACTTTTTACCATTAAATATCAGCGAATAAATAAAATGAGAAATCATGAGGTTACGTATGTTCTATGAAAAATAATTGTTTTATAAATAAATAATTTTTTTTTTTCTCTCTAGGTTATAAATAATAAATGTATCCAGAGTTTGTACTTACTTGAAATTTGTAATGAGCTCACGATACGGAAAAATAATAATGATAATTTGCTATGATAAAAAAAAAACATACTTTTGCTATGATATGTTACAATCTCACCCTCATTTTTCACAACATTTACTTATTATTTATGATTATCTTGTATGTATCTTTTAGAAAAAGTGCATATCATTTAAACTCTTTTTCTCACCAATTAAGAATAGAACTTCTTACAAATCTCAATATGAAGAATCCGTTTTAACTTTGTACTAACTGTTTTTTTCTTCCACGTAAATTTGAATAGGCTTGAATGTATACCTTTTGTGATTTAGCAATATGATTTATAAAAAAAAAAATATATTTGTTTTTTGATTTTTTTAGATACGATGCTATGAACTTAGAATATTGTATATATAAATAGGTCGGGATCCCGTACATGGTAATGGGGTCTGATTTATTTCTAACAATACTTTTTGTTTTTTAAAACTAAAAGGACATTTGATTTAAACCTTTTTTTTTTTAGTTGCATTTGCCATCAGTTGGATCCAACAAGTTTGATTTACATAACGATTTCGCCATTTCTTTCTTTTTTTAGAAGACCGCCCTTTTTTTTTTTTTTTTTTTCTTTCCAAAACGATACTATCAGAGAAAGAAAGGATAGACAGAACAATCGACTTTCTTTTTTCTTTTCTTTTTCTTTTTCTTTTAGAGACTCACTCTCCCTCTCTCTTTTTGCCTTTCCTTCAAAACGACTAGTTCATTTCCTACAAAAACGACCTCTTTTTTGTCATTTTGCCCTTTTTTTTTTTCTTCTTTCTCTCTCTCTCTCCTTATTCTATTTTAAATAAGCATGGATCCTTCTCGCTGCACAATAGTCTACCTACAGCAAACATCGACCATTGAACCATTTGCTATTAACGATAATAATAATAATAATGATGAAAACGACTCAACCCACCTGTTGGAGTCTGTTTTTGGCCAAGGTGATTTATTATGATTATGATTATGATTATTTATTTATTTATTTATTTATTTATTAGTGTCTGTACAGCAAAACCTTACAGGAACAATGGATTACATAAAGAACAATAATAATAGTAACGACACCACACTACTGCTTGTAGATCTTGATACAATAACAACGATGGACAATAAAGATGAAATGACATCTTATCTCTTTTCATGTTCAACTACCACTTGTTCCACTTTTAACGATGCTCGTATCCATTGGTTACAAAGAATAATACGCGATTTAAGCAATATACCTGTTGTCGGTAAGTTTAATAGTGTTGATAGCAATAGTATAATTCATTTATTATTATCTAGTGTGTTCTAAGGAGGACTCGAGTTCACTCATGTTGGATTGTATTCATGCCGGTGCAGCAGATTTCATATTAAAACCATTTCGCTTGGATGTCATCAAAACCTTGTTCCTGGTAGATATTTAAATTATAATTATAAAAAAGAGAAAGCGAAAGACTGATCAAGTTATTATTTAGAAATTACATCAATCGAATACCGATTATAGAAAGCATGTACATGACAGTTTAAATCAGCGGATAAAGAATATGACATTAAAGGATACTCAGTAAATAGGATGATGATTATCCGTGAATTGTAATTAATAATCATCTTTTACTATTACTTTAGATTATCAAATATGCTGATGAAAATATACGGCCCTCAATCAAGTATAGCAAAATCCATTCTAGAAGTGTAAGTTGTGTGTGTTTAATAATAACAATATCAACTCATCTCTTTCTCAAATCGATTGGGGACTTTTCTTTTAAATAGCAATAACGAATCGGAACTTCAATCTAGTCTTTATCATTGGGATTTTAGCCCATTTGGTCAAAGTCAGCAAGATTTGATTCAGTGTGCCTATAATATATTTGATCTGCTATTAAAATTACCTGAACTATATCATTTATCAATGACAAAAGGTTTTTAGTATCATCGAATTTGACAGAACAAAAAAAAAATTACCATATTTGTATTAACTAGACCCTTATTTCTATTATAGATCAACTGTATGGATTTCTTACAGATTTAGCCAATGTCTATCATGATGAAAACCCATATCACAACTTTGCACATGCCGTTGATGTTTTACAGTGTTTGTTCTTCATGTTGTGTGAAATGGGTGTTTTGCCTTTTACATCAAAGAGAAAAAAGGGTTTGCTACTTAGACCGAGCGATGCATTTTCACTGTTGATTGCTGCCATTGGTCATGATGCCGCTCATCCTGGTGTGAATAACTTATTTTTGGTAAATAAATATATATTTCATTTCTATTTTATTTATTCATATATGTATATACACCAACTAGATCAATTCCGCCACTCCGTTGGCTGTTTTATATAATGATCGTTCGGTATTAGAAAGTCTACATTCAATGACACTATTTCAAATACTCCGAAATCACCATATACTTGATCATTTAGAACCGACTATTTATAAAGGTAAAAACAAGTCAATTCCATTTACAAGCTGTTTATATATATATATCTTTTTTTTTTAAAAAAAAAAAAAAAGATGATCAGTGCATACTTTAATTATATTTATAGAGAAGAAGTGTTGAATAACAAAAAATAAAGGATATTTTAGCACCGAAATACCAATGATTTTAATTAAAGGAAACGGATAAAAGGTATACATTCTCTTTCTCTCTCTCTATGCTTCTTCTTCTTATTATATAACAGTAAAGGAGAGTATGAAACTCTAAACAGGACAAACACTTCTTTACAAGATATCTCTAATAATTAGAATTCATTGAACCGCGCGGTTAAATAGGGTTTCACCCTCTTTCTTTTCATCCTATTTTATTTCCGGATTTTCGCTTATTTTCCACTCTTTTTGTTGTTGTCAATTGTTTTAAGAACTCAGCACAGACAAGGGAAAGTTGTTGGTTTTTATTTTTGTGTGTTTTTAAATCAGCGCAAGAAAAAATAAAACTTCACACATTTCACACTCTCTTTTTTCCCTCTTCTTCATTTTGACCCCCTTTTTTTTCCCCCGCCCATTTTTTTTTTTTTTTCTTTCCAAAACGATACTATCAGAGAAAGAAAGGATAGACAGAACAATCGACTTTCTTTTTTCTTTTCTTTTTCTTTTTCTTTTAGAGACTCACTCTCCCTCTCTCTTTTTGCCTTTCCTTCAAAACGACTAGTTCATTTCCTACAAAAACGACCTCTTTTTTGTCATTTTGCCCTTTTTTTTTTTCTTCTTTCTCTCTCTCTCTCCTTATTCTATTTTAAATAAGCATGGATCCTTCTCGCTGCACAATAGTCTACCTACAGCAAACATCGACCATTGAACCATTTGCTATTAACGATAATAATAATAATAATGATGAAAACGACTCAACCCACCTGTTGGAGTCTGTTTTTGGCCAAGGTGATTTATTATGATTATGATTATGATTATTTATTTATTTATTTATTTATTTATTAGTGTCTGTACAGCAAAACCTTACAGGAACAATGGATTACATAAAGAACAATAATAATAGTAACGACACCACACTACTGCTTGTAGATCTTGATACAATAACAACGATGGACAATAAAGATGAAATGACATCTTATCTCTTTTCATGTTCAACTACCACTTGTTCCACTTTTAACGATGCTCGTATCCATTGGTTACAAAGAATAATACGCGATTTAAGCAATATACCTGTTGTCGGTAAGTTTAATAGTGTTGATAGCAATAGTATAATTCATTTATTATTATCTAGTGTGTTCTAAGGAGGACTCGAGTTCACTCATGTTGGATTGTATTCATGCCGGTGCAGCAGATTTCATATTAAAACCATTTCGCTTGGATGTCATCAAAACCTTGTTCCTGGTAGATATTTAAATTATAATTATAAAAAAGAGAAAGACTGATCAAGTTATTATTTAGAAATTACATCAATCGAATACCGATTATAGAAAGCATGTACATGACAGTTTAAATCAGCGGATAAAGAATATGACATTAAAGGATACTCAGTAAATAGGATGATGATTATCCGTGAATTGTAATTAATAATCATCTTTTACTATTACTTTAGATTATCAAATATGCTGATGAAAATATACGGCCCTCAATCAAGTATAGCAAAATCCATTCTAGAAGTGTAAGTTGTGTGTGTTTAATAATAACAATATCAACTCATCTCTTTCTCAAATCGATTGGGGACTTTTCTTTTAAATAGCAATAACGAATCGGAACTTCAATCTAGTCTTTATCATTGGGATTTTAGCCCATTTGGTCAAAGTCAGCAAGATTTGATTCAGTGTGCCTATAATATATTTGATCTGCTATTAAAATTACCTGAACTATATCATTTATCAATGACAAAAGGTTTTTAGTATCATCGAATTTGACAGAACAAAAAAAAAATTACCATATTTGTATTAACTAGACCCTTATTTCTATTATAGATCAACTGTATGGATTTCTTACAGATTTAGCCAATGTCTATCATGATGAAAACCCATATCACAACTTTGCACATGCCGTTGATGTTTTACAGTGTTTGTTCTTCATGTTGTGTGAAATGGGTGTTTTGCCTTTTACATCAAAGAGAAAAAAGGGTTTGCTACTTAGACCGAGCGATGCATTTTCACTGTTGATTGCTGCCATTGGTCATGATGCCGCTCATCCTGGTGTGAATAACTTATTTTTGGTAAATAAATATATATTTCATTTCTATTTTATTTATTCATATATGTATATACACCAACTAGATCAATTCCGCCACTCCGTTGGCTGTTTTATATAATGATCGTTCGGTATTAGAAAGTCTACATTCAATGACACTATTTCAAATACTCCGAAATCACCATATACTTGATCATTTAGAACCGACTATTTATAAAGGTAAAAACAAGTCAATTCCATTTACAAGCTGTTTATATATATATATCTTTTTTTTTTAAAAAAAAAAAACAAAAAAAACAAACTACGATCATTAGAGTTCAGAAAGATCGTTGTATCAAGTATTTTAGCAACAGACATGTCACTTCATGCGGAATATGTATCAAAAATTAGAGATCAAGCCATCCGACTAAATAGAACGGATATAAATACATTGGATTCAGCAAGCTTAGAAAATGAACGAGTTTTGATGTGCAGTGCCTTGATCAAATGTGCCGACATTAGTAACGTTGTATGTATAAATTATTATTTAAAATATATATTAGGAGAGAATACTGATAAATATAAATATATATATATATATGTACAAATGAACAGGCACGACCATTTAGATCAGGAGCAAGATGGGCAGAATTGCTTGTAGAAGAATTTGTCTCTCAAGGAGACCTCGAACGAGAACTCGGCATGCCTGTTCTCCCTATGAACGACCGCGAAAAGGTAGTGTTGGAGGATTCACAAATTGGATTTATTCGCTTTGTGGCGCTGGATCTGTTTCAAAGCGTAAATGACATGTGTGATATATCCTTTGCGGTGGATCAGATGCAAGCTAATTTGAAAAAGTGGGAGACGAGGAAACAGACGACAATGCAACATGATTCGGGAGTTTCCAATTTGGATGATGAATATACAACAACAGGTATAAAAGAGAAATAAAATCTACTTTTTCAAATATATTAAAAAGAAAAAGGGAAATAGGAAATCATCGGCCAAGCTTGGAGGCACTACGCACATCAATAGAGAGTGATCAATTGGATGAGTTACCCATGATGCCAGCAGTTGCAAAAACGAGTTATAGTCATTCTATTGATGAGGACGACGAACGCCATCATGTCCCTGTTGAGATCTCAAGAGACTGGTCTGATAATGCCACTTATTGTCAGTGTACAATTCAATAATTAAAAAAAGAAAAGAGACATACCCCCAAACGCCTTCAAGAAAAAAAAAAAAAAAGTGCCCTTTTTAAACATATATACAATTCTTTTTTTCTTCTCCCCCCCTCCCTTCTCTCTCTTCCTGTATAGAATTTTTTTTCTCTTTTTCTCTCTCTTTTTCGCTTTATTTTTTTTTTAATGCTTTATTTTTATATCTTATTTTATTATATTATTTGATAGAAATTTGTAATGTATTTAGAGTTTTTTTTTTGTTTTGTTTTTTATATATATAAAGAAACACATGCAACATAAACTGGGAATATCATACAGGGAATGAGAGAGGGTGGCATAAAAATGGGCATATATATAAAAAAAAAAAAAAAAAAAAAAACTTATTTGCAGTAATTGATCTTTGTCTTACAAATGGTACCATCCGCACGTACCAATAGGATGGGAATCTCTTTGTATCTCATTTGACACTCAATCAATTCATTTTTGGTAGGCAATTTACAAATCAAGAGCTCCCTTCCCTTGTATTCCGTAAGAGGGGCTTTGAGATCGCCAAACCAGACCTGGAGGTCTCTTGAAAAGTTCTCTCCATGGAGAGAGAGGATCTGTTCGTTGTATGAGGATTCTTTACTATTGACAGAGATATGACTGAGCAGGGGAAAAGGTTGGGTTGAGAGTGGGTCATCGGTAGGTGGTGTCCAAAAGGTATAAGTGGCACAATCTAATCATACATATAGAATGGATGAGATATACTTGTCTATGTCCGTTTTGCGTTTACATCTATGCCTTACCTGTTCCAACAATAGTCCATACTGCTGCATCAGTGACATCTTCGCTCCAAAAAGAGCCTAATCCATTGTTTCCTGCCAATGAACCTCGTCTTCCCGAAGCTGCAGATCCACTACTGCTTACGCTCAACTTTCTTGCTGCAGGTTCAGGAATGGAGCCGGAACGGCCTCGTGGGTTACCAAAGAAGGGAGACTCGAAATAGTCTTCCTGAAGACTATTCACCCGATGTCTCGCTTTCGTGTCATGGATCTCCCTCAGATCATTCAACGAACTAGAGGCCACCAGTTTCCCGGGAGGGGATGATGGATGGCTGGAGAGAATATCGGTAGAGACACGACGCTTTCGGACCACTTTCCCGCCCTCTTGGGAGGTGACATCAAAGAGATCATACATGCGATTCAAGTCCCAGGCATCATGGATCGGCTTGCGTGGCTCTGAGGTCTTGTGCATACCTACCATATCATTCAAACATGCCAGATAGGAGATGGGATAGGAGCTACGCGGCATGGACGACGACGACATGTCGGATTTTTCCTCCTCCTGTCGAAACTTGGGTTCCTGCACAATCTGTAGTGCAATTTTGTGCAATTGCGAGACGGGGTCACCCAGGACCTCGTCCCCGTATTCGCCGCCGGGCGTTTGGGTGGCGTCTTCGCCTGTGCGGGCACCGCCCACCACTGTGGAGGCCTTATCCACCTTGCGGATAATCATGACGGGGCTCACCAGACCAGTGGTCAGACACTGCAGCACGATATGCTGGTTATAATGGATGGGTACCAACTGGCTTGTCTTGTTCTTGAGTGCGATCGCGGGGGGTGGTGGGTAGGGGACACTCCTCACAAACGCGTTGCGGCCAATGTAATCCTCGGGTAGGTCACTCTCTCGACCATCGCTGGGTACGCGGGTGGTGTCGACAATCCAGATCACAAAGGGGTCCCAGCAGGTGGTACGGGCCACAAAACAGGTGCCCTCTTGGGGTCCGTCAGAGGGGTTTTTGTTTTGTCCAGGGAAATAGAAGGGTGAATTGGTACCGGTGGAGACACCGAGGTATTTGGTGGAGACGGTTTGTGATCTTATACGGTTGAAGAGAGAAACGGTGGTACCATGATGAAGGCACACTAGGATGATGAATAATAAAAAAGACGAGTTATTTCTAAATGCTTTTTAAAATGAAATGTGTTTTTATGAGAGAGAGAGAGAGAGAGAGAGAGAGCTTACATTCCATATTCTTTGCACTTTGTCTCTTTTTACTCGGTTTACTAATCACCTTGATCGCCTTGCTCGCAATCGTACCCAGTTGCAACCCATTCGCCAATTGTAAACGTATCAAACACTCTACACGCTTTCTCTTCTCATCTGCATCATTGATAAAGAGATGCTTGGAAACACACTTTCCCGCTGCCAAGGGCTCCAACTGTGGGTTATGATAGGTATCCCCGGTATTTCGTGACTCCGAACTCTTGAAGCGACTTGGATGCGAATCCTGCGTTGCAGATTCAGTCTGCTGCTTTGAAAAACTGGTTGTCTGCCCGACAGAGGTGCCCGAACAGGTGTACCACTCAACCTGTCCTGTTTGCATCGCGTTTTCGCCGGCAATGGAAATCGTGACTCGTGGTGGTGCGAGTGCCTTGTCAAATCCTGTTTCGTCCAAGGGGATGATGGGTGTGAGTGAGTGGTTCTCTTTACTGGTCCACCAACTGATACCTTCGAGGATGGTCGTAGGTGGAGGGCATAAAAATCTATTACCGTTCATCCCCCCCCTTTTTTTTTAGCTTCATTTTATTTTTTTATAAAAAAAAAAAATATTGTTTTGTACCTTTTTTCTGTTCCGTAACTCTTTTGTGCAACTTTGCTCGTAAGAATAACCACGGTCTTTTCTCCGAGACCGGTAGGGTCAGGAGAGGAGAGGTATCTTTGAATATAAGGTCTCATTTTTGATATATCCTGTGGTGGTGGATGGAAGGATAAACTTTCCGTTGATAATTTTGGGAATGAAAATGGTTCATTGGGTGGTGAATTGGATGATCGGGAGAGTTGTGTTCGAGACACTTGTTCCGAAGTAGCCTAGTCCGAGAGACCAAAAAAAAAAAAAAAATAAGTAATATATCTCCAAAAAAAAAAAAAAAAGAGGTAAATGGATGTTTTCCTTACCATCATGGTATCTGGATCGCTTTGGTACTGAGTTGGATTCCAGCTGGTGGTTGGAAAAGTAGTCTCCTCATCTTCTTGCAATGCACCTAAAAAGCCGGGTGTAAAAAACCCAGGTGTTCCTGGAGAAAAGGTAGATTGCTGTGAAGGCGAAGACGTCTGTCTCGGCGGAGCCGTATTGATATTGTGAAGATGAAGACGTGGATGTCTACTATCACCTTGCTCATGACGGTAGTCTGAAGATGAGAAAGGATCAAGCTCCAGCATATGATGAATATCATTTATATCTCGTTGATGATGCTCCATTGGATTTGATAGTGGAGGAACCGAAAATGTGCCTGTGCTAAGCTCATTATGCATAAATTGAGAGTAGGAAGATGTTGCTGTCTTTTCTGCATTATTTGGCGGTGTCATCATGGTCGAATGCATATTTTCAAACAGGCTATGCTCATCGCTATTATTAGAAGTGGCACTTGGTAGAGGTGTGTGTGGTAAATCATCAAGCGAATGGTGTGGCCATGCCGGCTCTGATGAATGATTAGAGTTAGGATGATGGCGTGGCTCTTGATGTGGATACTCCAAAGGAACCGAAGTTGTTGGTGCATACATATTAGAAGGTGTATTGGAGTAAGTATCCCATCGTGAAGGAGGAGGATAGGCTGAAAAACTTAATCCAAGTGGACTTTCGTTGGACTGTGTCACAGGGTATTGACATTGCTGCTTGCGTTTTTTACTATTATTAGGTGATGCTGCTGGATCATAATAGCCATTATTATCTTGAAGGTTATTAGAGTGAGAAACTCCAGTTATAGAAGACATGCTTTAAATCATATAATGAAATAGAAAAAGTTAAAAAAAAATCTACAACACACACAAAAAAAAAAAGAATAGCTGTATGTTGTTTTGTTTTCTTAATGAACACCTTTTTGGTCTGTGTGAGTTAAAGCATCAAATAGAAAGGAAGATAAAAATGTAATGAGGAGAACAGTAAACTAAAGGCGGTTGTTCAATTGTGACTCTTCCTCAGGCTCTTACCAACTTTATCTAAAAGGGCGTCAGATGAGTATTGCAAAAAAAAAAAAAATGTAGTAGAGTAACAGTCAAGGTCAGTTGTTACATTTTGTGTAAATACAATATATATATATATCTTGTGCTCTTTTCTTACCTTTAGAGTTGGCATGATCTTTTTTTCTCCTTGTGTATCAATTTTTTTTATAAAGAATTAAAATGCTACTATACTACCCAACATGAATATCCTTTTTACTAAATTAAACCAGCTGAACAAATAATCACCTTTTAAAAAACATGAATTTGGTTGTACATCAAAAAGGTAAAACACAAACACTGAAGTGCGCATCAATGTCTCTTCCTCTTGCTCTCTCTTTTTTTTTTTTTTTTTTTTTTTTCTTTTGTTTTGAACAAAAATACAGTAGAAAAGTTTGTTTCATGTATTTTTAAACCAGTATCCTATCCTACTTGGTGATATATGTTTTAGCAGGAGAGACAAAAATAAAACCAGCTTTATTACGTGTGCGCCACCTCATGAAAGTTTGCCTGGCTGGCTGTTACATATTTATATATATATATATATATATATATATAATACATACATAATTCTGTATGAGCCTAACATAGGTATATGTTGTAAAGGAGGGAAGAGAGAAAAATTATTTTCTTACTTTGTTTTACTATATCAACATGTTACTGTTGAACTCTTACCCCACATATATTTTTTTTTCTGCTGTCTAACCCGTTTCTGGTTATGGGTGCGTTTATTCCTTTTATTTAATTCAAAGGCGTTTTGACCGTGACTTTCTAATATGTGTACATCAGTTCTTTACATTCGGTCGACTAGTTGCGTTTACAAGAGTAAAACCATAATTTTTTTTTTT
>MU622269.1:34687-81939 GCA_025399235.1 Backusella circina FSU 941
AACCAGGTGATCACATAAAACAACATCAATATTGCTTCTATTAAATAGATCCACTAGCGCAGTGAAATCTGAATGATAAGAATATCTATATATTAGTTTGATGAAAATAGAAAGAAAAACCCAAAATATTGATAGAGTTAGTTTAGTGATGACGACTTCAATGCTCTCAAGATTTAGTGAATGCATTGTTATCATATGGAGAGGATGTTTTGATAAGATCAAACTCATTTGGTAACTTAAAAAAGTAAGAATAATAATAAAAAAAAAAACTCTTTGTATTTAGAAAAAGTAACGTTTGCTATAATTAAGACTGACATACCAAAATATTACTTGGAAGGTGGCACAACCGTAATTTAAGCATTACAAGACCGTAAATCGGCACACTGTACAAGTACCATTCCAAAAATAGATGAAATCAACAAGTGCTGGTGAAATAATGATAATTTTGTTCTTCTCTTAAAATTCCTTTGTCCCGTTGCTGGTATTTTTGTTGTTATTTTTTAATTAGAGTATTTATCAACAAAAACATAATTATATAAAGGTTTCATGTTTGTATACATATGAAATGTTATCATTTTATTTCGTTTTTGTTTTTTCTGTTTTAAGATAATAAGACTATTTCTCAAGTCGCACGCTCTTACCCCACAATGACTTGTGCCTTGTGTGAGAACAATGTGTCTGAATCCAGTTCAAA
The DNA here is from genome assembly GCA_025399235.1 of Backusella circina FSU 941. Taxonomy (NCBI): domain Eukaryota; kingdom Fungi; phylum Mucoromycota; class Mucoromycetes; order Mucorales; family Backusellaceae; genus Backusella; species Backusella circina. The sequence goes on from MU622269.1 coordinate 35,382, forward strand.
GTCGTACTGGAATACCACATCACATGATACAAACTAATTATTCACCCACGTACAAACGAAATAAAAAAAAAAATTGCCTACAAGAAATGAGAATACCGGGGTACTTTCCATATTCTACAAAGTAGAAATTGCAGAAAAAGACGATAAAAAAAATTAATCTATTTTATTAAATATAAGAAAAGGAAAGCAGAAAAAAAAGGCTCTCTTTGTAAATTCATATGATATTGTATTTCAGGTGATGGGACGTAATGTTTTTTTATTAGGATAGTAACAAACTAATTCTGTGATACCTAAACGTTCATGCGAAATGCTTTGTCCTTATTTTAATCTTTTTATGATGTATTTAAGTGTAAGTAAATCTTGATTTACTTTACAAGATCATTCTAATTATATACTAAGTAATGTGGGTAAATTGAATTACTGTACCTGAAAGATAAAGTAGAGACAAAATGTAAACATGACGAAATAGTATTCAAAGCCACTAAATATTCTTTTAAAACAGTCGATCTTTTAATAATGCAAATATCTAATTGATCATAAAGCTTAATTTTGTTTGTTAAAAGAAGTTTATATATCTTTTTTTTTTATGCAAATTTGAACCTTTGTAGTAGAAAAGATGAAATCGTATAGCTATTGATTTCAATGCATATATTTTTCACAAGGACAATCGTTATCTGAGCAACCTTTGTGTATCGATCTAAGGGTGTTTACAAGGTCGTTTTTTTTTTTGAGCAAATGGCTAAATTTCTAAAAAGAAAAAAAAAACGACCTTGTAAACACCCTAATTCTAGTATTATTACTTCTGAAATGGTTTAAGAGTACAAAAACGATGGATCTCATCTCCTGAAAAGAAAAATGGTTGAACCTTTTTATTGGACGCTGAAGTATTAGTCAACATTGATGAACATGGACTCTCCTCTTATTTCCTGGTAAGCTTTTAATATTTCCTATGAAATAATGCAAAAAGTATATCTTGTTTCCGAGTTTTTCTTTTTTGTTTTTTCTAGAATATATTGTTTTTTGTTTAGTTCCTTACCAAGATTAGAGTTTCATGTGACGATATTACTTGACAATGAGACAGTTTTTAACATTTGTTTGTTCAGATATGGATAAAAAAAGGTTACAAATGCATTCATTTTATACAAGTGTAGAAATAACAAAATTTTCATATATACCGTTTTTTTTTTAAGGCATGGTAAGGATATATAGGCTGAGCCTAATATTTGGCTCTTTCATTTCATCTGTCCTACTCACTGTACAACTGCGAATGCTTATGTTATAATGAAACTGTTGATCAAATGAATTTTTTTTTTTCCATTTATGTCTTTTTTTATAAATGGTATCCCGGAAAACTGAATTGAGACTCAAATTATAGCTTGTAATATTTGCTTTCAAAGGGTTTTAGTTCAATACCCAATACTGAAGATGGTTTATTTTCTTTCTTTACCAAAATTAAAATGATTGGGATTTGTCGTGTAACTTTTGGTGAAGCCATATACATATATTCATCCTTCTATTGTACAGTCATTTGATTAATAATTTCTGTTTACGGTTGTAACCAGTACTGTCTCTATATATCCTCATTAACAAAGACATAGCTATAGTAAATAATCTTATTTCTTTGTATTATGACCTAGTGTGGGGTTTCCCTTATTCTCTAGACTATTATCCGAGCCGGCGCAAATGTTCAACTTTTTATTCCGTCTTTGGATTTCAAAGTGTTTGAAACAGCCTATTTTTAAGAACTGTTCTCAAGATTCCCAGTTCCCAGTTTATTTTTTAGCCCCTCCCCCACAGTACATACTGTCTTTTTCAAGAAAATGAGAAATGCTTTTCAAATTGAGAAATATTTTCAAATTACTGAAAAAAAACTGGGTCAAGGGGAGCTCCGCTCTAAACTATATCCTTTTCCGTACTCACTTTTATGCAAAAATAAATAAAACTATTAGAAAGGGCTCAACAAACTGTATATTTCTTATACGTTATCATAATGAAAGTTGGCCTTTAGAAACGGGAAGAAGACGATCTCAGTTTATTTCTTTTTTTCTCCCTTCTTTCTCTCTTTGCTCATTTGCAACTCTCCTAAAGCATCATGGCAATAACAGTGATCTTTTCCATAGCAGTATTTTATAGGTATATGAAGATCGTAAAGACACGCAAAGTCAGAGTAAATTCCATCATTATAGAAAGCTTCAACAGCTTTTGGCTTCAACGCCTTGAAGGTAAGTTTGTGTCAAAGCAGATTTGTCTTCAGATGGATGTATTCTGGGTAAGGAAAACCAAAATGGTGGGGAAATGATCAAAGCTATATTTGCTGCTGTTTGGATGCTCGTCTTTTTTTTTTTTTTGCACACACTCCTTGACAATGACAATGATTGAATGACCACCCCCAGGCGTTTAATTATAATTGTTCAAGAGTACAGTGCACCTTTCCCTGTTTGCCACAGATCTTTTATCGATGCCAGTATAGCACGGGTACTGTTATGGTTGAAAGGTCAGAATAGGTTCTATTACAAAGCTTCAACATCTTTTGGGTTTCAACAGCCCAACATAGGTTTGTGTCAAAGCAGATCTGCCCGTAATGGAATTTGTTCTTGGTGACAAACACCTAGAGAGTCGCCAAAGGTGAGGATTCACATCCGGGCTCCTGGGTACATTTCTTTTTATGAAATAAAAGAGAAATGTTGCAGATACACCTTCATTTGTATTTTGAAAATTCACTATGAAATAATAAAGTATGCTTTTTTTTTAAATCTTAACATCTATGGTCATTCATTATAAATTTTTCCTTCATCTTTTTAATTATACCGTTATTTATTAAAATAAATGAAAATAAGTATTGGGGTTTGTGTATATTATAATAGGTGTAGATGAAGTTGATTTATGTGATTAGGTAACAGGTTATGTTACATAATAATTCATTACTGCACTAGGTTGTTACAGGGATTGAGAGAAGAAAGAAAACAATAGGTCAAGAGGGTGATATAATTGAGATGGAACCCTTTTAAAAAATAGGTTAGTTTGATCGGTTGAATGGTGAAGTATATTTACAGGAGCTATCTTTGACTGGCAAGAATGAGTGATATAATAATATGCAAAAGAGTCATTCTTAAAACGAGTATTACTAATTTGACGGGTTGCTAGGTGTGTGGTGTTGGTATAGTAGTGAATAGACAATAGAAACATAGGTAATCATGACCCATGACCTATGAATATTCCATCTACTTATTTACATCAAACAAGACCATTTTTGTAATGCTTCTCTGTGGCTTTTTTTATTATCTATCTCCTCTTATTTAAAACAGTATAGTGTCCGGCGAGAGCTACGATATAAAAGGAAATATACAATTGAAAAAAAGAGAAATTCCGGACATTCAGCTTTTCCTCCCGGTCACTGATCAAGCCAATCTCGTGCTACGCCCGCGGTAGGCGCAAGTGTTTGCCCACAGCGGACCACTTGAGCCATAAGTGAAGGTCAAAGAAAATCATCCCCGGAGCGCAGCGTAGGTAGCTTTTTTTTTTTTTGCCATAGCAAGAGGTTCAAATTGGCAAGCAGTTGTTTATTTTAATGATAGATCAAGTGTTTGGAAGCCTCAAAGTTAGAGATAACCACTGTTTGTTTGTCGTTTTTCACCTAAATTGGAAATAATTTTTAAGCCTAATTCATTTTGGGAAATTTAATTTTTATTTTTACTTTTTTTGAGTGAATTCTAAAAATAGGCTTGCCCAGCCTTTGAGGTAATAACGGTAAATATAAAAAAATAGATATTGGTACTATTTTCCATTTCATCTCCATTCATCATTCTCTCATTTTGATTAATAGCATGTTGATCAAAAGTTTACCTTTACTCTTAGTAGCAGCTGCCACAACTGCATTTGCCTGTGAAATGGACTGCAGAAGGGGTGTTGCTGGAGATTTAGCCAAGGTCTATACTCCTGTTATTGAAAAGTCAGTTGATAATCTCGAGTTTTCACTTACAAGCTCTATCCAAAAAGTGGCTATTCCAGATGTCATTAGTAGCGATGTCTCTGAAGAGGATGTTCATGCCATCATTGAAGACTCAATCAAGTCGAGCCTCAAGACCTTTGTGAGCTATGCCATCGATGATAAGCGCTTGGCCAATGGTCTTTTTCGTGTCTTGTTTGCAGAGGAACTTCCTTATAAAGGTGATTGTAACCATCCTGCTAGATTGACACGAAAGATGCCTCCTACTGGTGAATCATGGACATTGGAAGAATGTAAGTTAGATGTCTATATTCATCAAGACTATCTATACCCCTTATAAAAAGTGAGAGAACATAGTTATTAATAGATGTGTATTATTTATAGGCGAAAAAATGGACTACCGTTGCGGTAACCCACCTTCTATTTGTCACTTTTTAGGAGACGTCAAGCAACGTTCTGTAGGACGTATCCGTAGACAACTTACTGAATATGCATCATATGATAATGGTGTATTAGTGACAGATCTTGTCAAAAACACAAAGAGTGCACTCTACAGCACCTTGGATAGCTCTCTTCGTAGCGATGGAAATGTTCAGTCCTATGTTGACAAGATTGTTAGCACCACCATCCGCACGTTGGATAGTTGGGTTAATAAGGATGTACATGAAATCTGTGATACACCCGAACAGGAAGATCTCTGTAATAATTTTGATGATGAAATCAAGTTGGCTATCTTGAAGTGGCCTTAGAAGTGCTTCATTTCTCTTTTTTATATTTATATTAAAAAAATGTATAATATTTTAATTCGTTCATAATTTATTTGAAGTGTAATAACAATGGTTTAAAGTAAGGGGTTAAAGAAATACAAAACAAGCCATTGTGTCAAGAAAAAGACAGTAAAAATGCTATGCACAACGCAAAAAAGAGTTAGAATGAATGAATATCTTTAAATGCTTGTCGAGTATCTTTTTTTATATATATCATTCAGGGCTTCCACAAGAAGTACATGCTTTGACCATCTTTTTTATTGTTTTTAGCTTATTGAAACTAATTATAGCCAGAAAAAGCCTTTTTTTTTTTGACAGGAATGCACTTCTCTTCTTTTAAAGGAGTTGTATGCAACAGTTCTTGGTAAGATGACTTGATTTTAGTTAAAAATAAAAGTTCTTTTTATAACACCAAAGACAATGATGCTGATGACGATAATAATAATAATAAAAACAATGGATTAAAATTCCATTTAGAACCGGATAATTTACTTTTGTATGTAATTTAAATCTGGTCCTTTGAGGTCAACGTGGATAAATTACTACTTGAACAATGCTCTTATCTTTTCTTTGTCTTATTTGTATACATGAATCAAGCCAACTCGGAGTATTGTAGCTGCATGCTATTGTACTGTGTGTATTATATTTATGGTTGATAAATATAAAAAACATCTTATTAATATAGCATTATTCACCAACTCGGACATAGAAAGAAATACGTCCTTCCTGGTAGTGCTAGGTTTTTAGTCGATGTACGAACAAAAAGGAATATCCGATCATTGTTTAACAGACATAGAGTTATTAAACCCTCCCCTTTCACTCCCTTCCTATTCTATCATCACAATAAGTGAAGTAATAGTTACAATAAGTTTATTTGTCTCTCTCCTCCTCCTCTTCTTCTCTCTTACGTTATTTTTTTTTAAAAAGGTTAGACTTCAAATGATGATTTACTTTAAGACTTAACTTATATAAAAAGTTATAAAAAACACACAGAATAAAGTGGAAACAGCTTTACTTCTGATTGATCATATGCATTTCTTTTACGTTTAGACGAGATTTGAATTTTTTATATAGATTCTTTCTCTCAGCTTTAAAATACAAACCATCATGTGTTTAATAAAATGTCAAGTTACGAATAATCCAGATTTATTTGCCAAACTCAGGGGAATATAAAAAAAAAGATATTTGTGTATAGATCAAGTACAATTAATAATAAAGATAGAAAAGAAAGATAGGTTTCTGCAATGCAGATCACGTATTTTCTTACTTTCTACCGTAAAATAAATAAGCACGTAAAATAACAATTCAGAAAGGTAGTTTGACATAAGATAATATAAATATACATTTTTATACAAAATACCACTTTGTTGGTAATAAAACACGTGTTGTTTATTTATAAATCAAAATAGCATGGAATCAAGGTTCAATTGTTTAAGAGCCAAAAAGCTTATTCAGAAGGAGAAGAAGAAAGAAAGAAAGAAGGGGTTGTTACTCCAGGTTAGTGACTAAGGGGGGAAATAACTGCACATCTGCATCAGTGTTGATGAGAGAGTAATGTCATCCCAAAAAAAAAAAAAAAACCTGATTACATAGTACACACATGAAAAAAAGAGACGCCATGAATATGCTATTGTTTATATAGATTACCTATTTGTGTTATTGTTTTGACAGATGATTTATAGCATTTTTATTTGATATGTAACAGCCTTTGGTAAATACCTGTCACTTCTTATTCCTACTCATTTTTAAAATCCGTATGTGCATCTATATATATGCCACTTGTATATAATGTCTGTAGAGTCTACTATGATTTTATAATATTTAATATACATAATATACACACACTATATTTATAAATTCCACCATTAAAAAGGAGAATAAGAAAAAAAAAAAAAAAACGAGAGGGAATGTGTGTGAGAGATCTCGCACTCTACTATAGAATCAGAAGTTTGGATAGTTGATGCACAGATGCATACGAAACAGTTGCTTTTTTGTATTATCAGCTGAGTGATGATAACAATTTTGACCACGTCATTTTTCCTTTACCCTAACAAAGAAGAAAGAGTCTCTTTTCTTTCGCTTGATCGAATTGACAGGTTCAAAGTCAAATAATAGATATATTCTTTTGTTTGTGTTCTCTTTTTTTTTTTTTGTACAAAAAAAGGTGGTGTATGTGCGTGCGTGTGAGAGTGAATGGATGAAAAAAAAATCCAATCAGACTAATGTCATGTGTACTAATCTTACAAAAAAAAAAAGTGCATCTTTTCTATAATAACCATGAGCAAGAAAGAGGATATAAATACATGTTTATTTTTTTTTACTTTACACAAAAAAAAAGAGTTTTTTGTTTTTTGTTTTTGATTTTTTTTTCTTTTCATTTTGTTTATCTAATTTCTTTTTCGTTAAGCAAATACTCTCTTTTAAAATAGAAAATGTCTACCGAACAAAAAATAACTTCCACTGAGACCCCAAGTGAACAAGTTTCAACTGCTGTCATTCCAGAAGGTGCCATCGCAAACACTGATATCGCTCCTGAATTAAACAATGCAGAGGAAGCTCCACCAGTAACTACCACTGAAGAAGGAGTTGTCAATGCCACAGAAGTTGCTGCCTCTCCATCACCTGCTACTACTGAGGAGACTTCCAAAGTGACTGTAACTAAAAGACGCACTATCTTCAATCCTTTTGGAAAGCCAAAGAAGGAAGAACCTGCTAGTACTGATGATGCTCAGGCTGAAGCTCCTGCCACAAGCGAAGAGAAGACTACTGAAAAGAAGAAGGCCAAGGGTTTCGGTACTTTCTTCTCTAGATCTAAGGTAAATAGAAGCATAAATGCATTATATATAAATTTATGCACTGTACTTATGATATACATATCTAATTCGTTTAATTATATAGTCCGCTCCAAAGATCGATGATGCTGCTGCTGAATCAGAAGCTGTAACAACTGAGCTTCCCCAAATTGAACAGCTTCAGCCCATTGATGCTGCTGTTACTGAAGCAGGCACTGAAGCCGCTGCTGCTAAAGAGGCTGCACAACACAAGGAAGAGACAGTTACTAGTGCTGTTGGAGAAGTTGTCGATAATATCCAGCAGGAAGTGACTGATGCTGTTCATGAGCTTGAAAATGCAGTTAGCGGTATTGTCAATAAGCGCCAGTCCTTTATCAGCAAATTCTTTGGCGTTGGTACTAAGAAGAAGCAAGAAGAAGCTACTACAGAAGAAGGGGAAGAGCATGTGGAGTCAACAGATGCACATAATGAACCCGAATCTGCTGAACCACAACAAGAAGGCAAGTAAACTCCTTTCTCTCCTTTTTCTTTTTCTTTTTTTTTTTTTTTTTAAAAAAAAAAAAGTGACACATGTTTAATTTTTATTTTTTCGTATAATAGAAACCACCGCTGTAGCTGCTACTACTGAAGAGAAGCCTTCTGCACGCCCATCCTCACCTTTGGGTCGTCTGACTGAACTCTTCACAAAGAAGAAGGAAAAGAAGGCCAAGGCTTCGGAAGCTGCTGCTACTGAAACTACAGAAGCCGCTGCCACCACTGAAGAAAAGGCTACACCACAGGAAGAGGGAGGAGAAAAGGCAGGAGAATCCGTTGCTGCTGCTGTAGAAGAGACATCCGTGGCAGAGAACGTTTCTGCCAAGGCCCCTGCTCCTGTTGTTGCATCTGCATAAATTATAATTTGTAATTCTTTAAAGTAACAGAAAAAAGTTGAAAGAGGTTTTATAAAAAGAGGAGGGTGTTTATCCCCTTTCCTTTTTCATCTCTTTCTTCGTTCTTCTTATTATTTCCTTACTACTTTTTTTTCATTTTTATATTAATACAATTTATTTTAGATGATGGTTTATCATGATCTATATTATCATCAGATTTCCTCTTAATTTGTGCATAATGCAACCTACTTTTTTTCGAATATACCGATCTATTTTCCTTTTTCATTATTTAGTCAATAAATAATACAAATGATATTGCCAATAATATATCATATATATTAATGAAAGTAAAAAAGAAAAAAGTTATAAGGCAAGATATAAGCATTGCCTTCAATAGAATTAAAAAAAAAAAAAAAAAAGTATAGCTTCAACTAGATCGATGCATTAGCACTGTCAAAAAAATCTAAGATCATGATTTTATTTCGAAATAGAATATTCTGGATTGTTTTTGGTCTTCATCTATTCAAATTCAAAAAAAGAAATAGTGAGATATTAAACCTATTCTGTTTGATTGAAAAAACTAAAAAAGTGACCTTTTATTTTATGAATAAAGTAACAAAGGGAGGTGCTTATACGTCACTAGTAGTTAATAGAAAAAGTTAATGTTTTTCACTGCAACGAAATTACGAGTATAAAAGAAGTATTTTTGGGGCAGGAGATGAATGCTATTTTACAAATCTGGATGATAGAAGAAGTCTTTTGTTTTATTTATATATTTACTGAATAGGTGGCAGCAAAAGCTAATGCTTTTCACAATATCATAACTTTACAAAGTGAGAAGTATGAAAATCGATTTAGGGGGAGTTCAAAAGTTACAAAATTTATCTTTTCAAAAATTTTTGTAAAAATTTATTGAGACAACTTTAGGCCAAATTAAGTCACATTATCCTCTTCCACAAAAAGCAACAATAAGTGTCACCTATTGATTAGTTGAACTATTTGAAAAAAAAAAAAGAATACCTCTTCTTCCTTTCCTCCTTTTCTTTTTTTTTCCCGATAAAAAAATATGTCTTTACTTGAGAGAGAGACCCCTTTTATCCGAGCAATTTACCAAAGAGAATACATCAATCACAATCATATTGACTTTCAAAATTTGTTGGATTTGTTCACAGACGTAAATAGATGGAGATCAAGATATAAATACAACAAGTTCCAGTTACTTAGTTATGGGCAGGATTTAATGTTTTACGGAATTCTTGACACAATAACTGAAGCAACGAACGATGTTCTTGAAAAACACATTTCGGCTATAAACGATACCATTATTCCCCCTTTGGTGCCACCAGTAAATGACACAGACGCACTTTTGACCAAAGTTGACTTTTCAAAATTCGATGATTCTTACTTCATATTGTCATCCTATGATATTGAAAACCAAATTTTGGATGACAGATTAAAAACGATACTGAAAGTATGGCAAGTATTGTAACAGCTGTTGTTCGAATAACTTTAGGGCTAATATTAAGATCTAGTATGAATCAGTTATTGGAAGTAAATAAAGGTGTGGAAGGTTGTTTGGATCAACCAGAGAGTTACTACACGAACTATTTTATTTATCCAATTATCAATGCACTATTTGACAACGAGAAATGTATATTCAAAGAACATAGGGGCACGGTCATTAACGAAATTAAAGCTGATATCCTGCTCTCTTTGATGTTTCACGAAATCCGAATTGCAAAATTCTCAGTGATTGAAGTGAGTGGACCATGTCACCAACGAGATGAAGACCTGTTTCTCCTGAATCGAAATGAAATTGCTAAAAACTTGAAAGTGTTACTAAATGGTATATACAGAAGAAACACACTTGGAAGAAACCATATCACCAATGTTAAAGTATATGGTCTACAGATTTATGACAATCATTTCTACGTTTATAGTCTTCAGTTGCTCTGTCCACGACTGTATTTGTTCAAGCAAGAGATGAAATTTACTTGTCCTTTAGAAACTTCTCAAATCCGCAGTGAGCTCAGTTCTTTTATGGAAAATCTTTTTACTTATCGGTCACTCATTTTATCAAGTATGAATAGTTTGCTGTCATTTTTAAAGATTCAAGAGACGGGAGGCATTGGAAGTGATATAAGTGAGAGTGCAAGAATTCAATAGTGAAACATAACCTTGCAAATATTGGTGTTTGTTTATCCTAATGATTTTGTGGATGTAATAAAGGTTGAAATACTATATAGATTGTACTCCAACTATAACTCTTTATAACTTTTATATATATTTCAATGTATACTCTTTTTGTATGGAATTGTTTATGATATGGTTTAAATATTTAGCGTCCTTAGATTTTCGGTTCGGAGCATGATATAAATGTCTTTATATAATACACAACTAAAAAGGGCGTTTACAAAAAGGGAAGTCAATTCATTTTGAAGTAACTCTTCTTTAATAAAGCACATATAAAAATCTAAAACCACTTTGCTGAAGTATGCGGTTTCTTACGCTGATTGAAGGTTTTTGGCTGTGTTTTGTAAATAGTGGGTCTTCCTTGCTTTTTCCAAATGGTATGTGCTATTGTATGCATATTTTTTTGCTGCACTTGTATCTCAATGCAAAAGCTGTAAAATCATTTGGAATCGAAGAACACCAACCTCCTTTACACCAGCCCCGGTATTCATGCTGTCATGTTTGCAACGATTACACACCTTATATGTATGATATTCATCAATAGTCAGGACCACAAGAGGTTTTGTATCATATTCTCTCTTTTTTCAGAGCTCTTCAAAGCAAATCTGTTACCCCACATCGATTCTTTTTCAACCTCTCATTATCTTTCCCAAATATTCCTACACCAAATACGACCAAAGGGACACGTTCTTTATCTTCTTTGAATTTCGCAGGAGCCCAATGTTTATCTCTTTTTGGCATACTATAAGAAAGATTAGTATACAGTTATAAAATTATGCTTGATATGTATGACTCACCATTTCTCTTTGACCTTCTCTCCTTTACTTTGTTCTGGAATCGCTTTAGCTTTCTTCTTCTCCCGTGTCACCTTCGATCTCTTTCGCCTCTTGTGGTTCTTTGTATGCTTCTTTCTTTTATTGCCGTATTTGGTATTTCTATTCAACAACATGTTGACCATCTTCTCTCCAGCACGTTGCCGTCATTGGTACAAATAAAACTGACCTTCTGCTATGTTATCATTGTAAAATTAAAATAAAGCGTACATGTTTAAGAGCATATGTTCTGCATATTCCATATATTTTTCACTGTTGGCGGTCTTTTGGAACGGACATGCTCATTTCAATGATGCCACGGATACAGATTGGTACAGTTACGTCTCGGGTCAAAAGGTAGGAAAAGTGCGTACTTTTGATAGCTTGACTTTTGTTAAAGTGTATGATGCAGGTCAATTTGTAAGTATCCTGTTTTTTCTTCTTTTTTTTTTTTTTGAGATAATAACATTTATATCTATATAGGCTATTCATGATCAACCTGCTAGTACAATTGATATGTTTTCAAGATGGATAATGCAACGACCTTTCAATTAACTTCTTTGTTATTTCAAAAAAAAAAAAAAAAAAAAAATCACTTAGCATTCATTATAAATTTGTTACATTTATAATAAACATGAACGTGTAATATGGCATCAATTTAAACGTCTTTTTGCTAACCTTTATTTTAAAGAATTCTAATACATTTAAACAGCCATTGAATATGCATTCTTTGAAAGTAAACTTTATGGATAATAGAAAGTAGCTTTATTTAAGATCAAAGGCTATTTTATAAAAGAAGCAGATGCTTTAAAGAATATCTATGATTCAATGTTTTTTGTTCCAATTGATGCGTCTCCAAATGACGAATGAGAGAGTGTGTGTACGCATTCCTTGATATATATATTCAACTTCAAGTGAGATGACCTTTTTTTTACGGTTTTCTTTTTGGTTTAGATAGTTTAATGGGTACATCTTCAGGGAAATTTTACTGGTTCAAAGGTCGTTGAGAACATGTAGAGAATTGATAAGAACATGATGCTTAATGGAAGCATATCGGCTTTTTGATGGTATCGCATATCAGAAGTGGCGCCTCTAGCGGGGCCGGGCATTGCCTCTAACGGAATATATAGAATGTGGTACCGGTACCTCTGCTCCTATTTGACTGCTTGATATCGAGTAGCCCTGTATAACTTGTAATTCGAATAAGCGGGATACTGCATCCCCCAATGCTGTCCTTGTTATCCGAATTCAAGAAAATGTTAGGCGGCTCCAGCTCACACCTTTCTCTACTCTCATTTGACAAGTTCTTCTTGCAGATCCTTTTTCATTTTGACTGATCATTTGCTCAAGTCATTCTACTTTTTATGTTTCTGAGGGTAGTCTTGTGATTGACAAGAGACACATGAGTGTGAACGGAAATAGCGTACATTATTTCTTGTCTCTTCGGCTGGACTGTGGCTTTTTGGATTGATGTCGTACCTTGAGATCCATTGTACCTGAAGCCTGACTGCGCCCACGGTGAAATAAGTGAAGGATGAACTCTGGATCATTATTAGTATCCTTGCAATATAAAGGTGGTTTGAGTTTATTTGTAAGCTTGGTTTTGCTGTTTTATCTTGCAATTAATAATTAAAAATGACTCATTTAGGCTCTCCATATGATTATTATGATCTTGTAGAACAAATTGGTGATGGTTCCTTTGGAACTGTTCACAAAGCCAAACATAAAACAACCAACAAACTAGTAAACACAAAACAACAACAAAGAAACCACTATTATTATTACTTTTACCTGAAAAACAATATTGTAGGTAGCACTAAAGCAGATGAAGAAGAAATACAGTACACTTGAGGAATGTCAAGGTCAATTTGAACCCAAGCTAATCAAGCTACTTCCGCCAAGCCGTAGTATTGTTGCAGTTTATGACAGTTTTCTTGAACCAAATTGCTGTGAATTATTTTTCATCTTGGAGTACATGGACGGTGGCAATCTATATCAACTTTTGCGTGAACGAAGATATTCAAACAAACCATTTACACACTACGAATTAAAAAAGATACTGTAAGTCTCTTCTATTTACTATAAATACATGGAAGGGCTCTTTATATATTGTTATTGTTATTATAGGCAACAAATATTGTCTGGAGTCTCTCATATCCATAGTCATAATATCTTTCATCGTGATATGAAGCCTGAGAATTTACTCGTAGATTATTCAACAGGTAAACCGCTTATCAAATTAGCAGACTTTGGCCTTGCAAGAGAGATCAAGAGTGCACCGCCCTTTACCGAATATGTCAGTACTCGATGGTAATAACACAGACACTGTTTATATACTATTTATACTTACTTTACTAAAAAGGTATAGAGCCCCTGAAGTACTATTACGCTCAACAGAGTACTCTTATCCCGTTGATTTATGGGCCATTGGTGCCATTTTTGCAGAAATGATCACACTTGATCCATTGTTTCCCGGTGAATCCGAAATTGATCAAATATATCGCATTTGTGAAATTCTGGGAAGTCCCGGTAATAAGCTGGGAATTGGAAATAGGTTAAAGAATAGTCGAAATGCAAGACCAGAGAAGAGACTTTCTCCTGGTTTTGCTAAAAAGAAGACTGCAAGTCTTGGGTCAAAAATAAACAGCATAGACACTTTTCAATCAACAATATCACCTTTGGATGGTGGTGGAGAGTGGAAGGAGGGTGTAAAGTTGGCCTACAAGATTGGATTCAAGTTCCCGCAGGTAAATATAGTTGCACATAAACAGGATGTGTATATAGGAAACGAAAAAGTGTATTAAAAAGGACATTTGTTTATTTACATTCTATAAAAGCTTTCCCCAAAACCCTTGGAATCTGTCATTCCAAATGCCACTGAATCCATGCTTGATCTGATTCGACACTTTTTATTTTTCAATCCTAGTTATCGCTGGACAGCCGACAGAGCTTTGCATCACCGGTTCTTTGTGGAAGAAACGCAAGAACCCATTCACACCGTTATTGAAACACTACCACCATTCGATCACAATCAACCAGTAACACCTCCCATCCAACCTAGAATATTTGCTATACGCAAGGAATTCACTCCTTTTGATTTACTCGAAACACCCACTGTACCTTATCAGATATGCCCAGATTGGAGCACTGATCAACCTTCCTCAGTGTCTTCAAAGGATGGTAATAGGCGTGTAACAAGTTCCCATCATCATCACCATAAAGAGTTGTTTTTGAATGACGTCGAAGCGGTTGATAATAATGCTTGGCTGTCAAAGAGTCGTCCGATTTATAGCTCTCATCAGAAAATACACCCTGGATTGGATCGTCCAAATTCATCTACTAACTCAAAGATATGGAATTCTGAATTGAAACGACTAGTAACACCAACTAGCACAGATAACAGCATATACTCTTACAGGACAACATCAACTAGTCATGGAGAGAATGAGCGCCAGAATAATGAGGGGACTGTTTCTACATTATCTGTAAGCAAGTCGTTGGATCATTTATCCCAATATGGAAATCAAGTGGTAAAATGGACTCCTCCACCACCACTTTATCATAACAACAATAGTACACTGACAAGGAGACCAGAGAGCCGAAGGTCAAGATCTTCAACACGATTGCTATACAATGCTTCAAAGGATGGATACCAATCATTAGTAGAGGCATCAGCTTCTAGTCCTTCCATATTTGAAGACAATAAGCATTGGTTGACTCAAAACAGACGAAAGACACAAAATAATGGAGGGATTAAAAAATACCAAGTGGCAGGTCAACATCGATTTAATATTTGGATACCTGAGAATGAGCAAGATGAGGATGAGGAAGATAATAATGATGACCATCAAAGGTAAACCAAGATAAAAATTAAAAAAAGAAAAAAAAAAGATGGTTTATTTAACAAGACGAATTTCTACAATAGACCTCGAAAAGATCCTTTATGGTTGGCTGTGTTGTAAATAGAAGTTTAATTGTGGAGTACTTTCTTTTGTAAATATGCATTTGTCCTTTTTAATATTAAACAACAATGAGTCTTTCCTCCTCTTTTTTTTGAAGAAAAGAGAAAGATCCCTCTTATAATTGAGAGTATAAATAGCCAATGTAATTACCTTGAAAACGAATAAAAAAAAAAAAAAACTATTATATTTTATATATTTATCTTACTTTGACCCATGACATCCTCAAAAATGACTGATTCAACACCAACCATCATAAGAAACTCCCTCAATGTTAAAAAAAGTAACAAGGCCGCTAAAAAGAAAGCTACTAAAGCTTATAAAGCTACTATTGGTACTGATCAAGGCAAAAACCCAATCCCTATCACGGATGCCACCGCTCCATCTGATCCATCCACCTCCACAGATGCCGATTCTAGTGATTCTGCCTGTTATTCTATGGAGAATGTGGACTCTGTTTCCACACCGATTCTCTTGCAGCCTACTTTAAATGATGACAAAAGCTCATCAGGTTCGAAAGATGCCATTGCTCCTAAAGAAGACGGTAATACTGAAGTTATTACGAAAGCTGCAGGTACTAAGCGTTACTCTGCTGCAAATCCAAGATGGGCTCGCCATCGCCATCGCCTTCTCCGCTCTGGTACCAATAGTGAACCACAGAAAGAAGCCACTGAGGTGCCTACTACTAGTATCAAAGAGCCTACATCTCAGGTGCCTGCTGTTGTATCTCAGGACAATGGTGTTTCTGATAAGGATAATAAACCACCTCCTGTACCTCAGCATAATGATGCCACCGAAAAAGGTAAAAGCCCACTTCCTGTTGTTGTAGCTCAAGATAATAGTGCCACCGACAAAGGTAAAAAACCTCTCACCACCGATAGTGTTAGAAGACCATCTCGTTATTTAAGTCCCACTTGTCCTTCTAAAGACGAGAAAAGCTCAGGACCAGATAGCGACCAGCCAGCCAGTGAATCTAAAGAAACTGCCGTCGTAAGCAAGATGGAGACTGTCACCACTCAAACCGAGGATCATGTCTCCAGTGCACTCAAAGCTAATTCTTCCGCCTCTAGATCCTCTCAAAGCACTGAAGCCACCTATTACACTGCCCCTAACGGTGATGCCATGGACTCTGCCATCTCTACCCGACCCCCGACCCCGGATCTCATCCCAGATTTTCCTACTATGACTCCCCATGCATCCAGTCCCGGTCATCGCCTCATTGTGGACGCTGAAAGAAAACCCATCGAAAATCCCAAACCTCATGCTTCTTCCTCTTTGAAGGTCCTGCATAGTAACAATCAATCCACAATAGAGCCTGGATCCTCATCCGCCTCAAGCAGTACACAACAAGCGAGTACCTCTCCATCCCGAAGCATCACTGGCTCCACATCCTTGCCTAAATGGCCACCTTTGGCCCCCGTTCCGCGTGTTCAAGTTCCCAACATCTCAGACATACTGACCAGTAGCTCACAGTATGCTGTTGTCTACAATAGACTGATCAAGGAACGTGAAAAATTGATCGAGAAAAAACGCGAATACCGAAATTACTTGGAGTCACACTCTGATCGAATGGGAGATCTTCGACGCTCCTTTGTGTTGGCGCGAAGTCGACTTGATAACGTGTACAAGGTACAGGATGAATACACTCGAGAATTGCCAGAGACTTTGAAAAACCAGGAAATGAGTGTCCGCAACAATTTTTATCTCTATGGCAAGAGAGCCATGCAGACAACCGACAATTTGGGCATTATCTGGAGCTCCATGGAGGATATTAATAACACGCTCTTGGTGTTGGATGAAGAGGTCCATACTTTGCAGAATGCGTTTAGAAATAGAACGGACGACAGTGGCAAAAAGAAGAAGATGGGTTGTTTATCTTGTTTCAAGAAAATTGGGAAATTATTCAAGTTTAAATAAATATAAAAAAAAACTTATATATTTACATCTATTCACTATTGTTATTTATTGTATTTTCTGACAAAATGGGGGAGGTTATTAAAATGAATAGAAAGGAGGTAAACAGAAAAAAAAAAAAAAAAAAAAGCATGTATGTGTATATTTCTTTTCTTTTTTTTTTTTAGAATGAAGATGGTATAGAGACTTTATCAGGTGAACAGTCTGTTGAAAATGCTGTTGTTGCTTTTAATGTTGGTGTCCAAGGAATGATACACTCTCGGAACTGTCGAATGCATCTTAAAATGGATTCTTTTGTTACGGGTTTATTCAGATTATCGTCAAATATATTGGCAAGTTGTAACGTGCGTTCATATGCTGTTACAGCAATGATGGGTGTGTTTCTATTAATATTGTTTGTGGATTTAATCATGCGCGCTGCTGCTTCACCGTCAACTATTTATAATAGTAATGAATAAACAAATAAATAGATTGCTCCTGTGTAAACACTTACTTATAGGCATTCGGATATCCATAAAGATAAAATCAAATTGAACTTTATCTCCCATTGCACATCGAATGGCTTGTGCACCGTTACGAACAATCACACAACGGCATTGGAGTAACTTTAGAATTGTTTCAAGAATCTTGCAACTAATTGGATTATCATCAGCGATTAAGCAATCCAGTGGTTTAGGTTTAAAGAGCTCAGTATTGTCACAGTCTAATGGATGTGGTGCTACTGTTGAAGGGAAAGTTCCAATGTTAGGAGTATTGCTATTACTTGTATGATGGCTTTCGTTTTCAGGTACAACACATGTAGAAATGGTCAAGTTGTTATTATTAGCAATACTATTATTTGTTGTTGTTATTGCTGGTGGTACCGTCGGTTGTTTGTTACTCATACCAGACAAAATGGCTACACGATTTCCTGGCGATGAAATGGACCGTACTCTTCTTGGTATATCCTCATTCTTAATCTTCTCTAAATGATGAAGTGGGTGCTGACTTGAATCAATCGATTTTCGCGCAACAGCAGGTTGTCTTGTTGAATTGGATGGAGAGAGGACGAGCGGTGGCGTCGACGATACCGATGAGGACGATGACTGACTACTCGATCTACTCTTGTTTGTATCTACAATCGAGCTTCGCTTTCGCTGTGAAATAGCAGGAAGTGAGCGATGCACTGGACGACCACTCTTGGCATCAGCACTATTATTGCTCGCTACGATAGACTCTTGACGAATCTTGCGTATGGCATCTTCATTTGCTTTTTCAAGTAGTGGCAGATTTTTATAAACAAATGTTCCAAAATCGGAATCTCGGTTTGTTTGTGATGATATTGCATTTAGTTCTTCATTATCCTCCTCCTGAACAATAGATATCGTATCCGGGTTCTGTTCCATAATAATCTCCTTTGCACGCTTGATCTTTTCCATAACAAGATGTTGAAGATCATCGACATTTTCCATGGTTGCACCTCGAGAATCAAAGTAATCCGTATCCTCTTCGTTCACAGGTTGAGGAATAAATGACGGTGATTCTGTAAGTAGGTTATCC
This sequence comes from Backusella circina FSU 941, assembly GCA_025399235.1. Lineage (NCBI taxonomy): Eukaryota > Fungi > Mucoromycota > Mucoromycetes > Mucorales > Backusellaceae > Backusella > Backusella circina. The sequence goes on from MU622269.1 coordinate 54,173, forward strand.
CAATCGATGGCAGCAAAAAAGGGGTGACCTCGTACCTCTTCAGGACCATTCCTACCTAATCGTTTATCAGGATCCAATGTCAGTAGCCTTTCCATAAAATCACGCGCCTCTGGTGGAAGATCAATATCGTCCTCATGCCAATGGATACGTCTTGAGAGTATATTGTCAAAGACCTTATCAGGTGTATCTGCATGGAAAGGGGGGTAGCCATAGAGAAACTCGTAGCAGATCACACCCAACGCCCACCAATCCACCATGGAATCCTGACCGGTTCCTAAAATGCTCTCTGGTGCAAGGTAGTCAGGTGTACCCACCGCATGTTGTGCGCCCGCATTATCTCCTACTTTGTCATTACTGCACACACGATCCGAGTGCACATAACCTGGTGTGGTCAGTCCCGAGGCCATTAAACCAGAGCTAGTTCGTTTTCGTCCGGTCGATGATGCTGGTCTTGGCTCATCTTCGTTGTTGAGGATAGAGGAGATACTGCTGGATTCACCTCCAGAGCCTGAGCTAGCAAGTGACCCTCGTCGATTTCGATCTCGATCGAAAAGTAAACTGAAATAGGACTGCTTGTAGGGTTTACCAGAGGAGGTAAGTGCTGAAGATGAGTTTGAAAAGCCAGACGGTGATTGAGGTGGCGTGCCTGAGCGTGAGGGGGCTGGTGAGGTGGGTGCCAAAGATTCGCACAACTCGTCTCGCAAACGGCGGTCCAAAAATCCAATGCGAGATAGACCAAAGTCTGTCAATTTCAGGTGTCCATTCTGATCAATCAACAGGTTATCTGGCTTCAGATCTCTATGAATGATGTTTTTCTCATGGAGATAGGTTAGTCCTGCTGTAACCTCTGCTAGATAATTTCGTGCCCAAGGTAGTGATAAACTACCCAACACCTTGATCAGCGAGGAGCAATCGCCACCATTGAGATATTCTAAAACCAAGTAGAGATAATCCTTTGACTGGAAAGTATAGTATAGCTTTGTAACAAATGGACTATCGGTTTGTGCCATTAAAATCATACGTTCTGCCTTTACATTTGTAACTTGATTTTTTGTGATCATATCAGATTTTTTAAGAAATTTAATTGCATAGTAATCGCCAGTGACACGCTTCTTTGCAAGAAACACTGATCCAAAAGCACCCTTACTGATAGGTTTGATGATATCAAAGTCTTTAATACTTGGTGGGATCGGTCTGGATGTAATGGGTGCGGGAAGAGGAGAGAGTGGCGACTTTCCCAATTTACTACTGGGTGTGCTGCTACCAGATGCTGCCGCTATCCGTTGCTGACTTCCTCTACGATGGCTACCCATTGTGGTTGGATGGAATTTAGGAGAGGCCATGGGCGTATCGATTGTTTCCATTTCAATGATTTTTGGCGCTGCAGCACTCGATGAGGCTTTCTTTTTTGATGCACGTCTTAGCTGGCGGTTGCGTTTACCTTTGGATTTCCAATCCTTAATCTTTCTAAAGATTGTTTTTTTCGTTGCAACATTTCCTCCAGCTGATGGAGTATCTGTTGTTGTACTAGTTGTATTAGTATTAGTCTCTTCGGCGGACTTGTTGTTGGTTGGTGTTTTAAGTTGTGTGGAATGAGCGGCGGCGGCATGTATTGAAACAGGAGCTAGACGTTCATCATCCTCTTGTGTCACAAACTCCGACCAATTCTCCTCCTGTAACACGTTATGTTGGAAATCTTTTCGAGTACGTTCATTGTACTCCAAGCGATCTTGCATACGATTTACAGAATCTACTTTGGCACGGGTTATTATTTGAATGTCGTTTACAAGTGATTCGGTATCAGCATCATCTGCAAGAGGCGGTCTCCAATACAATACCTCTACAATCTTTGATTTGGACTGAGGAGAGTGCTTGAGTCGGGGTGACTTGTTTGGTTCATCATCTGCATTGACAGGATGTGGATTTGCCTCAATCGACAGTGCAACGTTCATGATATCAAGTAGAGATTGGTATTTTTCTAATTCTACTCTCTTTCTATCTATAGGACTCGTTGTATCTTCCTCTAGCGGAAGAGCATCTCCAAAAATAGAGTCATTATCATCGTCTTGTTCAATATCATCGTTTATTGTTGTTGCTGTAGAGTGTGTTAAAATCGCCTCATCAGGGTTTTTCTCAAGTTCATTCAACTCCGCTTTTGTCACGTCACACAATCCTTGTACGTGGTATCGGAGCTCGGTTAGACTGTCATTACAATTGCTCACATCCATTTCGGCTCGATGGATCTCTGCACACAGTTCAGAATGCTGTTCAAAGAAAGCGGCTACCACCCATCTCTCACATATACGGCATAGTGCCGGTGCAAGTGATAGCAAAGTAGCATGAGAAACAGAATTCAATGCATTAGGAACGCCTCCTTGAGATATGGCTCGTCTCATAGCAATGCTAGTTGATTTTGGTACAATATCAAGACTAGACACAAGTGTCTTGTTACTTGTAATAGCGGAAACTGGCTCATTTGATAATACACTCTCTTCAGAAGCTAATATAGTATCGAGTCCATTACTTTCAAAAGGCTCAATGATGGACCAGCGTCTTGAGCCTAGGGGCTTCACTACCCACATGGTATGACTAGGTTCTCCTGTAACTCGATTGTACATGAGCATTCCTTTTCCTTCCATTTCAAATGGTTTCCCATTGTTTTTCAGCACACGGAAAGAGACCTCAACTGTGCGTAATTCATCTGCAAGCATCTCTTGGGTTGCAACATCAAAGACATGTTTATCTTCTGGTAAAATCAGCTGCGATATATTTAAACCAATCATTAATTGAGGTTGTGTGCTACAAAGAATAATAAAAAAAAAAGTGCCTTTTTTGTAAAAAAAGTATTAAGAAATAGGCAACAAGATACTTTACACCAATAGTTTTCTATTTTTAATACAAGGTGCGTTAAATAAAAAGAGTTTACTTTTCGAGTCAGATCTTTTTTTTTTTTTTTTTTTTTTTAATTAAAAAATTTACCCAAGAACCTGATGCCAAACAGGGCTAAGATACTTGACAGTTGGTTCGGATAAATCAAGCTCCATCACAATCGTATCACTCTGACCTCTCTCTGCCTCCTCTTGGAGCTCCCAGTTATTCTCTTGCTCCTCTTCATCTTGCATCATCATTGACATCACACTATTATCGCGCGTTCTAGGTATACTTGAGGATGGTGCATCACGACTAGTCCAAATACTAGCCGGTGTGTTATCTTCACTATTATCATTGTTTGTATTATCATAATCAAATGATGTGTTTATCATGAGCGGCTTAAATAATGGAGTCACAGTAGTGCTTGTACTTGGTTCTGATGCAGTGCCATCGGTAAACGAAGACCAAAAACCACGTTCCGCCTGCCACCATTTAACTACACGATTTAAAGCAGCAACGCCTAGCAACAGTCGCACATAGTATTGGCGACAGGGCCATTCAGGATGATAATCCCACTGCATACCCACGTCTTGGATTTTTGAGACGATTTCAGCGCATGCACCGGTATTTTCCAAAAAAAGGTCAAGATCGGTATCGAGCACACTCTGTGCTAAGCAGATAAGGTCCTGAAGTGTCAATATAAATGGCGTCGGTAAATAGGAGTCCTCGGAGATCATTGTAACGACAGGAGGAGACAACTCCTTGTCTTTTAGCCTTTCCCAATGTTTCAGATCAGCATCAACATCCCGCTCAAGGACCATCCTATTTATATCATCGTTAACAAGGCAGGTATCATCTTGTTTAGATGGTGGTGTACCTTTGATGACCTCGGCATCATCTTTGGTCTCAAAATAGAGCAGGCCACGTTCAACATACTCGTTCAGATCATCAATGATTCTGCGCAACTCTTGGTTACACGTTGCCTTGGCCGATTCCAACCTGGATTTGATTGTGAGTCTAGGACAGTTAGTGGGTTTACTACCACTGTCTCCATCATGGAAGGGATTCTTGACAGGATTATTGAACCGGTAGCCGACGCCACCCATTGCAAAGGTAGAATGCTGAGAGAGGGAGCGGGAAAGGGGCTGTGCACGGAATTCCATTGGTGATGATGACGACGCCTTATTACTTTCTTCAATTGGCCGTTTCACAAATCCAAGATCATGCAAATCAATTGACATACGTTGACTCGTTGTCTTTGTGGGTTTCCCCGACTGTACCGATGTCCACCATGCTGATAGTTTTGCCTTTAATAGACTGTCTGGATTGTCCATCCTGTCTTGACATTCGTCTATCCAATCTATCCATTCTGTTGTGTCATGTTGTTGCTTGTACCATCTGCTTAACTTTGTTTGACGTGAGTTGTTGAGTTGATTAGCATAAGAATAGCGTTGTTCTTTGTCAGATTGAATGGCGGGTACACTCTTTGAGCCTATTTTTTTTTTTTTAATGTAATTTGTTAAGTTTCATTCTATTTTTTTTTTCCCTAATGAATATATAATATAATGTTTTACCTTGAGTAGTAGATAAAGGTAAAGTAAAGTAATCCTCTTCATTTGATGTTCCACTTCTATCTGGAACAGAAGTATTCCCTTTACAATAAGAATCACACTCGAAATAGTCGACATTATTAAGAAATAAGGCAGGATAAACAGGAGAATGATAGATTGTGGGTTCATCCAAAGAAGGTAGTAAATCCATTCTTCCTTCTTCCAAATTTAGTTCAATAACATCTTCGTCTGCTTCGTCACTTGACTTTCTAGACATTTGCTGCTTTAAGAAGGTTTGAATTGATTGTTGATAAGCAGGAAGGCCAGAAGGATCATTGATTATTTCTGTTAAATCTGCACTAGACATGTTTCGTAAGACAGACGACCTGCGCCTTTGTTTACCAATGGGAACTTTATATATAGAAGTTATCAAAAGAATAATAATAATAATAATAAAAAAGAAAGTCAGATGCTGTTTGGCGTATTATTTTGGCATTCTTTGTAATAAATAAAAATGCTCACGTTTAGAACTGCACAAATTCGGAAACTCTGACGAAGAACTTGTAGACAAACTTATGTCTGTCAAAACCGAGGAAACAGAAGAAGCTCGCTCGTGATCTATTATTGGGCTTTGAGAAGCTCGTTTCTCACGCAGTTTAATAAAAGAAGAAGCCCTCTCATCATCGAGCGAAAGTAAACGGCGATGACAATCCACTGAATTCTTTCTACTGCGAGGTAATTGGGTGTTCTCTGGTAGACTAATAGGAGTAGAAGGTGTACTTGTTTCAGCTACATCCACAATCCAACTTGTGCGCTTCGATTTCACCATGTATTTCCCACCACTGCCGGCAGGTGGGCTAGCATAACGGGGTGAGAATATGCTGTTGGTGTGCATTTGTCTTGATTGGATAATATCAGATTCGCTTCCAGTACTAGAGGCATAGTCATCGTTATTACTATTGTTAATATTATTATCGATTTGCAGTAATGATGTTGGTTTCTTATTATTATTATTGTTATTGTGGTGAGAGACGGAAATAGAGTCACGGGAAGGCACGGAAGTTGCCGGTGAATTGCCATTGTCTTTAATGCTGGACATTGAATTATGCTTAGATCTATTCAAAACTGGAGCAATGCTGCGTAATTTAGAGATTGGATTAGTTATTTCAGCAGAAGTGGTGACATGACTGACAGTGACAAACGCGGGATTCGATCTATTCTGGGTTGAATTATAGAATGTTGTTGAAGAGTCGCTAGGTGGTGTAGTATTCCGAGGGGCTACTTCTTCCATGAGCACACTTTCATTGACTGATTCTCGAAAAGGAGAATACAAGTTGAGAAGTAAAAAGTATAAGAAAGTAAAAAAAAAAAGAAGGTATAAATAAAAGAAGAAGAAAAAAAAGGAAAACAAAAATAGAGAGAGAGTGAGAGATTTGAACTGCGTCACACAAGCAAATATAATTGGTTCATTTTTTTTTGCATGATGATAACCTTGGCAACATTCAATGTGAATTCTTACACAACAGCGATCCTTTTTGTTACAAAACAATCGTGATCAACATGTACTAAAACAAAGCAGCCTCTTTACACTTTAGCTTACTCTACTTCCATCTCCTTACTACTGCTGCTGCCACTACTTTGATTACACTCCAATAATAAGCTACTTTAGTAATAATTATAATAATACCTCTAACACAGCTAGTAAAATAATATCTCATTTTCTTTATTCTTACGCAATTATCACGCGTTTGAGGTCTCACAATAACGGTCAGTCGGCTTATAACTTTCCCATTTTTTTTATTTATTTATTTTTTAAAATGTGTGAAATATTGTAAAAAAGTAAAATTGGGATTAAAACTGAGCTTGATCGATGCAGGAAGATGGCAAACTCTACAGTGAAGTATTGTTTTGTCAATAACTCTATCTTATTGAATACATAAATAATAGGCTTGTTTCATTATAAGAATAAGAGTTGGCGATGAATGCATGCATCCGTGCTAAACTATTTTGCCATGAATATTGGATGACGTATTTTGCTTATTTACTTGCTTTCCCTATATTACTACATTATTGACAAACTATATATTTTTGATAGTTCAAAAAGACAAGTAAATGATATAATAATAATTTAGTATTATTGGATTTTAGCAATAGTATATTTATTTAATTTATTAAAATGAATCAGGAAGAATTATCAAAATAGTAATATTTCATATCTACATTCCCTATCATTATTAAGATAAAACTATTTAACATAGTAAGAACATACATTATCGGCACTCTTTTTCTTCTGAGTCTACACTGAGAAAGAGAGATACACACATTCTTACAAGATACTTTATGCACAAGTACAACTTGTAAAATGTAAGTTTAAAACCTTCTGTAATGCAGCAGACTCTATACTTTATTTTATCCACGCTTTCTCTATTTACAAACCATGATTTACTCATATTAACGATAAATTCATTATTCCATTTCTATCCATGATGATCTGCATTGGTATAATATACTTACTTGAGCTTAGCAGTGCTTTTAAAAAGATAGTGCAAAAGACCATCACGTGAACGGTAACTGGGGCTTGCTCAAAAATAGTGTTTTTTATTAAACATCCGAAAGTGTGTATTATTTTTGAAACTTATTTTTAGCCTTGTTTTATTTTTAATTCTCTCTTTTTTGTTCCTCTGTTTTTGTTTTAATATTAATAATAGCAATGTCCAAGGCAAGAATAATCGGTGAGCTCGTCATTGTTGCCTATAAAGCTGTAAGTACACTTGCTCTTGCGTAGTGATATTAAATTAACTTTCCCCTTTCCCCTTTCCCCCCTCGTGTTTTTAATAAAATAGAAAGATTTACCCAATCGCGAGGTAAGTTACATTTAAAACAAGTCATCTCTATCTCTTATTTATAATATCAAACAGCTTGTTGGAAAACAAGATCCTTTTGTAGTTCTCCGCTTGGGTGAAAATACTCGAAAGACAAGAACAGATTATCGAGGTGGACAGCATCCTATTTGGGATGATCAGGTACCTGATTTTATCTTCTATTATTTAAAAACCTAATATTAAAAAAACCTTTTTGTTAGATTAATATTCCTGTGCCTGAGAAGAAAAATATGATGGTTGTTCAGGTTTACGACGAAGATTCCAAGCGTGAGGATTTAATCTCAGAAACTGAAGTAGACATAACAAAAGTATTGGAAGATGGTGAATGGGATAGTAAGTAATACCTGTTTTTTTTAATATTGTTTGTATTTATGTGTGTGTGTTTCTAGGTTGGCACCCTTTGGTGTACAAGGGTCGTAGTGCAGGCGAAATCTACCTTGAAATGACATTTTACTCTGCAGTAAGTTGCATTCTGACCTGATCTAAAAAAACCACCTTTTCTCCTTGATCATTCACTGTGTGTAACACTAAATCTTTTATTCCTTTTTAGCGACCTCCTCCAAAACGCCAGCCTACAAGATTCGGCAACAAAAAGCGACCTGTCTCGGGAGGCTATGTACCTCCCATGCCTCAGCAGCACCAGAGACCACCACCTCAACAGATGATGCATCAACAATATCCTCCTTCAGGTCATCCAGGACATGTACCAATTGAATCTACTTCTACACCCACATACGGCTCAGGGTATCCTCCTCAACAGAATGCCCGTCCGCTTCACCCTCAGCATGGCGGAATTAACTCTTCTCTCCCTCCTCCTGTCCCTACACCTTCTATATCCACTGGTTCTAATCACATGTATCCTCCTCAAGGTCGCCCACAAGGCACTAGTCGTCCTGTTTCCTATAATGGTCCATCTGCTCAGCCTCTTCCCCCTAATTCAAACTACGGTCAGACTCCAGCCTCTGGTCATGCTCCACTTTTATCTTCTTCCTACAATCCTACTCCTCGTCCCGGTTATGGTGGTAAGTAAAAAAAAAAAAAAAGAAAAGAAAAAAAGAGATTGGGTCTTTTTGGAAGGAAAAGAGTAGAATAGAGAGAGAGTATATGCGATAAAAAAAAGAAATGCTGGAAAAAGGACGTTGATGTTGGCGCAGTCGACTTTAATGAAATGGCACTAAATATTTTTATTATTTTTAGGTAACCCTAACTACAACAACAACGTATATCCTCCTCATCAACAGCAACCATTCCAAGGTGGCGGTGGTTCTCAATTCTCATTCCCTGAGCCTCAGCAATTTCCAAGTGGCTATAGACCTCATGCTGATGGATCTGGAACTCCCTTTGCTGCTCATCAAGGCAACTATGGTGGTGGATACCCTCCCCAGCAAGGTTATCCTCCTCAGCAGGGCGGCTACCCTCCCCAGCAAGGCTATCCTCCCCAGCAAGGTTACCCTCCTCAGCAGGGTGGTTATCCTCCCCAGCAAAGCTACCCTCCTCAACATGGCTATAAATAAGTCCAACAGGAACCGCTGCCAAATTCTTGTAAATTATAAAAAATAAAAAATAAAAAACCTTTTCTATACAATACAATACAATGGCTCACCCATTTCAGTGTGTTTGGTGTTTTAAAAAAGTCAAAAGTAGAAATGAAGCTACTAAGACCTATCACCAAACATTAGATTGTACAAAATATTGAGCATGATGTTTTTGCGGTAATATATAACAACAATTTCATTGGTTCCATTTCTAATATGTATATGGCTTTTTTGTTTTAGGCTGCAACAATCTCGTGTTGGAAAATGAGTTAACTAATAAAAACATCGCTACCAATAAAATGGAACTCGATGAGCCCATTACTAGAATTAATGACTATCACAAAGAAATGCAAGTTGTTGAAACTGAAAGAGCTGATAAAGAAAGCGACAATTAGGAGTATATGCAAGACGGATATGAAGTGGACTGGAACGAAAGTGAAATTGAAGAGTCAAGCGAATATAGTGTTGCTCTACTAGTTGATCAACAAGAACACAGCGATAAAGCTAGACCTAGTAAAATCGAACTCAAAAAGAGATGAAGTCAATGAATATATGAAGTACAAACCATCTAGATATGCATCGTTTAAACATTTTCCAATTGAAGAAAGAGAATATCTTGTCTGCAAAAGTGTATGTAGATTACATCTTGATAGTTCCAATGTTCAAAAATGTGCAAATGAAGAGTCTAAGTTATCTTGACTTATGGACACTCCTGTGTCAGTAGTACAATTTACTCTTAAAATGAAATATCTCCCATTGTTAGATCAGCTTGCATTACTCATTGACAATAGATATACATTGTAACTTATGAACCAATCTGAAAGAACCAGAAGAAAGCGATGCTGGTTTCTATGATGACTTTGATGCAGAAATTGCCAAAGGATTGGATAAACTTTTAGATCCTAAAAGTTGAGCTGAGCTTGGTTCTCATTTATAGCGTTGGGTGCGCTGCCAATTATAGGGAAGGTAACAGAACATTGCTCTTCATTAAACTGTTTAGAAGTAGACGTAAATAGATAAAAGGAAACTTGAACAACTATGAAGAATTAAAAAGAATTCATCTTCTCGCGATTTATCCTGTTACGCCTTTCTTCATAATGGCAACTAAGGGATATTTACTGTAATATCATAAAACTTTATGTCTATAAAAAAGCATAGTTATTAGCTCAAGTTGTCAACATGAGCAATGATATTTGGTATTGATGATCCACGATTTTAACCAGTCTGGGAGGGAATACATTATAAATTAAATAAAAACTGTTTTACTTTGGAAAGGAATAAAGGAGCTTGCAAGAATTTTAATGATATAGAAAGCAAAGAACACTTTCTCTCATCGTGCCAGTATTATAATATACATTCTCCTCTGAGATGACCGTCTCAGTGATAATAAGGACATATATCTTCGATATAAAGGATTGCGCTTGTCTGTAAGATGTATCGACGGTATAAAAGTCTTGGCTCAGTCCTTGATCAGTAACGGTTTCAAAAACAAAACTCCTCTGGTCAAAATAACTAATAGAAACCACTACCCACTATTCCTAAGAGTCAAGAGAATAATGAATTGTTCAATTTGTCGTGTATAACAGCGTTTTCCTTTTCCAGGTATTTTAGAGTCTGAAGTAAGTTCTTAAAAGAATTCTTAAATTCAGAAAGCAAAAGTATCGCTGAACGTTTTGGCCTACCTTTCCGAAAGAGCTTTGTTGAGTATCTGAGATCTGCGTACCCTAATACCAAAGTAGCCTGTCTTATTGAACAGTGAGTTTTTTCGTTTATCTCTCCTTTTTATGCAAATTTGCTTATAGATTAAAATTCATAAATGTAATTATATAGAGACTTACATAATATGAATGTATTTACGCTCACTAATATTCTTGATGTTGCTGATCTCCCTCGTGCAAACAGTACTTTGGATTTTGATCTTATCCAATTTGCAAATTCACTTTCTGCTCTATCAGGAACCAACAAAAATCCGACAAAACTCCAGATGGAAGTCATTAACTACTTCACTTATTGCCAAAAACCTCTGGTAGATGATCTTCATATTGAAGACCACAAATATCTAAAAAAGGTAAAAGAATACTAAAAGAATACTAAAAGAATAGTGTAAAGATATAAAAAAAATAGATATATGAACTTTTGTTTTGCTTATTGAAATTAGAGTAATATTTTTTTTATACTATATAGCCAGGAATATTTCCCTGCACTAAATGCTCTAAGTCATATAAATATAAACATAGTTTAAAAAAACATATGAAAACTGCTCATCCAGAGGAATAGTTTAGTCAGTCGAACTCAAGACAAAAAAAACTTGTTTCTAAATTTACTATTAAAAGACAGTATCCAATGAAAACGTATAAATATTTGTACAATATTATGTCAGGATCGTAACCCACCCTCTTTATGGCTATTAGATAAACCAAAGAAAACACACGCACATGTATATTTGATTTCTATTTTTTCATTTTATTATATATTATTATTATTTTCTTTTATTAAAGTGTAGTATTATGGTGTTTTTTCCCTTTTGATATATGAATTAAATATAAATAATGCATAAAAAAAAAATCTTATTAAATTCGTCTTTCGGACGATGACTGTTTTAGCCAATCACTGGACAATGGATCACGAATATCATTTGTTCGTGCCTTTGATAATGTACCGAGATCTGAATTTTTGCTATAACTTTGTTGACTAAATGGCGATCCAGATCGTTCAGGTTGTACATTATAACGCTTACTACTAGGTTCCATCATTGCAAAACTAACCGATTGATTGGTATAAGGGTCATCAATAGAGACTTTGTTATTATTGGTGGATGATGCAAAGTGAGAAGTAGGTGTAAAGACTCGCTTGTTGCCTTCTGTAGGGAAATCCACTTGTATAGGAGACATTGGTCTCATAAAGCTATTACCTCCTGCATTGCTGTAAATGTCATTGTTTGCAGCTGAACCGATTTGATTATTACTATTTTTATTCACTATGAAATTGGTGATACGTTGGCTTAATCTTTGTCCCTTTTTTAATGTTCCAATTTCAGACGCACCATTAAATCTGTTACCAGTATTATTATGCTCAACATCAGCAGTCATGCTTTTTGAGAAGGAGTTCTCTTGGCCATCACCGTTTGTGCTTCTAGGGTGGAAAATAGAAATCTATAATATTTTTGTTTAATTTAAAAATATAAATGAATATAATAGTGTTGTAATTTATATAAAAAAAGGAAATTAGTAATTTAAACTTCATATTCTTCATATATAAAAACTTACACCAACAATCCACATGAGTACTGAAAGAGTGTTACAGTTTGCAATTAACAAGTCAGATGCAAATTTGTTCGAGTTAATTGTCTTTGCGGTTGTAAAACCATCGACACAGAGTATACCGAGACTTGAGCCAAAAAGGAAGAGAATAATGGTGAAGAATACATTCATATCCTTAAAGTACGTCAACTTTTCAACAATGCTGGAGGAGCCATGCTTCATATTACGGGATATATTGATGATACGCTTGAAACGGAAATGTGAACGGATCCCAAGAAATGCTGTGATGAGGACTATATACATCGTTTGATTAATAAAGAAAAAGTGATCGACTAAACAAAATAGATTTTTACCTTCAACTGAATAAGCAAATTGGGGTGCTGTCTCTCTCATATAGACGTCATCTCTAAATTTCCATTGTAAAATAGGAAACACAGCAACACTTGCAAGAGCCCTATGACATAAAAATCTCGTTAATATACATCCAAATCATATCCTTACTTTATAAATATTACCATATAATATAAAATTTAAATTCCCATGAATTCATAAATGTCTTTTTGGCTACTGAATTAGAAAGATAATTCCAAAAACATTGAAGCAAGAAGAAAACACTGGTTTGAATTGATAAATTTACACATTCTACGTAATCCATGATCTATGTATATAAAGTATGAGAAAACAATTGTTCAGTTTCTGCTATTCTTCAAAGTATATTACTTGAGCGATATGTTGATGCTCAGTCGTCCAGACAACAAATGGAGCGGATATAATTTGTTTTGTAAGAGGGTTATAGAAAAACTTTTCTGAATACTTGATCCAAGTTGATATCGCATCTATGATGAAAAACCAATCAATGACCAATTCTTTATATATCGAGTTTCGTATTTACCCCACGACCCTTGCATTAGCAGCATTAGTATGTATAGTACAGTAATGATACTTTTTAATTCACCCGAGAAAACTCTTTTTGGGTGAAGACATCTTAATCTTTCGTTTGTCCATAATCTATATAGGAGGAAAAGACCCATATAGATTTCAAGTCCCACTCGTTCTATTTTTTTTTTTTTTTTTTTTTATTAGTATTATTGAAGATTTTTTGAATATATATATAAAGAAAATGAGGAAATATTTACGAAGATATGAGAAATCACTAGTTTAATTGATGCATTAATATAACTTTATTCAAGAAAATTTTCTTTTATTCTTTTACAAACCTCAAATGTGTCATTAGATAGGTATATTAATAAATAAGTAAAATAAGAGAGAGAGAAGAAGAAAAAAGAAAGTGTGTGGGTACAAACAACTAATTAATGATTCGATCTTTAAATAATACACAAAAAGAACGCACTGCCCATTGAAAATAAAAAGAAATAAGATACTGTGTTACTGGAAGCGCATATTGCGATTGATTGAACTCGAATAGACGTTACACCTACTAACTTTTTTTATCAGTTGTGCTGATTCGCATGGAGTCTTTTGTAAAACTATCCCGGCTACACAACATTTTGTCGGAGCTCATAGTCAAGGAACATTCTTGTCTATCCTCATACTAAATTATTTGGTAAAAACATATCTTTATCAACTCTTTGGAAATACATGAGCTCAGTTGTGTTTTAATATGCTTTTTTTAAAAAAGGAATAAATATACATGTGATAAGATGTCCAAAATATCCCCGTTGCTTTTTTTTTGTTTTAAAAAAAGAAAGACACATGCAAAAACAGGAACTGTCAAACTAATGAGAAAAAACAGCTACAAAATATTATTAATGTACTTTGTAAAAGTATCTACGCTCTTGATTTAGTAATTTAGGATGCTGCAACCAAGATTGGGCACTGGATCACAAAGGTGAAATACAGTATATTTTTGAGCAACGTTGAAAACTTAATATTTTTTATAAAAAAAAAATTTAAAAAAATAAAAAGATAAAGGCCAAGAAGGATCGTCAATTCAGAAGAAGAACAAAAAGAAAAAGACAATGCATTTATGATCATGTACTAACTATTTAATTGTATAGACCCTGGATTCGTGTAAATGGTTCCAACTGTTTTTGCTACAAAGCTATCCTGTTTTTGATAAATTTAGATACCGATGAAGTTTGGATTATTGTTTTATTTTGATGTGAAAAAAATAATTATAATAATAAAAGACAATGAGAATGAGTAAAAATGGTAAAAAAAAATGAATACAATATATATATAAATGGGAATTTTAAAACTACCAATCCATGCTACCACCAACAGCGATAGGTGTTCCAATTTTTTTAGGTGACATTGATCTTTTTATGATGTGTTTCTCAGATCCAAGAACCTCATCCAATATGGCAATAGGAGGCAGTAAAAGATAGACTTGGTTGTCTTCTACCTTGACATCAAAAGTGGTGATTGATAAGGTCTCACTTCCTTCAGAGACACATTTACCAGATTGGATATCAAAGTTCTTTTTGTGAATAGGACATGAGACGTAGCTAACAACACGATCATCTTGTTTAACCTGACCCAGAATACCGGATGACAAAACAAGATCTCTCTTGACTGGACACATGTTTTGAGTAGCATAGAATTTACCCTGTAAGGTTTGGAATACGGCAATTTGAACGTCACCAACATTAACAACACGACCTTCATCCTTGGGGAAAAGATCGGTCGCACCAGCGAGGTTCCAGGTCAAGACAGCAGATTTGTTTTGTACTTCTTCCTTGAGAGATTTTAAGGGTTCGACGATCTGTGGCCAGTTGGCAGGTCTCATTTGTCCTCTTTCTTCAATCATTTCAATAAGCTTAGACTTTTTGCCGTCACCATTGATATTTTCCTTGAAACGGTCTCTGAGAGCAGGAGTGTTTACGACCTTGGCCCATTCATCTTCATAAGTACCAACCAAGAAGCTCATTTGCTTGTCAAGTTCTTTACAGATACCAAGATGATCATCAATAATAACCTTACGCAAGTAATCAATGCCTCCAGGGAGCTTTTCCAACCAACGGGCAGTACGTTGAAGCTTGTCAGCAGTCTGGATATAGTACATTAAGAAACGATCGATATAAGTAACAGCGGTTTGTTCAGATACGTTTGTGACTAAAAGGTCGGCGTGTCTGGGCTTGGCACCACCATTACCACCAATGTAGACATTATAACCCTTATCAGTAGCAATCAAACCGAAATCCTTGCCTTGAGCTTCAGAACATTCACGGATACAGCCAGAGACGCCACCTTTAAGCTTGTGAGGAGATCTGATACCACGGTAGCGGTTTTCCAAGGCAATGGCAAAACCTACAGAGTCTTGTTGACCATAACGACACCAGGTTGAACCAACACAGGACTTGACAGCACGCAATGATTTACCATAGGCTTGACCACTTTTTATTTAAAAAAAAAAAATAAAGTTTGAGTTTTCATATATTTTGTTATCTATAGAAATTTACCTTTCGAAACCTGCGTCAACCAATTTCTCCCAGATATCTGGAAGATCTTCTTTTCTGGCACCGAACAAATCAATACGCTGAGCACCAGTGATCTTACTATACAAGTTATAGTTCTTTGCAACCTCCGCAATGACAGCCAACTTCTCAGGAGTGATTTCACCAGCAGGGATACGAGGAACAACACTGTAGAGACCACCTCTTTGGATATTGGCCATGAAACGATCATTGGTATCTTGCAAAGCAGCACGATCTTGATCAAGAATATTTTCATTATAAAGAGAAGCGAGAATAGAACCACAAGCAGGTTTACATACTTCACAACCCATAGTAGTTTTATCAGTAGCACAATGTTGGACAATTTCAGTAAAGGTGCGAAGAGCCTTGATCTTGACAATGGAGTATAGTTCAGCACGAGAATAGGTAAAGTCTCTACACAAGTTGTTAGTAACAGTCTTTCCCAAAGCCTTCATCTCAGCTTCAAATATTTCAGTCACTGCAGGAACACAACCACCACAACCGGTACCAGCCTTGGTGGCAGCCTTGACCTGATCAACGGAAGTGAGCTTCTTTCCAGCGATTGCTTTACGGAGTTCACCCTTGGTAACATTGAAACAAGAACAGATCTGAGTATCATCGGGTAAGGTTTCAACGCCTTCCATTTCACTGTTCTTTGCACCAAACATCAATTCAGAGGGATCACAGCCAATGGGTCTACCACTGCGGGTCATTCCAACAACCTTGTTATAGTCGTTGGTGTCGCCAACCATAATACCGCCCAAAATCTTCTTTCCGTCACGTGAAAAAATGTATTTTTTGTAAATGTTCTTGAATGGATCACGGTAAATAAGGGGTGTAGTTTTGGAAGGATCAGCAAAAACGTTACCAAAGCTTGCAACATAGACACCCATCAGCTTGAGCTTGGTAGACATATCGTTACCCTTAAACGCGGCCATCTTGGTGTTGTAGATGGTCGAGGTCAAGTTCTTGGCGAGGACGTCGGCCATATCATTACAAGGGGCGATCAAACCGTAGCACATGCCGTTGAAGGAAGCACATTCACCAATAGCATAAACTCCAGGAGCTGAAGTAGTCATATCAGACTTCACAAGGAAACCACCTCTGGGAGCACGTTCAATCTTGTTACCTGAAGCGGCAGATAATTGATCATAAGGAGAGATACCAATGGAATAGATAAGCATATCAGCTGCCAAGTAACCACCATTTTGGAGGTCAAGACCAGTAATTTTTTGCTTCTTGGTAATATAATCCAATTCAGTATCAACGTTCGTGGGACAGTCGCCAATACATACTGTAATACCAAGCTTGTTGATTTCAGCTTCGAGGACATTAGAGGCTTCAACGTCCAATTGGCGAGACATAAGTCTGTCAGAACGTTCATAGATATTGACCTTAAGCTTCATATCCAAGGCAGCTTTGGCAGCTTCTAAGCCAAGTAAACCGCCACCAACAACAGCAACAGTTTCGACATCTTCACGGGTGGCCCACTTGACGATTCTCTCAATATCCTCAATGGTACGATAACAAAAGACACCTTCGACATCAATAGGAGCATTAGGGGGGACAGCGGCTTTGGAGCCAGTAGCTAAAACACAAACATCATAGGAGACCCATCCAGATTTGGCGGTATGAATCTTTTTGGCATCGGTATCAATGTTATCGACAAGTTCGCCAATATGGGTTTCGATGTTGTTTTCATCATACCATGTTTTGGGCTTCATAAGTTGCTGTTCAGGATCTTGATGGGTAAAGTATTGAGTAAGTCCAACACGGTTGTAGGCATCTATTTTTTATTTTATTTTATTTTATTTTTTAAAAAAAAAGAAATAATCAACATTGATTCAATTCTTTAAAAATGTATTTTCTTGCTTTTATTACATTGAGGTTCATCGCCAAAAACCATGATGCGATAGTAGCTATCTGTATCATACTCAATGATTTTTTCCATGAAGGTAATGGCAGTCATACCGAGACCCACAACAGCGATGGTAACTGGTAATTGTTGAAGCTGAGCTTCGGAAGTGTTTGGTGGCATATTGTAAGTGTCCTCTGTTTTTTTTTTGTTTGTTAATCTAAAATAGTAATGCTTTTATATGTTTCTTAGTTTTATATATTTGGAATTGTCATTTTTAGAACCACACATTTATGATTCAAATCCAACCAATTAAAACCCTTTATCATTGTTTGTTAAATTTTTTTAAAATGCACTCCTACAGTTTATCTTTTGTAACACAGGACATATCTTCTAGTTGAGATACGTTGGTTACTGAATAAAGTAATCTTTATCTCCAATATAAAATGCATCCTTATCTATAGCCTTCTATATCCATAAATAATATGATTCCTTGTGATAAATAAATAAACCAAAGTATATACTCTCTTTTCTTAAAGTCCTATACGCCTTGTTTAAGAAAAAAAGTAAAGAAAAAGAAAAACTCTCTGGGCCTATGGAAGTTTCTATAAATCAATTACAATTTACGCTCTTATCCGAAGTATTGCCTGTTTTTGTTCATCTTTCCCCTTTTTTTTGAAATTACAAACAAATAATAATACTTTAGTAAAGTATCTCTTATCAGTTTTTCTAAAGTTTTATTTAAAGAAACGTATTACACAAAGTATGACACTGTAACTCTCTTTAATTGATATCTTTAATATTATCGCTGTCAGTATACTAAAAACAAGGATAATAATACCATTTAAATTCATTATTTAAATGCTAAATATCATACTACTATTACTCTTTGTTTTTCCTAAACAATTAATCACACCATTTTACAATCGAGTATAAAGATCTATACTTTATACATATTTAGTTGATCTAGTGACATCTAAGGACAATAATTGTGCTTTTCGTTCTTTTTTTTTTCTTCCTGAAAAAAACTATTGATTATTCTAGTAACCACTCTTTCATTATTGCAGAAAAAAAGGATATTTGTCTTTCGTTTTTTTTTTTTTTTTTTTTTTTTTTTTTTTTTTTTCGTTTTACATGAAATCAAAAACCGCCTAGAATAAGATGTCCCGTATTTTGCTTATATCATCCCGCTTTCCTTCTAAACACGATGAACTTTATCTTCAATTCAAGTGAAAATTAAACTTTGGTTTACTATCAGCGTATGTCCCCGCAATAATAATACATTTGCTTAGCATCATTAACCAGCATTTTCATATTAAATGAAAAATATTAATCTCCCCACTTGACTTTACTTATGATGTCTAATCATCACCCTATTAAATATACCTGTATTTTCATTTTAAATAATTGAACTCGTAATTCGTTCATCTGAGTCAAAAGATTTATTACGCTCAGTCGTAAATTTATCTCTCACTTGCTTTGGCAACATTGTTCATTCGGAGGAGTCTGTTGTATATTAGTTAATGAATAATTTATATTACCTTCCAAAATAATACATGAACATATGAATGTATTTAAAATTTGTAAGAGTATTAGAATAATGTATAAAAATATTATTAGTTTACTATGTTTCTCAATGTTGGGGGTTTATATCCTATTTTGAAGCTCTCTAGAGATCTAATCACTTTGTAGATTGTTTGGAAGATCACTGTTTAATCAAATAGATATTAAAACAGTAAATTTAAGGTTTCCGCCTGGGGAAGATAAACAAAATGAAAAGTTGTCAGCTAATCATATACAATTTTTGAATATATTAGTGCCCGCTTCCAATTTTCAGGATTCGCAAAGTATTCCTTCAAATTTATCTTCTCCATTTAAGATCCGTTTTAGAAGTAATGGTTTTCAGATCGACTGACCTTTTTAAGTATTGAGAGGCCTTATCTTTTCGTTATGCAAGTATTCTATATAAAAACGCTAGATGATACTCAAAACAAAGTCATGCTTATAAACCACCCACTGTTTACTTTTTTACAACCAAAATACGAGCATAAACATATAAAAATGGTCAAATACAGCTAGGATTAAATGCTTAGCTTAAAAAATAGAGGAAAAGATATGCTCGCATAACGCTTTAAAAAAGTAATTTATGCGACATGGATACTAGAGATAAGTAATAGAGTACATGCATTCCATTATAATAGCACAATCAGTTAACTCCTGAAGTATTGAAAATATAGTTTAAATTACATCTCACTATAAAAACTTTAAATCATTGTGGAGCCGTTTTTTGAAAGCAAAAGTTATCTTCACCTTTTTTGTGCTTAATTCAAAAACAATTGATATGATGCCCTGGAACAAATGTACTAGCTATTATTTATATAAATGCCAAATTGTTTGTTTCTGATGGTTTTATTGTGTCAAGTATCTATAGATGAATGGTATGATTTTTTAGAGTACTATTTTGTGATTGTCTTGGATGAACTATCTGGCTAATGATCCAATGAATTGTTTATTATCAAGGCATTATTATTGGCTTATCTTTATCTCCTGTCTCATCAATCTCGGTTTGAAAAAACAACATTCGTACTACTTTCCAAAACAAGTTAACAAACAAAATTATATTATCTATCAAAAAAAAAAAAATAACAAACAAATGCAGAAAGTATTGTAATGTTAAGGAATAATTTAAATCTATTTATTTTGATATGATATGCTAAATGAATATGTAAAAATGAGTTTTAAAATATATGAACATTGCCGTTAACAAAATCTTCGCCGTATGCTTCAGTTAATAGAGGCTTACAGCATCTATCGAGCATAGGAGGAGGGCCACATAAGAACACCATCCTTGATCCTTCTTCATTCTTGAATAAGTATTGATCAATTTCTTTCATATTGAGGTAACCAGTTCCATGTTCAAAGTCTTCTTTACCAGTAGGTTCTGATAAAATATATCTAAATTAAAAAAAAAAACAAAGATTAGTTAAAAAGAAATTGAATGTTTATTATTTTCAGAGTTTACCTGAGACAGAATTTATCTCGACCCAGCTTTTCTTGCAGTACTGCTAATTCATCAAAGAAAATGATTTCATCCTTGTTTCGTGCACAGTAGAGAAGAGATGCAGTAGGCGGGTTATCATCCTCTTGAAGTGCTTTAATCATTTGCCACATGGGAGTAATACCAGTACCTCCAGCAATCATACCAATATGTGTGGCAGTCTGAGTTATTTTCTTTTCATGGAGAGTAATGCTTCCATTTCCATTATATTCAATGTGAACGGCGGGACCCTTAAATTCAACAGTTTCACCAATACGAATTTGATCGAGGACTTGTGTCATTTTTCCTCCAGGGATAGTGTGGAAAGGATAGTAGACCTTGATAACAAATTCAATGGTATTCTTGGTAATGTAGCTAGGAGTATAGGCTCTTATCACCATCTTGGGCTTGGAAGATCTGTCGTTGAGATTTTCCTTGAGTTTTATGAATAAATGAGCGCCGACTGGAATTTCGAGTTTATCATTGCAACCTTCAGGTAGACTAAAAACGTACTTTCGAAGAGTAGTTGAAAGATATTCCTTTTCAACCAATACCAGTTTCTTATAAGTCCGAGGATCAAAGTAGGGCTTGTTGGAGCTACCAGCTTGGTTAAGTACATCTTCTCTCTCATTCATAGGTGTGGATGGAGCTGATCCGGGAGGAGTATGAGGAGGAGTAGCGGTTTCTGGGCCACTAGGTTTCAGTTTTCCAATAATGTACTCTTCTAGCATATCGCGGGCTTTTCCTGAATGAATGGCATCAAATTCGTCCGTTGTATCCGTACCTGCAACCAATACGATGCTGGAGGAACCACCAGGGTGATCTTTAAGGAAATCGGTACAATCGTATACCTTATCATCGTAAATGATCCAGCAGTCATCTTCAGTTACATGTTTAGCTACTTCTTCTTCAGTGTAGACCTTCAGTTTATCAGTATCAACGCTAGAAGCAGGCTTGGCTTTTGTTTCTTCTTTGACTTGGTTTTCTTCCATCCAACCGGGAAGATCAATGCCTTTAAGAGTGACATCTCCTGGCAGGGTTGTAGGATGCTGGAACACCAGACGAAGAGTAGGCTCTCTGACAAGATGAACCTTTACACGGTACCAACAGTTATTAAGCATACCCATAAGAGACCAGGTTAATTTACTAGGCTGAGAGTTATTTTCATCGTTCCAGCAGCGAAGACATATCTCCTTAATACCAAGTAATTCGGTGACAGGTATTTCCAACGACCAGTGAACCCAGGTCCAGTTTCTTGTACTTTTATAGGCAGCAGTTCCTTTTTCGATTTCAACACCAAAAGTTTTAGCTGCATATTCATCGGCTTGTTGCTTCAAATCTTGGTGAGTATCAGCCATTTTCCAGGTTTTCCCATCATCAAGGGTAATTTCACATCGGGTGATTTGTCTGTTGCTACCACCATATGCATAACCCTGGAGTTTAATGGATTTATTCAGATCATCAAGCTCAACGGTAGATCCATGAAAAGGGGCGGCAATAACACTATTAACGTTCAAATCGTAAACAGAGTATTCAGGTCTGGACCACCACTTTTCTTCTGTAGCTTGTTCAGCACTCTGAACAACAGGAGGGAAGACCTTGTTATCAGCATCCTGGAATGGATTTTTTGATTGTTCCAATGTGGCTTCGATTTTGGCTAACCACTTGACACTACGGCCGCCAATACAGCCAGGAACAATGATACGAACAGGATAACCATGATCATAAGGTAAAGGTTCACCATTCATCTTGTATGCAACCAAGATATCGTATTCAGGACTCATTGCACGTTGTACTGTGACAGAAGTCCCATAAGGACCCTAAATAATAGATTCATAAGCTATATGTTTTAGGTATAGCTAGTAGTTTAATAATACCTTTGCAGTCTTATCATTTCCTTCGATACAGATATGCAAAGCTTCATCTTTAAGACCTCCAGCAAATGTATTAATAATATCTCTCAGGTAGACACCTGTCCAATAAGCGCAACCAACACCTGATTTAATTTATATTAAAGTTAGCTATCTAAAATTTTAAATCATACTAGACAATATGAAATATATATCTAACCTGCAGGTCCCCAAGAGAAACCAATACTGGGCTTGACCATATTTTGCTCTTTTCTTCTATTACCGGCACAACAAATTGTCACTGGAAGAGTTTGCGTTGCCATTTGGACAATATCATCCATGGTGATAGTAACTGGGTTGTTAACAAGTCCACTTATTTCGATGGTGTGAGTATCCCAATCATTTTTAGGTACTGGGCCGTGATTTCTGACAATATGCAAATGGTTAGGCGTAATAAAGCCACTGTCGAGAAGCATCTTTACAGGAGGTTCTAAAAAGAAGATGCACTATTTAGTATCGTATAGCAAAATCGGATAAGAAACAATTACCTGCATTAAATGGATGCTTTCCGGTCAATCTATTCATTGCAGCATCTCTAGATACGTGAGCATCAGGAGTACCAACATCTCTTGTATCAATTGGACCTGATGGTGCTTTGAATTCATTAAAACCAGCTAGTTTTTGAGCCAATTGTTGATCGTTTGGAGGCATTTTTGTAAAAGCAAATAATTAAAAAAAAAAAAAAAAAGATACAATGTTGGATAATCATCCATGATTTATATATATATTTGTTTATCGGATTTAAAGATAGATATTTTATTGGCCAACCATTTTATTGTTCACAAAAGGAGAAATTTCTGAATGAGGTAATTCACTTACCGATGTTTACATTAAACTATGGAAAAAAAAAAGAAAAAAATATTAACAGGTGAGGTTGGATAAATCTACGTTTTAAAGTATGGCTCTTAAAATGAAAACAGGATCAAGATATAAATTGGTGTTACAAAGCCTACCTACATTATCTTTTGTTTGCTATACTGATAACAAGTATCACCTATCAAAATGTAGTACGAATATGGTATGATATCAAAGTACTTATCTTTGATTCTAGAAACGGGCACTCCTATTAAATGGATAGAAATTGTTTGTTATCTCAAAATAGAATTTATATATGTATTTGCATGTGCCAACTATACAATCAGCTTTCTCTTTCCTTTTTGAAATAACAAACAATAGAAAAAGGCATATCTTCAACACTAATGTAAATTATGATTGAATTAAAGTTTCAAATGATATACTGGAACGGAAAACTAAAATGATAATAATAATATGAAATGCCACTGTTCTTACACCAGTAGATTTTTTTTAGATAGTGATTCCACCTTTCTCCTTTTCTTCTCATTTTTGTTTGATATGAGATAAAATGCTATTATTTAGTAAAGATACTTTTTATTCTAATAGTTCATTTTGTAAATCTTCAATAATCAGTATTTAAGACCTGGATTTTATTTTCAAACAAATAAAACCATGGAAAATGGAATATCTTTTGGCGCGCATACTTTTAAAACCTGCCAACTCAAAACTTTTTTTTTCCCTTTTTTTTTTTTCTATTGACTATCCGATAACAAACAATTACCCTGAAAAAAAGTTTAACCTTCTTCCTATTTTGTAAATATTACTTCTGAGCATTCTAAAAGTATGATTTTGATAAATGCTCAACTGCTGTCTTTGTATCTGCTACTGCCAACAATAGAAGATTCATTGCGCTGGGTATGCTGACTATCTGGATTATAGAGTGTATAATGATGATGTCTTAGGGTAGCTATTTCTTTTCTTTGGTCTTAGTCTACCTTCTATAGTGTATATCTTGAATACAATGTGGTGTTGAACTCATTTAGTTTTGTACAAACTTAACAAAAACAATCGATTTACAATAAGAAAAAGTACGATATTATAGGTGATATATATGATTTTTAGCTTGAAATATTTTAAATTTATAGGAATTTAAGGTTTGTATAGTGCCAGATAATGGTCTCTCTTAAATTCATAAATAAGAATAGAACCCTGAAAGTTGATTATATCCTGGACGAATTTCATAATGAGACCACTGGTTTTTATTGGCCAAGCATTAAATTTAAATGAATTAAAGAGTTATTTTGTCAACCTTACTACTAAATTTAAAAATGCTACATATATTCACCAACTGCCATATTCTAGTCTTTGATACATATAAAGATAATAACAATAATGTGACTATAAATATATTTAAACTTTATTATGGTATACATATAGTAATTTGTTTTAGTGTAATAATTTAATAAAACTTGAACTAGTTAAAGACTGAATCAACATATTCATAAGCAGACTCTAAATCAGCCTCATTATGGATGATGCGAGCATGTGTCACATACATGTCAGGTCGTAGCATCAACAAGACACTGGGTTGAGAATCATTATTCAGGTATTTAGAAAGCAAGGGAAGCAAACCAGATCTAGAGGAAACTGAAATAGGATCCTCAATACGTTCCTCGATGTAGAATCCATTATCAGCATCTTGTACTTCATCTTTAGTTACATAATCAGGTTTAGAAGCAGTATGTGTATGCCAAGGCGATTGAATAACAATTCGGCGAACTGGATAGGATCTCGACTTTGTCCAGAATTCCTTTGCAATCTTTTCATTAGGAAGATTGGTTGAGTGACTTGTGTTGACCAAAACCAAAGTGAATCGGTGGTTGTTTAGAAGGAATGAGCGGAAGGTTCTTCTTTCAATGAGAGATTCACCAAGAGGAATAAAGCGCTTTCGAAGAGGAACAGTATCAGGGAAAAATTCGCCAACTTTGATAAGTCCTTTATCAGAAGTACCGAGTATTTTAGAACTTTCAGGTAAAATAGCCAGAGATTGCTAATTTGTCAAGAAAGGGTTAGATTTAGATTTATTTCTTCTTTTATTCTTATTTACCTGTGTAATAGTTTTATACAAGTATTCTCTTAATTGAGGAACCGCAAGAGCTGTAGTCATAACACATTGACGTGTGAAGTCCACCAGAAATCCTTCTTTGAGCCCAGTTGATGTAACAGAGCTAGTTGTCTCAATAGTTTTTCTGGCATGAGGCTCTCTCTAAAATAGAAGGTTTAACTCTCATAAAGTTTGTCTGTTGTTCTTAATATGTTTTACCTCAGTAGAATATGAATCCAATAATTTTTCAATGTTAGTAACATGACCATTCAATACAGCAGATAACTTCCAAGCAAGATTATCAGCTAAGTAAGAAAACATATGAGTTTCTTAAGAAAAGACAACACACATAATATACACTCACCATCTTGTAATCCAAGATTCATTCCTTGACCACCAGCAGGTGAATGGCAATGAGCAGCATCTAAAATAGAATATCGCTTAAGTGAGTTTTTCTTTATAATCCATACGAATAAACCATACCTCCTGCGAGGAAAGCACGTTTTCTTCTGTAACCATTTGCAATTCTTTCATTGATCTTGAAATGAGATGACCAAATAAGATCTCTTGCTTTAAACTTATAAGGGGTGGTTCTCTCATCAAGGAGATCCTGGACTTGTTCAAGACTGGGCGCTAATTGTTCACCTTTGGCAGAAATACCGTGTGTTGAACTATTCTGGTTCACTCCAGTTTTTTCGTATGACTCCAAGTTACCGAATACACGGAATACATGAGAATCATCATCATTATGAACCATGGGTCTAATTCTAACCAAACCAAGCACCTCTATAATATCATTAGTTTTCCTTCATTAACCAATATACGAATATGATCTTACTATTTCCAGAACTGAACGCATTCATCTTGCGCGAAAATTCTTCTATATTATCACCATCGAGTGATACATCAGCAATGAGAAATCTTGTTTTGATGGCCACACCTTCATAGGTCCATTTAGGATTTTCTTTTCTCACTCTTGAGTGCGATCCATCTGCTCCAACAATATACTTTGCTGTAATAGTATATTCTTCACCGGTTTTGTTGTTCTTCACAATGGCTGTAACACCTTGATCATCCTGAGTATAGGTTACCAACTCTGATTCCCATTGAACACGACAATCTGTCTCCTTCTCCATTCTTTTATGTATAATATGTTCTGTCTTTCCCTGCATAAGACCAACCATATATGGGAATGATGTATCACCGCCAGCACTAATTTCTCCAAGCTATACATATAATTTAATAAATAATAATAACAATAATAAGGCTGTCCACTTACCACTGAACCATTTCGAATCATACGCATACCATTTGTAATAAAGGCCTCTCTTAAAACTTCCGAAGCCAAACCTTTACCGTCAAGAATCTCCATTGTGCGTGAAGTGATGAGAAGAGCACGACTTTGATTAGTTGGTCCTGGCTTGGGATCCATAATGGCAACGGAATGACCCTTCTTGGCAAGGTCATAAGCGAGTAAAAGGCCAACGGGGCCAGCACCACTAACAATAACGTCCACAGTTTCTGATGTCATTTTTTTTTTTTGTTTGCTTTCAATAAGTATATTTGTGTAATGAAGAGAAAAGTGAAAGAAAGAAAGGTCCCTTTTTATTTCTTTATGCAAATATAAACAAAGGGTAAATTCTGACCGAAAACGGTGGCTGGTATTTTCCGAAATTATACAGCTTTTTAAATTACATAATTGGACTATTTATACTAAACAAGGTTGTTACATACAACTGAATTCTCTTTCTTGATCTACAAGCTACTATTGATTATGTTTAGTAGAATGTCATTTAACAATGATAAAGTTCTCTACCTCTCTCTCTCTCTCTCTCCAGTTTATATTTCCTATACTCTGTGTTTTCAATTTTTTTCGGCGCCTCTAAGCATCTCGGCGCCTATGAGCTATATTTTTATGTGTTTTTTCGGCACCCTCATGCATATCTGTGTAACCTCTTTTTTTTTAGCCTTGAACTGAATGATTTCATCTTGATACTTCACTCTTGATTTGTATTATAATAATACTATTGTTTTTAATCTTTAAAATCATATTTACTATTGAATGTATGCAGTGAAAATAATATGAAATAATGTTACCAAACTCGTATTTGCGCGCAAAAAGTATGGCAATTTGAAGCAAATGTAATACAAATCAAACTCTTTAATTTATTTAGTGTTTGGTTGACCTTGTTTTAGCTCGGTCGATCGCTATTACTTTTATAGAGAGTGAGCAACTTAAGTTATAATGGCTCTTCCACACCCTTCTATATTAGCTATGAGGTAGGATTAAACAAGTCTTGAGTAATAGTGTTGATCTACACGATACTAACAATAAAGTAGATAATATTAGTTGATGACTTTTACTTTTTAGAATAAACAGTATCTTCGTAATAACCAATTGTTGTCAGAAAAGACAATGGATGAAAGACTGGAACAGCATGAACCAACCAATCAAATTGTACTTTTAAATGGATTGCTAAGCCAAATATTTCTTGTACAGTGAGAACGGTAAATTTTGTCACTTTGAGAAA
>MU622269.1:83383-113163 GCA_025399235.1 Backusella circina FSU 941
TCTCTACCTCATTGCAATATGGAATTACTTTAGGAAGTCATATTCTAATGGGAAAATAGGAAAAATAGCCTTATTGGAGGACAACAAAACGAAACAAGATAGTAAATGAGTGTGGACAAACGATGATGCTACTTCGTTGTTCTATGATTTTTCATTAGAATGGTGAACGTACCATCCTAAACAGAGTCGGTTCCTGTCGACCGTTCGAGGGTCCATATTCGATCTCTACCTCATTGCAATATGGAATTACTTTAGGAAGTCATATTCTAATGGAAAAATAGGAAAAATAGCCTTATTAGAGACACTCGTTACTGTTAATTCTCCTTATCTTTTTCATAGGCGGAGTACTTTTTGTTCATAAAAAAAAAAAAATTTTTTTTTTGCGGTGCAACGGAACTACTGCACCAAAGTTAAGCGACGATATACACCAGATACTAAAATTAGATGCGAAATACGGAGAAACAGTCTTTACAACACAGGTGTTCTCATGGAGCTGTTTTTTTAGCTCTAATTTTGTTCACACTTCTTAGTGCTCAAAAAAAGTTCGTTAAAACAGTTGTTAACCTGAAAATCCTTGATAGATCATACCTGACCGCTGTAAAAGGAATCTGCATATTTCAGTATAATGTCTCTAATAGTCTTATCAGATTAAAGAAATAGTTTCTTCGTTTTTTACCTAGCACTAGAAACGTTTATGCAGCGACTAAACTACTTTTTTTTTCCATTTCATTTTTTTTATCATTTTATTAAATAACACGAAATATATGAATGTGGTAAGAGTTACTACATCAAAAGTCTAGAGCTTAATTTTGTCAACGCACTCCTCGATTTGCTCTTTGGACTACTATGTCGCTAGGTATAAAACAAAGAAACTATTTCTCTAATCTGATAAGACGATTAGAGACAGTATAAAGAAATATGCAGATTCCTTTTACAGCAGTCAGGTATGATCTATCAGAGACTTCCAGGTTAACAACTGTTTTAACGAACTTTTTTTGAGCACTAAGAAGTGTGAACAAAATTAGAGCTAAAAAAACAGCTCCATGAGAACACCTGTGTTGTAAAGACTGTTTCTCCGTATTTCGCATCTAATTTTAGTATCTGGTGTATATCGTCGCTTAACTTTGGTGCAGTAGTTCCGTTGCACCGCAAAAAAAAAATTTTTTTTTTTTTATGAACAAAAAGTACTCCGCCTATGAAAAAGATAAGGAGAATTAACAGTAACGAGTGTCTCTAATAAGGCTATTTTTCCTATTTTTCCATTAGAATATGACTTCCTAAAGTAATTCCATATTGCAATGAGGTAGAGATCGAATATGGACCCTCGAACGGTCGACAGGAACCGACTCTGTTTAGGATGGTACGTTCACCATTCTAATGAAAAATCATAGAACAACGAAGTAGCATCATCGTTTGTCCACACTCATTTACTATCTTGTTTCGTTTTGTTGTCCTCCAATAAGGCTATTTTTCCTATAGCTTATACCTGGGAGCTTGCCAGCTGTCCTTGGCTGAGACAAATCCTATCATGCAAGTGGTAAGATTACTTTTTAGTATCTTGTTGCTTCATCGTAGTAGCGAGCAGGTATAAGTAGCTTTGTTCTTATAAATGAGTCCGAATAATCTAAATAGGTTGTATTCTATAAAATTATAAATAATAATGGAATAGTTTTTTTAAAAATGTTTATTGTAGGAAAGCTTTTCGGTTAATGTAACATCTATTGTGTTGGCGGAAGAACCTTGTTTTGATAGAGGACAAAGAGTCAAAAGATAGCGTCTAGCTGTGCTTTTGTTAACTGGTTCCTTCTCCACTTTTGGGCAATCGTCATTGTTTCTCGTCAAGTACAGCAAGATGGCAATTTATCTACAATTTGCAAATCGGTATTGCTGTCCCTTCTACTACTATGATCACGGGCTTTTTAGTTGTGTTGCTAGGCAAACTTCTGAATCGTTGTAGCTCCACGTAACTACAGTCATAAACATGTACTTCTCGATACCAAATAAACAAGATATCTTTTTCCATTTCAGTTTGGTTGTTAGTCTGAATTTAATTAGATATTGAATAATAAATAAAAAGATTCTGATACAACAATTAAAAACTCTTAGAACTTTTCAGTGCTATAACATTATCTATATTCTTGAATAGACATTGTGTATGTATATTTTTAAAAGAAATAAAGAGGTTATGGCTTTTCTATTTCCAAAACGCATCCTGATCATCATTTGAGGAACAATATACTTGTGACGATTAAGAAACCTACATTCGAGTCCGAAGCTAAAAACTCTGCTGATTACCTAGAGACCAGATATGAATGTTTTATAAAATGGAAAGATTTTGATCAGACTTTACAAAAAACTGTATCTTTATTGGTGAAGCTGCAGATTTCATATAAATTTGAGATATAATTGAGCCAGGGCAGATATTGAAATACCTGCTATAGTGAAGACAACTAAAACAAAGACCCCATCTCATACGATCATTAGAGTTATACATGCATCCAGTGCCATTAATGTAGCGATAAAGAAAGCACCGCCAAAAAAAGAAAAGTTTCAAAGTAACAAGGCATCAACAAGTAAGAAAAGAAAAGTAGCAAAGGGCAAAAAACATACTGCAGGTGAGTTTATTATAGAAATACCAGCTACAGAGTATGTAGATGATAATAACGAGAACAATGCGCAAGATAGTTTAGAATTGATATCAAAAGGTACAACAACTGCATACTTTATCAAACTCATGGCTGTTCTGCTTAATTTCTCGGATCCTAATAAAGATCTAAAAGGGAGTTATTTGGTGATGAATAACTGCACCATGCATAAACCAAAACCGATGATAAGAAAAATCGAAAGTCGTGGCTATAAGCTGGTGTATCTGCCTCCATATTGGCTTGAATTAAACACAATTGAACACTTGGGCAATCTTAAAATGAAAATTGAAACGTCAGAAATTGTTGACTGAAGAATAATGGTCTGATAGAATTGTTGAGGCATGTAATGCCATACCTGTCGAAATTCTATACAACTTTGCCGCTCATTCTAAATGACAAATCATTCAAAGAATACATATCTTTTTTAGGTCAATTCGATTAACTTACTGTGCCATTTCTTTTATTTCAAAAGGACAAACTTTCTGGACACAAAGGGACAATCATTTTTGGGTTAATGCCATTAATTTTTTGGAAAGTGACATTTATTTTTTTGGTTACAGACATTTAATTTTCTCAAAGTGACAAAATTTACCGTTCTCACTGTACTGGATTTTTAGACTGCTTTTGCGCATTACGATTTTTATTTTTTGGTAGTTTTCTTTTTTTTTTCGGCCAATCATGAACCATAACAACATAGCCATATACGGTAATATCTCACCTGGTTTTGTTGGGTACTAGCTTTTTCTTCTGCTTAAAATTTTGGCACCTATCCGGTGAGTGAGTCTATAGTATCCTTTTTTTTGGGTTTTTTTTTACTCCGCTGAGGTCTGTTCCTTTATGTGCCTGTTTGTTCATAATGTGTTGTTTTTTACTTTTGTATAATTATAATAAATAAAGTAATATATAAAATATATATATTGATTTTCATTTAGCCATTTATGTCTTTTTTTGTTTTGTTTTTAAATAGTAAATATTTGAATGAGGTAGTTAGCAAATATCACAGATATGGGATTATGTCAAGTAAAAGAAAAGAATAGATCAAATTTTACTACAAAAAGATCAAGTAAAACGGGAAATACAGTCACCTCTCGATGTATCTGCATATAAGTGATGTTATAGTAAAGCGAATATATTCAGAAGTTACTATATACCATCCTTATAGTTTATACAATATAAATCCGTGATTAGGAAATGGACAAAAATCATATTATATTTTACCATTTTTAAAGGCTTGCTAACATATAAAATAAATAGTATATAATTTATTGTACGGTATTAAATGACTATGATCTATAAACATATCACAATAAATAAGCTTTTGTCTATTAAATTGCTCCTGTTCCCAGCCCTAGAGTGTTTCTTCTTTGATCTTGCCATCCTATGGCACTTGCACTACATCCGCGTGGCCATCTTGCCCATTTTCCATACAATGACTCTATCTCACTCATATAGCCTTCAAAATAATTCCACCTTGTGGTCTCCTTTTGGGATTTTTCAAATCCTCCACCTGGCCATACCATTTTCGAATGATCTTTATGTATCATAAACGCCTCTCT
The DNA here is from genome assembly GCA_025399235.1 of Backusella circina FSU 941. Lineage (NCBI taxonomy): Eukaryota > Fungi > Mucoromycota > Mucoromycetes > Mucorales > Backusellaceae > Backusella > Backusella circina. The sequence continues at coordinate 87,585 of MU622269.1, forward strand.
TAGTACCATAAACCGATAACGTTCTGCGTTTAAATGTAATGCGTGTGATTGCTTATCACCTCCTTGGTTTCGGAATCTACTGTCATAAAGTGGTGCCGTTCGATGTACAATGTAATAAGGCTCCCATTGTGACTCATAACATACTTCATAGGCTAATGAGTTTCCAGTCGAGAAAGGCTGAGCCATTGCAATTTCCAAAGCAAGTGTAGGGCCATGGCCAGCCCCGGGATCGGTGATATAAGCTATTTGTTTTGCAATCAGCTTTTTTAATTCGTCAAGTGTTTCTGGTTGCTGTAAATCACTGTACTCTTCATGGATGGCAAAACAGGGAACAACCCAGGCCGTATTAAATGGTGCATTTTTGCGAGTGATATAAGGCAGTAATTTTGAATGGATGTGACTGTAGAGATGGATAGAAGGCATAAAATCTGCATCAATCACAAATATGTATTCTGTGGTGGATTCTGTAATTGCAATATTTCTTAAATGGTTAATAGGATATGCTGAATAGGTTGAACTCGAGAAATTGGGTTTAACAAGAGAGAGTGTAACCCGGGAATAGAGAGTAAGATGATCAGGGACTTGAAGGTATTCAATGAGTACATCAATATCGCTGGGATGAGTGAAATATCTATTAGGATTAGGGTTAATGCATATATATATAATGCTAGTGTCATCTCTCTTTATCTCTTACATTGTAATGGAAATTGGCCCTTCCCATGCTTTAATAACGTTGGCAAACACTTCAAGTCGATTTACAGAGAATTGAGAGACTAGAGTGACGTCTATTGTATTTGATGTTATTCCCTGCTGAGACATTATAATCTCTTTACTATGGCTATTGTTCTCCTCTATTTTTTATATATAAAAAGTAAATAAATAAACAAATAAAGAGTAAGTAAGCATTCCATATTCATGGATCATCCATTTTATTACCTGTCATTACTCGCTTTAATTGTTTTGCCAATATCAAAGCATTAGCTATAATAAGTAAGGATCCAAATATACAATCAAGATCACACATAATAATAACCAACCTCTAAGATCTATTTCTACCAAATTCCTGCATTTTCGACCATAACCAGATTCGCTGCATTCAGTGAAGCCATCGAATAGAGATAGCCATTCGCCACCCCTTACTCTATCTTCCACCTTTATTCTCAATTCACACCCTAGGCTCACTTGAGCGGTGGCTAAATCTCGGAACAGGCCTGCCTGTGATAGAGTAGACCAATCGTATATTTGGTTTGCTGACCATGTCGAACAACGATTAAGGGGATTGCAAAGTGTTGCTGTACATGTTCTATTATGACTGGAATAACTGGTCTGATCTCTCAACTTTTTTTGTGAATTGCCACTTTGATCATTACGATTTATAACAAGTAGTAGAAATATAATAATAGAAGCAGTTAGTGCACCAAGTACTTGTCTTCTTCTTTCTTTAAAAGATAGATATAAAAGTATTTCTTGTCGTTTTTTAGAGTAACTTTTACGTCGACTTTTGGTAAAGTTTCTTTTGTCCACTTTTATATACTTTTCCATAATATCAACATAATTTAAAATAGAACACAAGAACCAAATAAATTGAAAATAAATTCATTTTATAATAGCTGTGGTACTGTTTTTTCAAAAAAAAATTCAAATAATTGAGAAAAGTTGTCAGATAAATGAGAAAAAAAGTAAGAGTTAATGAAAATAAACTAAGGATTGGGCACAATGAAAATGGATATTAAATAGAGAATAAAGTCAGTAAAACACCCTTCATCATAATGATTATTATTATACTCACAATAAAAGTAGAAAGAAACAAAAGTATTTGAAGAATGACAGTGATCGTTAGTTATTGGTGTACTTCTTTATCATTTTTTTTTTCTATTACTTACCACTATTCATTTATAAATAAAGTAAAATAAGTAATAAAAGTCAGTCCACCTTTCACTTTATTAAAGCTTTCTTAGAAGAACATTTTGGATGACAGATATTCCATGGAAATACCTCTCATCCTCAACGTTCGGGTTTTGATCATACTATATGTACGCAGGGTATCCAGAATCTTGAAACAAGCTTAGTTTAGAAGCGCCTAATATAAAAAAGCTATCTACTCTTCTAGAATTGCCTTTCTGGCTAGAAATGCTCTACGAGATGGAATTATTTTCCTTATGTCTACTGCTGTCATTCTTTATATTTATTGATGTTTCGCTATGTGTGTTGATATTACTTGTATGTAGTGATATTTATAAAAGATATACTAAGTATTATTGTGCTTTTTCCATTAGCCAAAGCTTGAGTCTTGAATATGTCTATAAAGTAAATCCAGTAATTGATTCCACTGGTTGTCATTCTCTACCTGTTAATATAACATACTGCTTTGAAACTTTTCTCATTAATTTGAAAATATTTCTCATTTTCTTGAAAAAGACATTAACACCACAGATTTTGGTATGCTTTTTTAAACAAATATCTTAGAAGAATATATGGTTATCATAGTATTAAAACACTATTCTTAAAGACATCTATGGAGACAATAGAGAGAAGATCAGAATTTGTTTACCACAACCAACCCTTCATACAACTACTAAAACAAGAAAATAAGTTTCCTAATACAGTAATTAATGACGTCACTAACAGTCACATTTTCATTATTTGTAGCATTAAATTTCAATCTTTCCAAGAAAAAGGACTTATAGCTCAGCGGTAGAGCGAGAGATTGCAGATCTCTAGGTCTCGTGTTCAAATCACGGTGGGTCCTTCCTTTTTGCAACAAGTTATGGCCAAAGAATCACTCTTGAACCTTTTTATTATTGTAATGTTAAGTTGTTAGGTTTTTGGTTGGTTCTATGTGGGTTCAGCAGGTAGTAGCGAGCACCAACAATCCAAAGTATTGTTACTATAGTTTTCTTATATACAAGATAGGCTTTTTATACAAGAGGAGAGAAAGAAAGATATAAAATAAAATAGAATAAAAATAATAATAACGCAGAATTATAGAATTGAATCAATATAATATCTATGGACCTTTAACAGTAAATAGGGCAGAGTACACCTCGATGCCAACAATCAATCTAAGTAATAAAAGAAATAAAGGGGCTTCCGTACCAACGCTTCAAGTAATAAGATAAAAATAAATATGAAGTTAAAGATGAAGTTTATTAAGTGATAAATATCACAGTATTTATATTAATTCAATCAATCATTATCAGTTAAAAGAAAACTAATCTAAAAGATTATTACAAATACAAAAAATAGATGTGAATCTATAATCGATCCATGTGAATGGATGGATAGTTTCCGAATAATATCGAATGATTAAGATAAGAAATACAAAAGGAAATAGCTAATAAAAGGGAATAAATTTTCGAGGTATAATGGACAAGGTAATAGTCCAGAATATATCAAAATAGAATTAAATTCAAATATCTTGAGTGACAATGATAAAAATAAAGCTTCAACTTCAGCACGAATATAATTTAATATATCCTAAGCGGAGACAAGTAGAGAAATCAAGAGCTTGGATCAAGTATAAGATGCAGTTAAGGGCATTAAGAATATATGAGACGTAATAACTGTATCTTACACTTAGAGAGATGTTTCTTATAAAAACAAATATATATATATATTGTAGATTTTTCACTATTTTATTATGTTTCTCTTAATCCAAGCTCTTGATCTAATTACCTGTCAACTTTTACTCTCCGCTTTGGATACATTACTTTATTTTTATTGTCACTCAAGATAATTCGATTTAATTCTATTTCCTTTGGTATTTTTTTTATCATTACCATTCGGAAGATATGCATCTATATTTCGTATTTGATTCTTTGTTTCCTTGACTTTGTAGTTATCTAATAATGAGAGCGACATTTTGTTCTCTAGCTTGAGATTTTCACTTTTAAAAACCTCAATAGCAACTTGTTTAAGTAATGAGGATTTTAATTTGGCATCTGAACTATCACCTCCTCCATCATAATCGCATTGAGTAAAAATATTATGAAGTGATGAGTGTGAGTGTTTCTTAGAGCTCCTGAGCAACGGCAACGAAAGAAGATAGAAGGTGTATGGAAGCTTGATCTTACTTGCCTCAGCTGCCATGCCATATTGAAAGTATTGATATAGTTTTGCTGCTTGTTTTATACTGTACTCGTCCAAATACATTCTAATATTGTTTGATTCATTAGCTGCAATATAAAATAGGTGGATTTGTGCTCTTATGCTGGGTTCTATATCAATACCAAGTCTAAGAGATGAAGCTACAAAGGCGTTCATGGATTGGAGACCTACGACCAGCTTTTCCCCGTCACCATCGTAAAACGTTATGGGGCTAATGTTATTATAATGACTGTTCGAACTTGGAAGGGAAGTATTTTTTGGGTGCTTTTTAATAAGTTCAAAAGATTCTCTGTGTACATCAACAGTTCTTGTCCGTCCATACACTTCGGCTGTGTTCAGGATAATGGCCTCGTGTATCTTTATGTTTAGCAGTACGGAACCTGCTAGAATCTGAGCACAAGCGTGTTTGGCTCAGAGATTCATATTCCAGTCTGCAATATCCCCTTCATCCATGCTAACAAAGACCCTCTGGGTCAATACTTGTTCATATGGGATTTATAAAGCACTGCATTTAAAGAGGTTGGATATTCCACCGTATTATTGGGAAATACGCTTTGTTCCATGATTGTTTTGAATTGTAGGTTGTCGTCATCATTTTTTCCTAGATCCTCCAACACATGGTAGTTACTTAATAAAATCGTATCTTCTTTTCTAGATCTTTCTGCGACTATTGGCCTAAAGTTCAATCATTTCGTAATAAATATTGCTTGGTTCTTTTATTGTCCAAAATAAGGTTTTTGGTTTAATATATTGCTGACATCTTTTTAAACGGCAATACTCCCTATATATAATGTATATTCAAGTATTACATACAGCATTGTAATGAATTGTAAAGCATGTATATATATATCAAACATGTTATGATGGATAGTAAAGAAAAGAGAGAGAGAGAGAAAGAAAGAAGGATATAATTGACTGACTGTTACACAAACTACACTTCAGCTACGTCACCTTTTAAGCCATACTCAAGTAGACTGACCAAAAAAAGGGGTGGGATGATGCTTTGTGTACGACATTGCCTCAAATGTGAGCCCTACTCGTGTTCACACACCTTGGATCTTTTTGAATGAAATAATACTCCTCTTTTTTGTTGTTCTACTTGATATATTTCAACCAAAAGGGGTTTATTATTTCTTTTTCCCTTTTTCCTTTTTCCTTTATTTTTTTGTTAGAAATAGTATTGCTACTTGCTTATTTATAACAACAACAACAACAACAACAATAATAATAATAATAGTATTTTGTTGCTGGAGTCTTGTAGTCAACAGAATTTATAGAAAAAAAGAGGCTGTTTCTCTTTTCCCCCCCTTTTTTTTTTCCTTTATTTTTATTATTCTTTTACTATCGTTATTCTTTATCTTGTCCTCTCCTTTTTCATCTCAACTTAAGAAGTAATGGAGCGAACTGCAACAGAAAAGGCCAAAGACAATAGTAAACCACCCGTTTATCTAAACAGTCCTCGTCCTCATCTTAAACGACCGCTCGATTCGCCTGTTTTTCCGCCTAATCACCCATTAGCCAACCTGCCCATGCCAACACAAACACCTTACCAACAGCAACAGGCTGCTCGTTTGCAGTATTTTCACAATCGACCACCTGTTTATGTAGAAAGACCAAGTTTTGGGCTAAAAGATTTTGAACTCCAAGATACACTAGGTAATTCTCTTTCTCTCCTTTTTGATTTCCTTTTTAATTTAAATAAGCGAAATTTATATGTATTTATTTTTATCTAATAGGCACCGGCACATTTGGTAGAGTTTATCTCTCTAAATTCAAGTCTAACAATGTCTTTTATGCTATGAAAGTGTTAAAGAAGTCAGAAGTCGTACGATTGAAGCAAGTCGAACATTTACTATCAGAGAAACAGATATTATCTTCTGTTCGATTCCCCTTTATTGTGGATCTGTAAAGTATATTGTATTGTATTTACTTTATTATATTCTAACCTTATTTATCGTTAGTTTCTGTACCTTTCAAGATGATACTAACCTTTACATGCTGCTTGAATATGTCGTTGGTGGTGAGCTCTTTACTCATTTACGTAGAGCTGGTAGATTTACAAACGACATGACCAGATTCTATGCTTCGGAGATTGTATTGGCTATTGAGTACCTTCATTCCAAGGATATTATTTATCGTGATTTGAAACCAGAGAATCTATTGATTGATCATCAAGGTCACATCAAGATTACTGATTTTGGTTTTGCAAAAAAGGTGGTAGACAGGTAAAAACAATAGTGGTACTAATAATATCAATAATAATAACAATGTTATATATAAAAAAGAACTTGGACGCTGTGTGGTACACCGGAGTACTTGGCACCCGAGATTATCCAAAGTAAAGGCCATGGAAAAGCAGTTGATTGGTGGGCACTTGGTATTCTAATATTTGAAATGTTGGCAGGGTAAGTATTTTAATGTAAATATTCATAAAGCACGTGTTTCTCAATGGGTTATCTGCTGTCTAGTTACCCACCATTTTTTGATGACAATTCGTTCGGTATATATGAAAAGATTCTAATGGGAAAAGTCCAATTCTCGGCACATTTTGATCCTCTTGCCAAAGACTTGTTAAAAAGACTGCTTGTAAGTGATCGAACTAAGCGTCTTGGCAACTTGAAGGGCGGTTCAGAAGATGTCAAGAGACACAAGTGGTTTAGAGGCGTAGATTGGGTTGGTTTATTGGAGAAGAATGTGAGGGTAAGTCAATCTATTCATTTTATTAATATTACCATTGCTTATTCATTGCCTATTTTAGGCACCTATCGTTCCGCCTTATTCTCATCCTGGTGATACAAGTAACTTTGAAAAATATCCAGAGACATTTGATAACGAGGGTTTACAAAATGGTGATGATCCTTATAAAGATCTTTTTGTTAACTTTTCATAAAAAAAAACAATCATATCTCATTCCACATTATACACATACATTCTTGTTTTCTCTCTCTTTTTCTTATACCATAAACTGCTGTTAATTTTACCCTTTTTTTGTTATTACTTTTTTTTATCATTATCTTGTACTGTCTTTTTATTTTGAATATTGTGTTATTAAAAGAATAATGAAAAAAAAAAAAAAAAAAAAAAAAAAAAGAGGGGAAAGTAAAATGGTATTTTTGGTATTTCTGTCATTGCTATTATGAAGTAAATGAGGTTATTATACTTTTTAGGATTATAAAAATACAGTTTTTGGAACAATGAATAGACCGCGTTGTAACGCATGGTTGGAGAAATTAATCGAAAATTTCATGCGTTGTCTATGTGTAACAACACAGGCAATTGTCTGTTGTATAATTCTTTATGAAGGAAGTATAGTATTAAACTGTTTACTCCAAACGTTGTCATGTCTATTAGTCATGTCATCCATGTATCTGTATTCCACTGAGAGAGAGGTTTTAACATGCAATCGTCACCATGATCATATCTCTTCTCCTTCCATGGGTCTAACATATATAGTACAGGCATTCCAACTAGTATGGAACAACTATATACATATAAATATGCGCTTATGTTTGTTTAAAAGAGCATCGATAGTCGGCAATTAAAAAATGCCACAAAAAGAATAGAGACAGTGACACGATGTTTAAAGATATAGAAAAATATGTCGATCAAATAGAGTTAAATGAAACCTTGCGGTAAGCATACTTTTATCAAGCTTTATTTGGAAAGATGTACACATATTTTATTTTAGGTATAAAAAACAAATCATAACGTAAATTACAAATAGAAACAATAAATAAATAAATAAATAAAAATAGAAAAGCTTATTTCATAAAGTATTTGGAAAAAATCGATGCCACCGGGGCTGAGGATCGGAAAGTAGAATGTTGTCTTTGCTTCTTTGTAAACAAATGCTTTAATGGGAATATAAAAGAGTTGACTCTTTTGGGGAATTTGCTTTGTTTTACTGGTTTATGCTGTGAGTCACAGTTTGATATAATGGAGTTTTGGTTATATTTTAATGTAGAAGTCCTGGATAGAACCAGGGTACTGTTTGTTTCAATGGAATATGAGCACTTGTCATCGCTATTGGTAATAATAGAATCGTCATCATCACTTTGGCCTTCATCCAACTCGGGAAGGGAGGATGAAATAACAGAATCTTCGTGTTCAGAACGCCAGCATTCATTGTATTTTTTCTGTTTTTGTTCAATTAGAGACAAGACATCCAGTAAGGCTTCGTGTGGTGCATCGGATGTGTTGTAGGATGGAGTATACCAATGATCAAAATTGTAGCCGCTTGTCACAGTCTGATGGAAGTCACTGACATGCCAATCGGTTTGTTCTGGTACCTTTGTCGATAGGGGTGCTGATAGCTTGGATTGCTGTGTATCAAAGGTAAAGTAGATAGTTTCAGAACCCATATTCATATTATTATTTTATGTTGTTATTTTGAAGAGGGTATGTTTGATAGAAAAGGCTGTTTATTTTAATAATCACTTCTAATGTCGCCCCCTTTATATATAAAGTCGGATGTTCATATTTTGTTCCCAGGAATGAATGCTTCCAACATGCGGTAACACCAAGACAAAAAGTAACTAGCTAAAGTATACCGCACGGCCAATGTGCTTTCCTTAAATAACTGTAAGCACAGACTTTTAACCGTAACACTGTGTAATATTACGAAAATAAGTAAAATCGATCTCATTTATTTTATAGCGACATGAATACAATGACAATAAGCATGCAATATAGTTTCTCAAAGAGGTGCCTCTACAAGATTTATAGTAAATAGCTTACTAATATCATTAAGTTGAACAATTCCTTTGTTTTTTTTAAAAAAAACAAATAAGCAAATGAGCAAATGAGCAAATGAGCCTTAAAACTTGTATTTGTTTTAGAATCTTTCAATAAAAAACTAACATCAATCTCTTTCCTCCTTAGGTGATTGTAATAAAGTAGAATTAATTAAATAATATCCTGATACTTATTTATAATTACCATTGCAAAAGTAAAATCGCAAGATCTCATAATTAACGCTGATCTGTGAATATACTCTCCTTATCAGTGTGTATTTTTGTACAATCATACAGTTGTTGTATTATATCATTGCACGGACATTTATTTCTTGCTGTGAAACGTGTTTACTTCAAAGTTTCTGTTTTAAACTTTGATCCGAATATTTCTTAATTTGTTTCTTGGTTTGTTTGTGGTATCTAGCATCCATAAATTGACTGATAGAAATAAAATAAAACTAAAAGATGATTGTGCCATCAGCGTGTCAAAGGGCTGAGCCTTTTGATACGTATTTTCTCATTTATTTATACTCATTTAGATGATTTTATCGTAATTTTCAAAATATAGTAAAGCGAGATAGGTATAGTTTAGCAAATTTACATAGTTCATTGTTCTTCTCTTGGCATAAATATTCTGCACACGCGCATTCATTATTATAATAAATTACCTTACAAAAACTCAAGTCACGAATACAAGGTATAATACAGCTGTGAGAATGTATTTAATCGGCAGTAAAGGAGAACACATCATTCATTTACTTGCATAACTCATATTAAGTCATCCGAAAAGGTCCACGATCTCACAACGCGTATAACAACAACGATGGTGGTACAAAAATGCGCTCGTCATTCATGTTTCGAAAAGATCGACCTCATTTACTTGTTTCAAACTCGTCATCTAATGTATAGTCAAACACTTCCCGGTAGAAGTATCTGTATATGTTTTAATAAAACATGCAGTTTTAGATTGTAGGTGTTATTTTACAGTTTCTATACTCTTCTAAAATATATTTTTTGGTGAAAAAACCAACATTTTATGAAGGCTTAAAAATATATTTATACTTTGCTCATTTTTTTCCCCTGATATGTTTTTGCTCCATTCTATTTAAATAATTATTTTCTCCTTAATTATTCCTGTATACCAAGTTCTCAACACTAGGGTCACACTTTTGGTAAATGCCCCTCCCACTTTAAGTCAGAATGCTAATAATGGGCGTTGAACTTCTCTACTCCAGAGATAAAATATATTAATACACAAAGTACCTCACCTTATATCTTTCTTTATAAGCTCAATATAAATTGAGGTTCTAAATGTCTATATACTAATCATTTTGCGTATAATTTAAAATAAATTTTTTAGGAAGAGAGATTAAAAGTCAATCACAAATAGGAGCATATCAAGTGGATAAACGTGACCAAAACGGTAGAAGAATTACTGTTTTTTAAACTATGATTGAAATGATCGAAATGAAATAAAAGCACTGGCATCTACACTTTTTAGACTTGTACGACTAGTGCAGGTTGCGTTGTGGTTACAAGTTTTCTTTTTTTTTTGGACAAACTGAATTACAAATTCCATATCTTGTGCCATCTTTGGTATTTTTGTACGATTGTGATTATGGAAGCGTATCAATAAAAGAGAGGCACATACAATTTGTTCACAGTGGATCGAGTCAGCTTTTTGAAAATGAATCACCGCTAAGGAGGGGTGGAAACAATGAGACAATTGACTGATAAAATAATGTGGTCGATGAGACCCAATTACCTATGATTGAAATATGTATGATGTTTAGTAACAACGGCAATAAAGCAAAACATGTAAAAAAATGTAACATAAAAAATGCTATTAAGGTGTCTACTACTTCTTCCCACCCGTTACTCGTTTTTATTTCTCTTTAATTCAGTAATTTAAGAACGTCTAGTCTAGTTAGCTAAAGAAAACTATATATTTCAACACAAGTAAGAAATTGGAGAATAGAAATAGAACAAAGAAGAGAATATCAAATCAACTGGACACAAACATAAGTGTATGGATTATTGCGTATCTTAAAAGAAAGGTCGAGCTAAAAAAAAAAAAAAAGCTCTTAAAAAAGCACTTCAATAAATAGATGAAACATATTAAGATCCTATCATCGTACATACTAATGAATAGTAACAGAAACCATCTAGTTAAAAGGCTCGGGATAATATGGCAAGGTATTTGGTAGTCTTCTTTAAAAGAGAAAAAAGGAGAGTAGGAAACACGTTAAAAAGATGGAAAGAAGCAGCCAAAAAGGGTACTTTCGGGTGTCTAAATTAGAGTTAATGCTTGGCTTCAAAAAGAATTACTTGACAGGCTCGTATAAATGAAACATGATTTATAATAAGTCTCAGGGCAGGATATCAAATAAAAAATATGCAGAAAATATAAAAAGGCAGGTAAAAGAAAGGATACATCTAATTCTTGTTCTTATCTTTATTTTTACAACTTTTCTATACCACCATTCATACTTTCGATATTATCAATATGTGTAATTGTATTTTGGAAACCCTTTATTCTCTTCATCACAATAGATGTACAAATAAAACTAGAAGCAGATCGATAATGAGTTTATCACCATCTCTAGCTGTAAATAGAAGCACACCTGAACCAAAAAACATGCCCAGTACAAAGGAGAGCACTCTTAAAGCATTGAATACCATAGAGAAAGGGATCGAAAAGGTCGATGAAATCGACGATACTGACGAGGATTATAGCGATTTTGATACAGAAATAGAATGCCAATGTGGAAAAATATTGAAGAAAGGTTGGCTATGCGACACTTGCAGAAAAAACTGTTCAATTTGTTTCCGTGCGCTATCAATTAAACCAAAAGAGTACTGTACCCGATGCTACGTCTATTGTCAAGAGCATGGTTTTGTAAAACGATCAGTAGTTCAAAGCGATATAGAATGCACGCAATGCGATGCTGGAGAATTAACATCATCAAATAACAATATATAATACAGTTTTTTGATAAACATTCCTTCATTATGAAAGTATAATTTCTCCTCATCAATTCAAATATCCCATTTCATCTCTATACATTTCTTTCTTTCTTTCTTTTTTTTTTTATTAAAAAAAAGCTATATAATATAATATATTAATATTCATCTACCAATTTTATCAACTTCGTTTTTATATTTTCCTCTCTTTTTTGAAGTGTTTGTTTCTGTAAAAACTCACTTGAGTGATCGATTATGCAAAAGTTTACCAAATGTGGACAGGTTGCATCCTCGGTTCATTCTACCGGACAGATATAAATCGCCCAGATTCGCTCTCAGTCCGGGAAGGACCAGGTTTATGTTTTGGTCGGAACTCCGAGAGGTGCCTACAAGGTGGATTTGAAAGTTTTATCACTCGAGTAATTTATAGCATTTAAAGTCAAAACTAAAAAATGTATGACTAAGTTTTCTATTTTCTATTTTTATTATTTTTACTTTTTGGTCGATGATTGAATTTGTTAGTTTGGAGTTGCTGCTTTTTAAAAAAGTTTTAAAACGAATAAAATGTTAAAACTGTACATCAAAGACCATAAGAAAAGGATAGTAAAACTTCTCAAATGTAATACCGTTTTTTCACATTTTTTTTTTTGGCTAATTGCGACATTACCATGGATATTTAAGGCTTTCATGTCAAAATTTCTCTTATTCATGCATGCTTTTTTATAAGTCCAAATGAATTAGTATGCATCGAAAATAATTCTAGAACTTTAAATAGTCTCTATTCTTTTTTTATTTTAAAAAACATGTAAAATTGTGAAGATCAAGATAAAAGCACTTATTAAGTTAATTACTTCAATTTGACGTTTTATATGGAATTGACCTGGCCAAAAACTATACATTACCTTTAGGTAGTAGTAAAAAAAAAAAAAAAACAATAAAAATGGAAAGAATCAATCCCATTTGTTATTGACTCTACTATATTTGGAAATGAATTTGACAGGAGAGTGAACAAACTCGTTCATAGACTATCGATTTCTTCGCTCGGGTATCATTGGTTTGCTTAATAAATCATTCGATAAGGTGGGGCTCATTTTCGCGATCTATCGTTACGGTGTTCAGTTTTCCATCGATATTTAAGAGTGTCTCTTTAAAAGATAGCTTATTCCACATGATTATGATACTACCTTTTTTATTATTATTATTTTATTACGATATTTATATATAAAGAAAGTAAATTTAAGAAGAAAAAATGAAACTTCAGAAAAAGTTTTAATCGTAAAGTTCGGTTGATTATTTTAATACATGAATTAGCTAACAATGCATTGAAGACAAAAAATGAAACAAAGCAAAAACTAAAAAAAAAAAGATATCTTTATCCATCCTAAACAACACTAAAGCGTTGTACTAGAATCAGTGGATTTTATTAGTCAATTAATAAATTACACATTATACATAATAGTCAAGTTTTTAAGCCGTGGTACGAGATACGATAGACATGCTGACATTTGCTCTTTATACATTTTATCATTACTAGCTCCTTCGACGCCAATATTTGATTCGTCGGACATTCTATTCAGTAAATAAAGGTTTTGGATATTTGGATATTTTAAAATGATATAGTTCAACAACATGCACCTTTTATCATAGATGTCTGTACTATATCCTACTCGAAATGTCTGAAGATTTGTACAAGGCAGTATAGGTTGGGGGAGAATAGCACTATTGAAATCGATAACCCCACTTGCAAGTACGAGGCTCTGTAAGGTGGATGTCTTTGAGTGAATCTCCTCTAAACATGCTATATTTATGTGAAAATATCTCAACACAAGAGTCTTCAACGAAGGCGCATGTTCCACACAACGAATGACATCACTGAAAGTAAACTGCCTAATCGAAGTATTATATGTTGGTAAGAGTTCAAGGTGGACTAAACGTGAAAAAGAAAAAGAGAGTAGTGATGGAATGATACCACAAGAGTTTTCGCTCATGTCATATCGTTTAAGTGTATCTTTCCAGTTCTCAAATAATACCTGGGACTCGGAACCAACTGATGGGAAGTTGTATGGGTGGCTTATTTGCTTTAGCTCTGTTATGTTTGGAAATATAATGGGTAGCTTGGAAAACACTTTAGGATGTATTGTTTCAATGTAGAATATCAATCTTTTCACATGAGATCCATCGTATTGACCTTTTCCGAATTTCTCGATCATAACATTTGTTTTTTGTCGAGGAATAGTTAGCTCTTCAAATAATATTTCTGATAAAATAGCCTTCAGTTTTCGGCAGGTCTTTATGACGTTCAGCTTTTCATACATATCTAGGTAGCTGGCTATTCGAAAGGTGATTTCGTTTGGAAGAATACCCAGCATCATTATATTCAATTATATTCTATATCAATCGTAATAATGTAAGAATAATAAAAGGTAGAAAAAAGAGAAAAAAAAAAAAACCGTTCCATAAAACCAGTTTCCATCTGCTGTAGATGGCGATCATTTTGTTACATTGGCGGTGTTTTAGATGACTTGGAAAAATCATCATCTGTTACTGAAATGGGAATATGTTTATGTTACTCACAAATAGCAATATTGAAGTACTTATTAAATCAAGCTCCCTGTATTTTATTGGCAAAAGTATTTATGCAAAGACCAATAACAAGCATGAATCTGAGTTTCATGCACTATTTCTGAAAATACAAGGGAAAGATAATTCGAGCACTTTAGCTTTGCATTACGATATATGACTTATTTTAAAATAAAATAAAAAAATGCATTATTCCTTGAACATGCTTCCGAGTAAGGGTCCCTGGTTTAATACCAATCCCAAGTTTTCCATCATCAATTGGTTCAATAAGTTTTGAGTATCACACAAATCGTCCTATTTGTAAAACAAGTTGATATCAGAAAACGAAATCGTATACCTTTTTTTCTTTTTTAACATACAAATAACGTGACAATGACTTCAAGGTATCGGATGAGCAATATACGATCATTCCAGGTTGAGGAGAGCGTAGCTGTTCGTTTCTCCAGGAAGCGCCAACTCTTCTCGTCGTTCATGGCTAGCTCAAATAGAGTAACTTGATTCTTTATAATATGGGTGGTGAAGACCTTTAGTTTTTTAAAAGTATCAATGGATACATTTTTATATAGAGAGGCTTCTTTTCTTAGGGAGACAATGTCACACTCCAGCAACGTCAGGGTATCTTCGATCGTGTGTTGAGCACGTTCTTTTTGCATACCACTATTAAAGAAAGAAATATGTTAGCTTTGAGAAAGATAGCATACTTATGTTATTAAAAAAAAAAAAAGTGCATAGATTCACCACAAGTGTTGTGTATTCATTTTGATTGAAATAGATATACTTATTTTCCTTATTTTACAATAGATTTAACAGCAAAAATAAAATACTTCAAGTCTCTATATTCTCCTCTACTTGTCCACTATGCTGATCTCTATGCTATGCTCTTGTGGCTTCTACTGGTGTTTCCATCCATTTCATGGTATTGACAACATGCTTTGATTTTCTACTCTATGGATTGTCTTTATTTATACAATTATTATCTGTTCTCAATAATTCTCATTCATTATTCCCCTTTTTCTCATTAATTTGTAATTTTTTCTCAATTTCTTGAAAAAAACAGTATTTAGTGCATGTGTCATTCTTATTTACTTTTATGAAGATAATAAGAGACTTTTTTTTTTTTATAGACTATGTTAAGTTAGTCAGTGTAAATGAAATAAACTATATATTATCAAACAGTCTCTTAAAAAAAATCAGCTTTTTATTGTATATTTAGAAATACAATATTTATACATATTAAAACAAGTAATAAAAAGAGAAAGAGAAAAGCTTAAAGACCAACCCAATATGATCTACCTGCAACATTATGTATAGGTAAGTCACACAGACGAGTGCCATCCTTTGCACAAACAGAAACAGTCCATTCATACCAGGTCTTCTTTTCATTTGTCAAACGCCAAAAGTTGGCAGTAATTGTAGAGCCCTTGGGAGCTTGAACCGGTTGTCTAACAGGGAAAAAGATTGGAAACCAACTAAACATTTCGGGTGAGTGTGTAGCAGGATTAATAGAGATCATGACATCTTTGTAAAGAATTGATTCAAAATAACCAGCGAATCCGTGCATCACCATATCGTTCTCAACCTCAAAGGTGGCCTTTCCAAATCGACTATTGTGTAGATTATTAATAGGATTCTCATTTTCAGGTACTTGCTCCTTATTTGGGTGAGTGAAGGTCCAAAGTGGCTTTGGAGAGGCGAGTTCACAAACTTGTTGGAACATAACCACATAGGGTGTTTCTGCATGTACAAGATCCTTATAAGCCATGACCTCATTATAGAGATTATTGGATGCCAAAGGTGATATAAAAGGAGTGTAAGAGGTTGGAATGGAAATACCATCAGCTAATTTAAAAAAGAAAAGTCAATATTCGAAGCATCTTTTCTTCTTCTTATTAACACTCACGCTTTAAGAATTTTTGTGCTCCATCAAGACATTCAGGTGAAAGTTCATTATCACCAAATGAGCCCAAGAGTTCACTTACCAAGATATCACACTATACATACACACTCAGCTTTCAACTCCATTCCATGCTATTTTTTTTTATTTTTTTTATCTTACCTGTTCAGAAGGCTTCCAATTACGCATATCAGCAAACACCAATGTCACTTTATCTCCCCAATGCTCTGCCTTTTGATTTTGTAAACTATACATGCCATTTCCCAAATAAATACTTTTTATATGAATAACCCCACACAATAAAATCAACAAACTTACGTAACATATGCATTTGGGTTCTTTTCAAGTGCAATCAAATTCACTTTACGATTAGCAGCCTCTGCAGCACGTAAACAACAATTCACGAGAGGACCTCTACCTGCACCAACAACCATAATGGAACTATCATATAATGTATTAATAAATGATCACTATTTTTCCCTTCTTTTTTTTATTACTTACGTCACAATATCAGATCCATCCTGTACACGATCCAATAATGCTCTACGAACAGCCTTTTTATATCACAATTAATATACTCCTTTTCTCATGGATCAAGCCATTTTTCTTTACCTCCTGATACTGCTGATACTTAATAGGATCCTTCTCAAACACCTCATAAGTCTGATTCTCAAGATTATCCATCAACGGCTGAAGCGGAGCCTGTAAATAATCCTGATAACCTGTAGCAAATCTCTCTACATCATTCAATGGAGGCAAGTTGCGATTCAAAAATGAGATATAATCGCTATAAGAAGAGGGCGTGGCTGCCTTGTGGAGCGTTGTCTTTGGTAGAGTCACAATAATATCAGGTCTCATCTTGTTCATCAATTTCTTTAAAAAGGCTTGGATTGGTTTGGTAAGAACGGGGTAACCCTTTGAGTTGGCAACAAAAATCTCTGCGGGGACAATAACCGAAGTGACGGGTTCAGCCAACCACATATTTAATAATCGTTCATCTGTGGGTAATTCAGCAGTAATCTCGAGGGCTTAAAAAGACGATATGAGTGTGTTTGTTTCTTTTTTTTTTTTTTTAAAAAAAAAGGTATCATCTATTTTACCAACAGAAACCTTTCGGTTATATTCAATCAAGTTACGGAATTGATTCCATCTCTTCCAAGGAAGATTGTCTTGAACATGCTCTCTATCCACAAGGGGAACTCTTACAGCAAACTGATATGTATATATATATAAAGGTCATTATTTGATTCATCACCATATTTGTATGTGACAATTGTAATTTACCTTTGTTACGCCCATCACTGGTACACAGCTAACAACCGTTCTTGCAGTGTTGTATAATGCACCCTTGGGAAGAGCAGGTAATAAGACACCAGATAAACTGATATGTCCAGCCCATTCTATTTCTTGTCGTAGTGCCTTTTATGATTGATTATGATTATGATTATGATTTATATTGAATATATCGAATTTTACCAGTTCAGAACATCTTCTAATCTGTTCATCTTCCGAATCTAAATGAATCCAATTTGGGAGTAAACCCATAATATACTGTGACCAGTCTTTTTTAATAAAATAGGGTTAGTTGCCATATTTATATATACATACATAAAACATATGAAGCATATAAAATGTATACCAGCTGAGCGAATAACAAGATCCTTGCGATCAAAAGCTGGCTGATGTATCCATGCGGCATGTTGCTCCTTTGTCATTTGTCCCTTCTCGTTCAAAACACGTCTAAAAGTGGGATGCGAGATGGGTGTGATCACAAAGTCATGACCTTGTTCTTCTGCATTGGAGATAAAGTTGCCAATGTCTTCAAAGGGTTCGGTAGTGAGTAGTCCAATACTACATTTACGACTTGGATCGACGTCAGCCATTAGTGGAATGATTCTTAGAGTGAAAAAGAAAAGGGCGGTTTTTTGACAGAGAGAGAGAGAAAAAAAAAAAAAAAAAAAATAAAGGCTTATTTTTTTGGGGCGGAAGTCAAAAGCATTGTTTTGATATGAGCATCAACTTGTGTTAATGTACACACCTACATTATTATTACACACATTGAACTAAATAAACTTTGAAAAAACGTAGTTTATTTTATAAAAAAAAAAAAAAAAAGAAAACGCACATACTGTCTTCAAGAAAATGAGAAAAAGTTTCAAATTATTGATGAAGACAATCGACTAAAAAGGGAGACTAAGGTGAGAGGACTAAAGGGGGCTAAGTTCATGATCCAACCCAATGAATAGTAACACAAGAAGATATGTTCAAGCATCTAAATGGATCAAATTCCTTCTGATCCATGGTGTTGACTACTCTGTGGATTTTCTTTATGTATACAATTATTATCTGCTCTCAATTATTGTTTATTTTTTCTCAATTTCTTGAAATAAACAGCAAGAACGACCATTTCTCTATACAATAATAGGACTTACTCTAAAAAAAGGATAGCTAGATATGTCAATGACCCTGTTGTTTCAAGTATACACTCTGGGGAGGTTTTACCTGCTATCAATGCGAACATAGGCTTTACCCTTGGAAGGATAGATCTTTTGACCAGAGAATGAGCAAATCTCAAGCCTAACATCAAATGGATATGATATAGAAACATTTTTACTTCATAGTTTTGGATATATGGCGAAAGAGAAGGGTATGGCATGGCTAATTCATCATTAATGCAAAACTTGTTGAGCGCACTACAACAAGTGTGCTCAAAGAGAGAGAGAGAGAGAGAGAGAGAGAGAGAGAGAGAGAGAGAAAGTAAAAAAAGAAAGTGTAAGTGTCCGACCCGGACTTCATTATTATATTATTATATATTTGTTTGTACATTATTATTTTCTAAGAGAAGGTAATTCTTTGGGCACTTCAGGAAACTGTAGTGTTTTTAACTTTTCTGAAGCCTGTTTCTTTTGCTGCTTCTTTAGATGTTCGCGCTGGCGTACGTAAAAATAGTCTCTTTGGAGTATAAATCGTACTGGCTGCTGCTGAACAGTAGGCTGAGCAATCCCTTCCTTCTTTTCCTCCTCCTTTTCTTCTTCCTTGTCTTCTTCTTTCTTCTTATCTTCCTCCTTTTTATCCTTCTCGTCATCCTTCTTAGTATCCTCGTCCTTCTTACTGCCTCTCCAAGACTTCCACGCAGAACCAATACCATTAATCAACTCTACTACACTATCGCTCTCAGGTGGTCTGTTTGCCAAGGTCTCTTTCTTTGCTAAGGGTGTAGCCTTGGGTGACTTTTGACCAAGCTTGGAACAAAAGTTAAAGTCGCCTAAATGAGTCCTACAAGTATAGAACCAATCTGAATTACTATTGTCTGCAGAAGTCAATACAATACTGGTGAACTTGCTGCATATAAAACAGGGTCTTTCTTGTGCTGTGGGCTTTGCAACATAGAGGTTTTGTAGTTTGGCTGGTTCTGTACTTGACATTGTTAATGAAGAGTAAAAAGAAAGAAAGAGAAGAGTAACTCTTTTGAAACAAGAGAAGAAAAAAAAAAAGAGGCCAAGCTGATCACATGATCTTCTTTATAAAAATGAGATCATTAGATATTCATGAAAATGCACTGACTAAATGAACCTTGTGATTTGTATTACAAGCAAAATAATAATAATAATAACCAAAAAAGCTTTATCTTATTTTCTGCTCTTTTTCACAAATATTCAAAAAAAAAAATTACAATGTCTGAAAATGAGCAAGATTTAAGAGATGAGCAAGACCGTCGCGGTTATGCCGATATAAGACCCAAAGAAAAACAATACCGAGAGCCGCCTATTAAACCTTCCACCACAACAATCACACATGAACCCACTCCCAGACACCCTGTTCGTCTCCCTCCTCAACAACAACCCATTGATATCGAGATTCCATCGATAGACAACATTTCCAAAAAGAAGAGCCAGGAAAAACAGGTTCAAAGCAAGCATCATACACTCCGATACCAGTCCGACAATGATAATATTAATAATAATAATAATAATCATCATCATCATCATCACCAGCATCATCAGAGTTATCCTCAACCGCAGCCAAATCTATCTACTGGTTCAACTAGTTATAATAATAACAACGGCTCTACTTCTGTATTAAAACCATCAACAAGTTACGGTCCAGTCCATGCACCCCCAAGTTCATTAGCACCTCCTGTGCAACCATCATCATCAGCATTATCATCTTATGTGCCCTATCCTCCCCAGAAACAGAGCTATTCTACTTTAGACGATATAAGTGTCATATTAGATAGACTAAGTATAATGGAGGATAAAATAGCCTATCTTGATACAGAGGTAAAGGATTTAAGAAGGGAAAATATGATGTTACGATCGGATCTTGAGTATCCCATGGTGCGACGTAGGGAGAGTATGGGACGATTCCCTCAAGATAGACACCATTACAATAAGAGTGCAGATCATCATACTCGTTATGTGGACTATGTAGAGGATTACACGCCTCCCCCTCTTCCTCATCGAAGTTATTATCCTTATGATTCTTTTTACAAGAAAAATACGACACCCCCTACAGACGATATGAAACCAACACGTCGACGTGGTCGTTCTCGCTCATTTGGTAATGCACAGGATAATGAGATGGAGTATCAATATCCTCATTATTATAACCGTGGTTATTATCATCAATAAATAAAGGATATAACATATTTCATTTGCTTTTATATATTTATGTATATTTATATTTGTTTATTTTTTTTTTTTGTTTTTTTTTCTTTTTCTACAGGGTAATGACTTTATATATAATATATAATAAGAATATAGCAATATAGTATAAAGAAATGTTGTGTTATATACTCTCATAACTCCATACACGAGCACGATGATCGCCTGAGCCAGTAGCAAAGAGTGGCTGTCTTCCAGGACTAGTGGCGACAGATATAACTAATAATAATAATAATAATAATAATAATAATAATAATAATAATAAAATGTTGTCAGTATATGTATCTATCTATTTAATAAAAATAATCACCTGAATTCTTATGTCCCTGCAGCATAAATTGTGTTTGACCGGTACGAGGATCCCAGAATTGTACACTACGATCCTTTGAACCCGATACTATCCAACGATCATCCGGTGTAGTAGCAACCGAAAGAACAAAGTCTTCATGACCCGAAAAGACCTGAATGCATGGTTGACTTTTGCTCCCCAATCTCCACATCCTAATTGTCTTGTCCAGACTGCCACTTACTAATGTCTTACCATCTGGCATGAATGCAACAGAGTAAACACTATCCTTATGTCCCTCCAATTTCTCCAGCAGTGAGCCATTGACTGCATCCCAAATTCGTACTATTCTATCCAAACTACCAGCGGCGATCAACCGACTGTCAGGAGAGATGGCGATACTGGTTACACCAGGATCATTTGCTTCTAATTCGTTGATACGCAGGATGTGGAGACAGGTGCCTTCTGTCCAGTCCCAGATACGGGTTGTGCGATCCCCGGATCCAGAGACAAGGATACGACCATCGCGACTGAATTCTAACGAGTAAATGTCCTGTTCATGGCCCGAGAGAACAAGTCGTATTCTTTTGGCTGCGATATCCCAAATCTATTTTATTCATTTATGATATGGAGTATGTGTGAACTCATGTATGTGTGTGTGTGTGTATGTTTTTATATAAAAAATTACAAAACAATAAACAAATAAGCACTTACGCGTATCTTCATATCTTCAGCACCCGTTGCTAAATACTTTCCATCTGGGCTAAAGCTCACAGATCGAATATAGAGATCATGATCCCTACCTGCACTCTCATCTTGAAGTACTCTAGAAGAAGAAAATAAAAAATAAATAAATAGAATAAAATTCACACACAATGGTTATACAAAAAAAAAGGGCTTTCTCTCTCTCTCTTTCTGAATGAATAACATGTGATGACTTACGCTATTCGATTCGATGTCACTGTATCATAAATAAAAGAAGCTTGGTTACACCCAGCAGCTAAATAGCGGCCATCCATGCTAAATTTCACGCAGCAAACAACGCTATCATGATCAAATGAATGTATCAAATCTACCTTGAGTTGGCGTGGTGTCTGTGGATTGAGCCTATTTTTGTGTTACTCTTTTTCATTCCCAAAAAAAAAGTTTTTTTTTTTTTTTTTTTTTTATATATATATATATATATATATACATATTTATACTTTACATGGCAAACCAATCTTTTCCTTCTATTTTCAAATTACCAGGCTGAGCTTCTGGTTTGATTTCTGCTAAGGGTGGTAAACCGCCAGGTTTCACTAACGATGCATTTCTAGTGTCTAACAAAAATGTAAATAAAACACACACACAAAAAAAAAAAAAAAAAATATCTCTCACCTTGCGTGATGGGTGAAGCGATTGGTGGTTCTGGATAAGGTGCGCCACCACCACCGTGTAATTGATCCAACTGTTGCCTTAACCGAGCTATCTCATCTTCATACCTTTTTTTTGAATCCTTTAATATATATATATATACATACACACTAAGCTCCATTTTATATATATCAGACTTACTGTTTTTTAATAGCAATCTGTGCTCTCTCCATCTCTCTCAACGTTTTCTGAAACATCGCGACCTCTTGTATTTGGCTATTGACTGTAACAAAAAAAAAAGTGTGTGTGTATGTGCGGTTTAATAAAAAACAAGACTGATAAGATTGACAAAAAAAAAAAAAGACCTTTATGTTCGTACTCGTCCCTCAAGTTTTTGTTCAATATTACTTCTTGATTTAACTGATCAAACTCCAGCTTGATAGCATCCAACATGTCTGCCATTCGAGTGGTGTTTGCGGGAACCATAGCACGATGATTGTATACCGACATGATACATCCACTTGTGTGTATGGTTGAATTTACAAAAAAAAAAAGAAAAAGAAAAAGAAAAAGGGGGAGGGAAAGAGAAGGAAAAAAAAAGAAGTACTTTTTTTTTTTTTTCTTGAATGTTTAAAAAGAAAAAGGGGGGGAGATGGGGGGACAAACAGAAAAAGGGTGTTTTTTAATCACCGAATTGTAACACCGTTGTCTACAAAACGAATGTTTACCAAATAGTGTTCTTATTGTTGTCATTTTTTTTATCATTATTAAAAACAAAAGTGCTGATATCAATCACTTTATTCACTTTACTCATAAATCCCAAAGCTATTACAATCACAGTGTAATAGTTTTGGGATAATACAAAATGAAAATGGGTCAAAGATATAAAATGGAGCAAATTAAAAATAATTGAGACAGAAAGTTGAATATGGGACAAAGAGTTAAATATAGAACAAGCAATTTTAACATGGCCAGGAAGAAGAAAAGTACTACAGTAAGAAGGAATATTGGATAGAAAAAACTAAGTACCTTTCAGGTCAATGAACAGTAGTAATTCTTCAATTGACATGTTGTCTCAATCAATCTCACAAGACTGTAGAATTGTCTCATTTTGCTTTTTTGGGCCCAAATAAAATCGCATTATTCTAAATTCAGGCGAGTGTCCCATTTTTCATGTGACCAAACTGACTGTAAATACATTAATTCTAAATCTTGTAAATAGAGTGGGGCAATTCAGAATTGAATCCCGAATATTTTAATACTAGAACTTCACGCTTGGCTATGGAATAGTTTACAATGCTTTTGATCTTGTTCTAGTGACATTCTATGTATTCAAAGAGGGTATGCTATCAATTACTGATAGTGTTATAATATCCACTGTGTGCTTACTAAATCTCGTGCCAGCCTATAGACTCTCATTACTTCGCATGTACTATTTTACTATTATTTAAAATGTTAAAATGATACCCATTGTATCCTTGGGCTATACAAATTCAATTTTCAATGCATTGAAATTAATATATACAGTGATCTCAGCCTTCTAAGCATACTTGTATTTTGCATGCCTTTTCTGTATCATCTTGTCTTGATGTTGACTTTATTCACAGTTCATTAAAATATCCTAAATTTGGTCCCTGTTGCCAAACTCTATCAAAAGGCATCTTTAATATGAAATCAATACATTATATACTTGTACCTTTATAGATTTCTGTACAATAGTTAGAATATCTATTTTACTCTTTTTTTTTTTTTTTATTCGGAGAGTATTCTGTCTTTTTTTTTTAAAAAAAGAAAAATAGTAATTTTATCTCACGACAGTTTTTTTTTTTTTTGGTATTTTAGTTGTCAATAGAAGCTGTCATTTGTGTTCTGACTAAACTACATTGGATTCACTGATATATACAAGGTAACTTGTGACAATAGAATCCAAAATATTTGTACGAAAAAAATTAAAACAAAGCACATCATCGTAGGAGAACGTATTTACGTTCTAGAAACTGATATGCACTTTTTATTTATATATAATAAGGGAAGCTAAAAGTACAAGGTAAAAAAAAAAAAAAACATAACAGAAAAATCTTATAGAGAATAGAGTTCTTGATATAACAACATACAAGGTTAAGCATGGTTAACATCTCACAAGATATTCTCATTTTTCATTAAATATTGTCACATTAATAAAGTTCTTTTCTGGAGTGTGTGTGTCTTTGCGATACAAACAAAATCAAAACCAAAAGGCATTTTAGTTTTTGTACCACAAACAAAAAGTCTCTCTCTCCTGTTTTCTTTAATAATAATAAAAATAATCACTGTTCTTTTACCAAAAGTAGGTTATTTAGTTTATGATTTATTTTTCATTACAAGTGTTGAACTTGAATCAACTTTTAGTTTGGGATTCACTATTTTTCTATTTTTTAGTATTGATGATTTAACGGTAGCTAAAATGTCGCAAATAGTTGAGGAACGAGTGGGTGTGGCTGGATACTAAGAGCTTGGTGAAACGTTCTTGTTGAAGGATAGAAATATATAAATGTGGAGTCATGCTTTGTTTATATATATATGCCATTCTTTATTACTAAGATCATTAGAAAAAGAAGAGTACAAAAAAAAAAGAATAAACATGTACACTGTATTCAATTGAAAAATAAAATAAAGATCAACACAAAGCAACTATGTATATGTACATATACATGAATAAAACATATTATTACTATGTTTCACCAACAAGTGCAATCACAGACTTTTCCATAATTAAAAAAAGAAAGGAGAGAGACTTTTTTTTTTTTTTTTTTTGTCATACAGTCAATCATTCAATAAAAGTAATAGACTTTACTTTTATTATTCAATTTTGTGAGTGCCTCTTTTTTTTTTTTTTTTGTCATAAAAAGAGACTCTTTTCTTATTGACAAAAAAATAAAAACTTTTTGTTGTTGTATACAAATAAACAAAGGAGTGTGTATATGTATCCAAAAGGAGATAACACATAAGGTAACGATCT
>MU622269.1:118575-135497 GCA_025399235.1 Backusella circina FSU 941
TGCCACTAACAAAACTTTAAATATCACATTGATTCGATTTGATGAGATGTGTATTTTAGTCATCATTATTATCTAAATCTCTCTATTCATATATTCTTTACTTATATATTATATTTATATATTGGTTTCCATGGCAACGATTATGCAAAGACATTTGTTTTCTGTGTGAGGTTAGATAGTGATCTTATGGCACGACAAAATCAGCAAACTATAGTCATGTGACTCATCTTCATCATTATCACTGTTGCTGCTGCTGCTGCTACTATTATTATCGTTGCTTTCGTTGTTATTTGGCGTGTTTATTTAGGGGTTAATGTAATGTTCATCAACGGAAAAAACATTATTCTTTTTTTTTTGTTAAAAAAGAAAAAGATACGTGTTTTTTTTTTGATAGGGAATATTCACTAAAAAATAACTTCAGTAACATAAAAACTGTATCTACTAGAAATAATACACTTTTATTATTCATAAAATAAATGTATATAGTATTGCAGCTCTTCAAAGATGAATACTATGAAGAGAGAGACCTGAAAAGCTCAAGAGTTGAGATTTAAAAGCCCACCAATTGAAATTTGCGAAACCACCAGTTGAGAGAAGGGGAAATTCTGGTTTGCACATTGTTTTATTTTATTTACCATCATTGTTATTATCATTACTATTTATTATTGTTATTGTTATTAAACAATATATTCTTCTTTATACTTCATAATGTCATCTCTACTTTCATTCCAACTTGAACAACAGCAACTTGCCCAAAAACAACACAACAATAACAGTTTACCTTCACCTCCTCATTCGTTTTGTGAAGATGAAGCTGATGCCATCAAAGCCACTGAACAACCCAACGACGCCCTTCAGACTGTATTTAAAGACATGACACTCAAAGAGTATCCTGCTTCTATGCCAGAGAACTTTACCATCGATCACTCCCTCCGTAAGCACTCACCTATCATCACAGCAGCCGCAACAGGTGGCTTGACTATCCGTCGTCGGCAGTCAGATTATAAAAGGAGCCTTCTTTCCGAGTCTTTGAATGCAATTTATCGCTGTCATGATTGTGGGAAATCATACAAGCATCCAAATTGCCTGCAAAAACATAAATGGGAGCATTCAGAAGAGTGGGAACTGACAAGTAAGTTGCCGTTGACAAAGCATCAACAGGTACAGATGCTGGAGGCTGCTGCTATTTTGATAAGTATGGATTGTAAACCATCGCCATCGATAGAGGAAGAAGAGGATGATGATGATGATGAGTCTATTATAATAGACGATGATGATCGCCGATCTACTTGTTCTTCCGAAATATTTATGGAAGATCTCTGATTTTTACTATTATTTTAATGTAAAACTATATATATTCATTGTTATTCTCCTTTTTCTTCTTTATTCCTTTTGTACAGATTTATCTTCTTCTTATATATATAAGATAATAAACGATTTTTTTTTTAACATTCCTTTGCCCCAAAGAATTACTTGGGAAATATATATTAAAAAAAAAGCCTCTTTTCCATATATGGAAAGGGGTGCACCGTGCGTATGGATAAATAAATGACCGAATTTGGGTCACACACCAAAAATGGATCTCAATTTGAGTGTCATCTTTGCCAGGTGCATCAAGGCACATTTATATCATTTAAATGCATAAGTACAAGATGATGATCCGATGAATAGTATAGTGAAATACCAAGTAAATAACTCAACATTCTATTATCTTGTATATCCGAAGAGTGTAGTGTAAATCTTTTATAGATTTTACATTCTATTTGAATATTTTTGTTTTGATGTGGTTTTATATATTATATTAAATATCAAAATGTTTAATGATGAACTTTATTCCTTTGACTTCTTTGCCATTCCCTCCAGGGGCGATCACCTTTCCATCTCGCTCTATCTTCGTTTTCATTTGGTAAAATAGGCTCCACACCATGTAACCAAGGGTGGTGAATGAGATCACAAGCACGAGCTCTATGTTCGTATGATAACATGGGATTTAGAAAGCTTGCAATCTCCTCTGCCTCATGGCGATGATACCCATGTTTGTCATAGAGGACTTGTTCTAGGTTCCAGTATTTTAAGCGGGAGATGTGACGCAGCTCGCCTCCATGATTGAAATATTCCCTAGAATTCTTTCCTGATAATGCAAAGCTTCTATTCATTGGTCCCATCAATTCAATGATCTGGGCAAGGTGATCTTTTATATTTACATAAAATGGGGAGAGTTTAGTTTTGAACTCCTTATAAATACATATTTATCAGCAAAATCCTCTCTCTTACCATCATCACGATTAAACCTGGAACCCTTTTGTGGATCAAATAAGTAACTTCCTGTCAATAGTTCGAAGATCTATATTTTAACTTTTATTAATTATTTATAAACAACACCATTTTTTCAACTGCTTTCTCTTTACCATGCAAGCTAAACTCCATATATCAGCACCAGCATCCCACTTTGCACCTATAATCACCTCAGGTGATCGATACTGTCTTGTCTGAATATCCTCTGTAAAATGATGATCCACCCAACAGGCATTACCCAAATCAGCAATCTTGATCCTTAGTGGTGACTCGTCTCCCATTTCGTGATTGTAGCGAGACCGTGACCTTGATCGCTTTCCATTTTTACGCCCCCTATCATCCTCCATACTTGTATCTGAAGAGAGTGGCTGTGATGCCATCATCTTGACGTGTCTTACCGGGCTACGTCCACGACTGTGTGGTGATCCACTCGAGGTGTCCTTGGCGTCTCGCTGCTGTGGTTGAGAGAGGGAGACTCGACTGAGTAGCTCTTCGGCATTGTCAAGGTATTGTAATACATTTTCAGGTTTTAAATCAGTGTGAATGATACCACAGACACGATGCAGATAATCCAGTCCCAGAAGCATTTGTTTGGAGATGGCCTTGACGAGATGGATGGGGATACCTCTGTTTCGGTAACGCTTGATGAGCGAGAGGAGGTTCTCACCAAGGACCTCAAAGGTCATACACACATGGGTGCCGTTGGGTCCCTCCACCATAAAGTGATCGACAATGGCAGTAACGTATTGAGCACCAAGGGAGGTAACATCAGCAGTGGTTATACACTCAAGGAGTTTAATTTCATCCATTGCAGTCTCAGTATAGTGCTTGGCTGACTTGACAACCTTCATGGCAAAGTGCTTTCCACTGCTATTACATAGAGCATCAATAAGTGACTCTCTCTTTTTTTTTGTTAAATGTATATATTGAACTTACTCTTGATCACGTACAAGCCATACTGTTGAGAAATGGCCCCAACCCAGTTTACGTATCACAGTATACTGACCATTTTTATACTTTTCACCCGCCTGCACTGGGTGGTAGCCCCCTCTGCAATAGTCCTTTCTATCCTCTTCTTCGTCCTGCTCATCCGAGCCTGCTGAATAGGAGCGTACTGTCTTGTGACGCGTATGGTGAACATTATACTCACTACATTTACATATATATTTACATATTTATTTATATTGTTGTTGTTGTTGTTAGATTATCCAATATATTTAAAC
The DNA here is from genome assembly GCA_025399235.1 of Backusella circina FSU 941. Classification (NCBI taxonomy): domain Eukaryota; kingdom Fungi; phylum Mucoromycota; class Mucoromycetes; order Mucorales; family Backusellaceae; genus Backusella; species Backusella circina. Next base: position 122,094 of record MU622269.1, read on the forward strand.
ACATCAAGCTAACTTTACAAATCCTTGTGATGTTTTCTGACGTGGTCGGACCGTCTCTTCTTACGGTCTAATGGAGGCAATGATGATGATGATAAAAAAAAAAAGAAAAAGAATGGTTTTATTTATTTTATTTTTGTATTTACAAAAGCTGTAATATAGAATATCATGAAAAAGGAACGGAGAGCATTCCTATTTTGCAGTGTGTAGAAACACAGAAAAAGAAAGGGAAGAAAGTAAAACCACCTTACCTTCTCTATTTGAGGACATTTGTTGTTTTGTATAATAATAATAATAATAAGAGAGCGATAAAGAGAGAGAGAGAGAGTAAAGAATAGGCCAAAATGCACATTGGGTTGTAGATATATCAAAATAGGAGGGAGGCAGTCCCGGTAAGCCACAAGTTTTTTGATTTTACTGTTTGACTTTGAAAAATTCCTATTTTATACAGTAGCATAGAGAGATTTGTGTTTATTGGATTTGATCTATCAGCTCCACCTTGGAGTGGCTCTCTGACAACAAATAGAGAGCTTGGCCAACAACCTTTTCATAGTGTATTTTTGAGGTTTTCATCTTCTTCCATTGTTTGTACAATAATATCATCCACATTGTATTGGTAGAATAACTATTGTTGATTGGACATAACTTCAAAAGTAGATAATACTAAGATTGCAATTATGTGATACTATATCATACTTTACGTATTATCACTCGTAAAAGAACTTGAACATAAGGAGTGGCGTTTTGATTTTGATAAATGGTGAAAAAAACTAAGTATAATCATCATATATTGATACGCTACCCTTGGTATCTTACCATATGTGGTACTGCTTTGACAGGGACCAAAGAAGTATGTTCGCTGTTGATCATGTTTGAGTGAAAAAGAGAGTAAAGCGAAAGAAAAACAGGTTTTCCTCTCTAAAATGGAAATGGATTATGCACTCTTTCTTCTGAATGAATAGACCATACTCATTTGATAATATACCAATTATGTTTATTTCTACCAATGAATGATTCTATACTACTAAACAACGATGTATTACATTTGATCTAAAAATTACATTGAAATTATTTCAGTTTCTCATATTAATTGTAGCGAAAATGAGTGATGAAACCACGGCTTCGGATTTTTTACTATCTGGGAAATAAGGTGTATTTATTAAGAAATCTAGAACCTGAGCAGTGAATTTGACGTCATGTTAATTTAATCTGTAGTGAAAAGTACAGTGTGCGTAAAAAGATATCACCAGGGAAGTGCTTTCTTTTCTATATATAAGGCCCCCGTATTTTTTATATGACTGGACAAAGCGCGAAGCTGATACTATTGGTTTCTTTTTCTCTTTTGCTTTTGAGCCAATTATAACTCGAATAACCTGTACTATTGGATAGTCTATAAAATTGAAAAGGGAAAGAAATGCGGCTTGGCTTACATTCAAATGTATATAGAATCTTCAAGTATATAAATAGAGAGGGAGGGAGAGAGAGAGGCTACCGTTCCGGATGCCATTTTAATATCATCCAATAGGCATGTAACAAACTTAAACTTACAGTTCTATATGATAGTATGCTGTTTCATATATTAATTCATTACCTCAATCCATATATATGATATTACAGAGTAAACATAATAACACATGTATCCATATAATATTTATGCTATTTATATATAATTATATATTTATAAGCTCTTTTTCAGTGTTGTTTCCATGTGTACAAAAGAGGAAAATGATAAGCATATCTACTATCTACATATCAATATCATTCACTTTTTCACTCTTTCTACTATTTTGCTATTGTAAATATCCATTCCAATAGTAATATTAATGATAATAAACTATTCACATGTGTGTTGCATGCAATATGTACCTTGTATACGACTAAAAGCATCGTTATTCGAATATAATAATATAAAAATGATGTCAATACACTATTATACATACAAATATTGCTTGTCTTCTTGTACTATCTTTATTTTCTCTTTATTCATAGTTGTAATGATACAAAAGAAGTGAAAATACTATTATTATTATTATAATTAGACTTACGTGTATCATCCGTCGTTTTATTTACTTTTTTTTTTAGAAAAGAAAGAGAGAAAAAAAAATAAGGGGGGAAAATAAGGGATTCTCCTATTTATTTATCAACTTCTTCGCATGTCAAATACTTTTTCTTTTATTTCTCTTTGCTATTTTTATTTTCTTCCTGTTCTTCTTCCTTTCCTTTCCTTTTACTCATATTCATACTAATAATAATAAATAATGTCAGTAGATAATATAACAACTCATCTTAATCAACTAGATTTACAACGAAGCGTCTTTCCTTTAGGTATTTTTTCTTTTCTTTTTTTTTTTTTATTAAAAGAAGAGAGTATTTCCTCCTCCTATTTTCTTTAACTTACCGGAATAAATAGCAACAAGACCCAGTCGTAATTTAACTTGTGTTCCAAGTGACGACGAAGATGATGAGGATGAGGATGATGATATAAGTTCGGATGATGAGTCTATTATAAAGCCAAGAAGAGTAGAGAAGGCGCCAGTTAGAAGAACAATACCGTTGCCTAGTGATGAGGAAGATAATACAGGTAATCTGTCCATATATATTCGTTTTATATGCTTTCTTATACGATACTAATACAATTCTATATTTAAATATAAATAGAAGACGAGGATGATGATGATGATGAAGATTCGGTACCTCTTCATCAGCCCATGATCTATAGAACAAGTGGTGGGAAGCGATCTGCGCCAAACCTTCTACATGCACCCATTTCAAAAAGTAGCGAGCCACGCCAAGCAGTAGTGCATTCCGACGAAAGTACCAATAGCAATGCTAGTTCCAATTTTATATCACGTCCTGAATTTCGCTCGATATCTACAGATAATTTAACAAAGCTATCAAGTCTTGAAGATGATGAGGAGGATGCTGATGATGAAGATGAAAAGGTGATTGGGCAATTTATACGTCCTTCGCTCGATGCACACCCTGCACATCAGATGCATCCATATCCACACTATCAGCAGATGTCTCAATATCAGTACATTCAGCAGCATGCACCTTTGCATTCTCGTCCATCCACTCCAAAATCTCAGCCCAAATATCAGCAACCCCAGCAGCAACCACAACAGCAGCAGCAGCACCATCATACTCGTGTAACAAGTATGTCGGGCATGGATTTATTAATTCAAAGAGAACAAGAAAAAGCAGAGGCAAAACGGTTAAAACCTAAAATGGACCCTAGCAAAGCCAAAATTGAAGGGCTTCTAGGAAAGCTGCCTGAACCAGGTACGCATAACATTAGCTTTCAACAGATGCAGCAGAATATGCCTTTAATGAAACCAAAAAAGCAACAAAGGAAGTACTCACAACCACCACCCTATCAGCCCCAAGTTTATCATCAGCATCAGTTGCAACAGCAGCAGCAATTACAACAATTGCAGCAGCAACAACATTTACAGCAACAACAACAACAGCAGCAACAACAGCAGCAACAACAACAACAGCAACAAATTCTTCAACAACAGTTACAGCAACAGCAACAACAAATTCATCAACAACAGCTACAGCAACAGCAACAGCAAGAGTTACAATCTTATGGTTATGCTTCTCCTCAATACGGATATCCTGCAGTCATGGATTACAGAGCATCGGTACCAAATCCGATGATGTACAATGGTTCACCTTCTCTTTACCAACTACCCTATCCTCCTATTAGCAATGGTAGCTTTTACCTACCTGAATCTTCCCGTCATCAAAAGCGTTCAATGGCTATACCTGAATATACCCAGTAGAAGAAAAAAGAAATACATATTTACTACTTGATGTTTTTTGTTCATTATTATTTTATTACTATTATTATCTAAAAATCCTTTTTTTTTTTTTGAATTAAGAATAAAGAAGCGGATTAAAAAAGAGGCCGCTTTTGATCTCCTTTGTACCAAGGAGTTTTAATTCTATTTTCTCACATTCATATAAGTTTGGCTTTTTATATATGTCTCAGTCCAGCTCCGCATTATACAATATAGCCCTTCCAATACTTCCACAGGAAAAAACAATTTTTTTTCTTTTTTTGTGTGTTAAATAATGGAATAAGCCATAATTCCGTTCTTTTCTTTTTTTTTTTTATTATTATTATTGAAAATAAAAATAATAATAATTTATTTTTTTGTCTCAAAATGTTGAAAGAATCAATGAAAGGGATAGATGACAAGGTGCTTCTCGATACAGAAGATATACCAACTGGTAAATAATGAAACAATTAGCAGATCAACCTATTCATATTTCCAAAAGTATCACTAGAATACGATACTATCACTGATCAAACAGAATCGAATGGAATTGATCGGTCTAAACAAGGCTCAAACTTCACTGCATTTTTTAATATCGTATGCGTCATTGCAGGCAAGTTGACATATATATATATTAAAAAAATAAATAGGCTAACCCCCCTTTTTATTATTATTATTCTAGGCACTGGCGCATTGGGTCTACCCTATGCTTTAAGACAAGGTGGCTGGATAGGTTTATTTATTCTTGGTCTTAGTTGGGTTCTATCTATTTGTAAGCATTGGATCAAACACGTATTCTTACTATTATTAACATTTATTATCATCATAAATATAAAAGATAGCGGAATTATATTGATTCGGTCCATGTACTATGACGGTGTACATCGGCTAGGCTCCTATCAAGAAGTTGCAGCCGCTGCGTTTGGTGTTTTTGGAGGCTGGGTAGCCTTCTTTTTTACGGCAATCACGTTAATCGGTGTACCGGTATTATACCTTTTATTGTCGGGGCTCAATTTGCACAATGTAGCAATGGGTACAAAGGCCGAATTGACTTTTCCGATCTGGGTTATTATTTGTGCAGCAATGGTAGCTGTGCCCTTCCTGTTCTTCAAGTCTTTAAAAGAAGTGGGTGTGCTTGGTGTTTTTGGTAACCTTTTTTTTTTTTTTGCGTATTTTTCTTTTCAAAACTGGGCTAGTATTAATAATTGTCTTTTTTTTTTTTTTAAAAAAAAAACAGGTGTACTTTCAACTGCCATTGTTATTTTTATTGTGCTCGCAGTTTCAGTTAAAGAGGAGCCTAATCAAGTTGATATTCATCATGATGCAGTGATTTGGAATATGTTTCCAATAGCCCTTAGTTCTATTTCGTTTAGTTTTGGTAAAAAGTAGAAAGAGCATGCCTTTGTTGACTAGAAACTGATTTATCGATATATAAATAGGAGGTAACTCTGTATATGCCCATGTGGAAGCGGGGATGAGAGATCCTAAAAGTTGGAATAAGGTTTTGACAGCAGGTTTGACATGTTGTGTCATACTCTATTTTTTAGTCGCTGTACCAGGTTATTATGTATACGGCACCACTGCTCTATCACCCATCTATGATAACCTTCCCCCGGGAGGTGCTAAAACAGCCTCCATCATTATCATTACTATCCACTTGATTCTCGCCACACCTATTTTGATGACCTCCTTTGCACTTGATTGTGAAAAGATACTCAAGATCAATACCCGTCCAGCCATGATGGAGTGGATTCTACGTCTTTTGTTCCGTGGTGCATTTATCGTAGTGGTAGGCACATCTTGTTAATTGTCTATATATGAATATACTAATATTGATACTGATAATGATAAAGGTAGCGGTCATTGCCATCTTTGTACCCTTCTTTGGTGATTTCATGTCCCTTTTAGGTGCATTTTCCAACTGTGCACTTATATTTATTTTCCCAGTGGTTTTTTACTTTAAATTGACAGGTATTCGAGGCAAACCTTGGTACGAGTATATATTGAGCGTGCTGACCCTTTTGGTGGGCATTGTGGGTCTTATTTTTGGTACTATTTCTGCTATTCAGGCTTTGAATAATGATTTTAAAAATAAATCATAATATTATACAACTTTGTGGTATAAACATATTTAAATCCTTTTTCTTTTTATTGTTATTTTATGAATTTCTCTTTACTTAAGGACAGACAGCATCAGCGCCAGATGCCTTTGTGTTGAGAATCAAAGCAACAATAAGACCATAAAGACCCAAGACTTCAGCGAAAATCAAGATCAAAATCTATACAAAAGTGTAAATAGGGAATCGTTGCTGCTTATTTGTTTATTTTTATACTCACCATGCCGACGAACATTCTAGGTTGTTGGGCAGTAGCACGTACACCAGCATCACCAGTAATACCAATGGCAATACCAGCTTTATAATACATGAGTAACTTGTTTTCTCTCTCTTTTATGAAAAGCAAAGCTTACCAGCAAGACATGAAAGGCCAACTGAAAGACCGGCGGCCATTTGAATAAAACCACTGAAAAGGGTTTGCTTCATAGCAACTATAACACACACACACAAAAATAATTTAGAGTTTACGTACTAAACCCTTAATAGTTTTAAAATATAACACTTACGACCGGATGATAACAAGACAGACACGACAACACCATAAATACCCAAAATACCAGCCATAACAACAGGTACAATACACTTCAATACCAAGTCAGGGCGAAGGACACCCATAGCGGAGAGTCCAACACCAGATTTGGCAGTTCCGTAAGCAGCACCAAGACCTATTATTGTGTCTTAATATACGTATCTTATTGGTTTTAGTGGCGACTTACAGCTAAAGACAATAGCGGCGGCACAACCCATAGTGCCAAAGAAAGGTGCATAAACAGGACTATGCAAAAGAGATTGGAATTAGGTATTTTATTGACTATTATCAGATTGTATACATGTATTTACCAATAATCAGCCATAATGGATATGTTTTCTATATATATAAAGGGTGTGAAAATGGCAAGAGTGTTAGCAATGGATGTCTTTTTTATAGTGTAGTCTAATAACCAATTCAATATTACATTTCAGGAAATTTATTAGAAAAAAGTGTAATTGAGATGAGAGGATGAACAAAAAAAAAAAAAATAACACGAAAACCACAATGTTGAAAAGATTCAAGTCCCGTCAAAACGTCATCGCACTGGATCAACAAAAAAAAAACACTTACTTTGAATGATGGAGTCAATAACGTCACTCTTAAAGGACAAGTAGCAAGTATTTTCCTTCTATTTTTTCTTTAAAAGTAGAGTAAGCATCCCAAGTTAAACTCTTGATGGAATCTAGGAAATATTCTTTCAACATGAAGCAGATACTGTCTTTTTCAATAGATTGTTTGTTACTGTTGTATAAAATAGAAGAGTTATTTATATTCTTCAGAAATCTTCGGATAATATAAACTGGATCAGGACTTTATAAAAATGATGAAAGGTTTGACTGTCTGTTCAGCAGTACGGGCTAAGAAAAAACTACCTATGATCTATTGTGTATTCTTTCCTCTTAGAGATTCATACTTTACGTGGTCCTTATCTGCTTGTTGAACAAGTCTCTGCATAATGACTTTAGACAGTACAAAACAATGGAGTCAGGCTCCGAATAAGTGCTCGTTGGAATACAAACAAACACATTCGCTTCATTTTATGAAGATGGTTATTTTATCTATTTTCCAAAAAGGGAATAAACCCCTTTTTTTTGAATGTATCACAACAGTAAAAGTCGTGTTATTGATGGTGATTTACGGAATCGTGTTTGAGTCATTACGCAAAACGTTGCTTATTCTATTAATATGGATGTTTTACACTTCTATTCTCCTCTTATTTCTGTATTAAGTATTTATATCAAGTTAAACAAAGACAAAATTTTTTAATGTGAATAAAAGAACAGCCAAGATAGTTTGATATCTTGCAAAAAGAAAAGAGTTGTTTATCAGGGGTAAATACGGTTGAATAGTACCCGATTCTCGGAAAGACTGAATCATATGACAGAAAGCGTTTTTATTTATCTATTTTTGTGTTTGATGTGTTATAAAAAGAACTTGTCTTTTTTTATATATACTCTTCTTTTTTTTTTGCCAATTAAAACTTAACAAAACAAAAACATGATAAAAAAGTTAGTTTTTAGCTTACTTTCTGCAAGCCTATTATCCCTGTCTCTGCTCTCTACCGCCACCGCAGCAGAGCAAGCCACTATCTTCCAGACTTTCCGTGAACCTAAAAACATTGGTTTTGCAGGTGGTATGAGTGGCTCCTCACATTACACTTGGGTTCTTACAATCATGGATGAACTTGCTGAACGTGGTCATAAAATCATTTTTTTTTCTAAAGTAAGCGAAAATACAGATGATATACGATGTGACATTCTAAATGATCTGTTATTATTAGGAGGACAATCTTCGTCTTGTAAAACAGTACCCAAAGATAGAAGGTGTCTCTATTGGTGAACCTTATGTTTTTGACAAGTCAGCCATGCTGGATGATCCTGAACTCTCAAAAGATATGGTGAAACTTTTACCATTTATCATTGATGTATTTTCAAAATACTTGAAACCAGGTAATATACCAGAAGATTACGATAATAAACAGGATTAGATCAATTGCTAACACGCTTAAAAAATAAACAAAAAGACTACCTTACAATGGTGGATATGATTAAGATACACAATATTGATCTGATTCTTTGTGACCATTTCTTTGATCCTTGCGTGTTTGCAGCAGTAAAAGCCAACATACCCTTTATCGTTACATCTACAGCTGATTTAACCAGAGGTAAGATAAATCATGGTGCAAACATATATTTGTGATCCTAATTCGAATTATGAAATAGATTCCTCCGCTCCGTATATCAATAATGATTTTGCTTCAATGAAATATCCAACAACGGAAACACAGACAGTTTGGGATCGTTTCATTAACAAATTCTATAAACCACTCGAGGTTTTCATGCTGATAAAACCCCAAATCATGTCAATGAGAGCCCAAAAGAAGGCACTTGGTATTGATATTTCCTCTGATCCAACGACAGCATGGAGGGATGCCATCAAGCTTACCAATAATGTGTTTGGTCTAATGGCTGCTAGACCTATTGGACCTCTTGTAGAAATGGTAGGCCCCATTATACCAAAAACATACACCATACTCGAGGGTGAACTCAAGGACTTTATGGATAAGCATAAGCGTGTTGCTTATATTGCGTTTGGCCATAATGCGACTCCCAGCAAGCAAGAAATTCTATTAATACTAACTTCATTGATGGAAACCATCGAATCTGGTGATTTGGATGGCTTTATATGGGCTACTGTAAACGCGGGTGCACTCTTCCCCAGTCAAGTAACGACATCGTCCAATGTAACATACAACGTATTAGATATGTTTGAAAATAAAAATCCCGATGCACGTCTCGTCAAATGGTCGCCTCAGACTGCCATTCTTTTCCACCCCTCTTCCGTACTGTTCATTTCGCATGGTGGGTTCAATAGTTGGTGTGAGTCACTCTATGCTGGTGTACCAATGGCAATGGTTCCATTCTACGGTGATCAGAATGGAAATGCTATGCTTAATGAAAAGGCCAAAGTGGGTGGTATTTTAGATACCTCAAAGACGGCTGGTGAGACTACTGAGTTTTTAAAGGGGATCCTTCGGGATCAAGACGGAGAGATTCAACAGGGAGTCAAAAGGTTCCAATCTCTTGCACAAATCCACTCTGGTCACGGTATTCTTAGAGGAGCCGATGTGGTTGAAGAGGTCGCCTTTGTTAATGTGAATGGCAAACTTCCTCATCGTTATCCTGTTTCGAGAGATATGAATTTCTTCAAGGCACACAATATCGACATCTATGGGCTTTTGGTTACCATTGTGCTGGGATCATTGGCTACTTTGTATTACACTTTGAAAATAGGTTTCAACTTCTTCTTACGGAAGAGTGCTAAACAAAAGAGGGACTAAATGAATCAAATGTATATTTGTAAACACAAATCATGCTTCTTATTCTTTATTAAATATGACTTGAATACACCAAAAAACCTTCATTGATGACCTTTTATATCATCTTGAATTACAATTCCACTTGTCTTTATACTGTTTATTTCATTTCTTTATGCTTCTTTGACAATCTTGATCGTACTTTTTTTCTCTTTATCCTATACAAATTAAGTGTCTCATCAAAATCAACTTGACTGCTAACTTTCTTTTGCCATTGAATTGCCGGTATTAACTCAACATCAAAGCGTGCCATTGCCTCTTCCTTAAACTTATCCTGTGCTGCTTGGTTACGCACTTCGCTAATACAAATAATGGTCGTCTTTTCACTTGCCAAGCTATCCATTGTCTCTACAAGATCAATAGCACTCGCCTCTGAATATATGCAATCGCACGCGACAATGTAGTCAATCTCACCATCTGATTTAACATATTCTATATCCGCTGCATTATTCCATAAAAGAGGCTCAACCACAAGTGTATTGTTATTATTATCGTTGTTTCTTCTGCCACTAATCGACTTGACGGCAATATCATTTGCTTCTACATTACGCTCCATGGTCTTTACGAGCTCTTCAATATCGGTAATGACAACATTTTCCACTCCGAGTTTATGGAGCATAAGACCGATCAACCCAACGCCAGAGCCTAACTCAACCCACCGTTTGTTATGATCCAAACTGATCCAACCGTGGCGATCTCGCTTACTGTGAAGTCTCTCCAGATAGGAACAGAATACAATGGAAGTAAGCCAGATATAGCCACCGAGGTAGTTTGAATGAGGGTCTTGCACTAGTACAATGTCATGGGGTCCAATATGGATTGTAAGCGTGTCGGCTGATTGGAGTGCCCAGCGGTCTAACTTGTGAATGTCGCGTTTAAAAGGCTGTCCGTCTTCCCAACCTTCAATGGTTGCAATGTTATTATTATGAGACATTTGTGGAAAGCAAGCTTAATAGTGATTTGTACAGTGTTTTTCCAATTATTGGGAAAAAAACGTTAGAAAAGGTGACATAATTAATTGTAAAAGTGACTGGAGTTGATGATTAAAGGTTTTGATTTAATGATGGTGGAAAAAAAAAACGCCTAAAACAGGCTAAAATGGGTATATGGCTACCAAATTTAAAATTGGAAATTAGCAGTTATGAATCGTTGGCAGAGTTCACGTCGAACTTTGATATCCACGATACGATGATGGTGATGGGAGCTTAATATATGATCTAAACGGAGATATAAGCAGACAAAAAGTCCACTATGGGTTGATTGCCTGGTAAATGAAAGTTTCCACAGTCATGGTTCAAGCATTTAGGCAATTGAACATATAATCCATCATTTGTGGTGAAAAATGTAGTGGTATAAAGATATGTTACATCTTCATCGGGTCTCTTTGCAGTTGAGTCTGGATATTGGAATGTCTTTTGTTTAAGATGACATTTTTAAAAAAGATACTTTGAATTATCCTATTTATGCAATTTGATAAGGTTCTCTGACTTGGAATGCCTTGTTATTAAAAGTATTGTTAGAACTTGACAAATCAATCGACGTAGGAAACAGGATCATACCATCTAAAACAACCAAAGCAATAGATTCTAAATAGAGTCTATATTTGATTATAGATAATAACTTGCATATAGTATTTTTACGTGACTTGATAAATAATTTCTGTCTCTTCTTTTAGGTTACAAACTTTAAACTGCGTATTTTTATTGTTATTGCTGCTTTTTGTGTATGTGTGCCTATTACTATTTCGAATATGAAAAAGATATCTAAATGCACTTTTAATATCTATAAGTATGGTTTTAGCAAGTGATATATGCAGTCTTGTATGAAGAACGACCATTGTATCTCTACATCCACTGTTTCACTTCCTTTATGAATGATTTGACATCCAATCATATTAGTTACTGATCAGATGTCATACCTTTTTTTATTTTATATATGCATGAGTGATGAAATATGTGTAATTCTATTTCGTTATCAGATTTTATTTGGTTGACATGATACAAACCATTCAAAGCAAAGGTGCATGTGCAATTATTCCATGGTTTATTTTGAAAAGAGATGAGTAAAGGTGAGCTTCATATAGATCAATATATTATCAAATAGATACTGTATACCATCGACTATTATAAAGAAGATCGACTAGTGCCTGAGCGATCCTCTGATTCTTAAAATTAATGGGGTATCAAAAATTTTTGACAAGACTTTTAGGCGGAGAAACGCCAAAATGGAAAGATATCATAGAACAAAAAAAAAACATAACAAAAACGAAACCTCTTAATTGCTCAGCGCTATACCAAGCAGAAAGACTTGTAATCTTAAATGACTCATTATTTTTAATGGAACAGATTATGTTCTATTAAATAATATTACTGTCACTCTCTAAAAGAAGTATATTTGACTCAAAATAATGGGAAATCATGTTTCAATGCTTGCATTCATTGCTGCTTTTCAAAATTAACATTTATCAATATATAAGCAACAAAAAAGAGAGAAGAGTAGGGTCATTACTTGATCTTTACTAAACAATATGACTCAATTAAAACTATCAAAGAGAGCACTTGCTTCAATGGATGTTCATAAGCCTATGAGTAAGATGTTTACTGATGCTCTTCCACTATTGTGTAACTGTACGTTGAATCCTACCGGCGCTATCAATTTAGGAGTTGCCCATAATGATCTTATGAGAGATGAACTTCTTGAAAAGGTATATATATATATATGTGTGTGTGTGTGTGTTTCCCGAAGAGCATTTTCACCTAACATGACCAGTTATTATTTTGGGTGAGACTTAGGTAACTCTAATTTCAGAAAGCTGTCAGGTATTTATTGTACGTGCAACCTTCCAAGTTAATTTAGAACATCCAATAAGTTTGAGTACTGACTATGCTTCCCCAAAAGTAGTCCCCATAGTCCCTCTTACACTGGTTTTCACCTTTCTCGTATCTAAAGTAGTTTATATTATACTTCACTTACTAGTGGTCGTTTGAAATGTATCCAAAGTTATAGAAGTGCACTTATCGTGGATTTTTTTTTTATATGAAAAATTCAGATATTTAGGTGAAGAACTATGTACTGAAATTGAATGTAAGGGCTACCTAATACTCCTAAACGATGTTGTTGTCGTCACTGGAAGAATGGGAGGAGATATCGGACTCTTATTCATCGAAGGTTACAAAGTTCTAACTGGCTTTCTAGGAGCTGTATACCTAATGCCTTTCCTTCCTATAACTGTGGACATAGTTGTCTCTATAGGAACAGCTTATGTGGTTTTATTCCACGAACTTCGTATTGTATTAGAGGTCCCAGCCGTTACCAGTACTAATTTACTATCTACCTACGTCAACGTGGCCACACCTATTTATACACTAGTCCATCCTACCCCAACATACGAAACTTTAACCACAAATCTTATAACCGCTGTTGGAAAGAATTAACCACACTAGGCAATCCTCGTGATATTAACTTTAGGATAATATTCTCACGTCCAAATCATTTATCTACCTATTACTTATCTCTGTTCAATGGAGGTAGCAATGAAGTTCTGTGCGAAATCAGATATATTTCGTAGTACACTTAATTATATGGTATAGATATACA
>MU622269.1:135506-154870 GCA_025399235.1 Backusella circina FSU 941
GTTACTCTGACGTAGTCTCATATCTAAAAGGTTAAGATATATATATATATATATATATATATATATAGTGTATACTGTAATATTGGTGTTCATAGTAACAAGAAGATAGGTAAATATGAATGAAACTAGTGGATAGAACACATATACAAGTTCTCACAAACAAAACTGGTCTAATCTCATCTACTTAACTTACTCTCTACACTGTAAAAGTACTATAAGTCGGTTAGCTGGTATTTATAGTGATTATATATGTACATCTTAGTTATGTAAAGTCAGTAATATATATGTTTCATAGTAAATTTCTCTATGTACATTACCATTGACAGAGAAACATCAGACAGAAATTCAAACAAAACACGAAGTTACGGCCATTTCTCGAAAAAGTGAACCAACTGATTGAGGAATACCGTAACGAGTTCCAATAAAAGTGATAAGTATATCAATTTACATCAACATGTCTTTCCTTATCTTGTTGTAGTAGTAAACTGTGGAAGTAAATAATTTGGAGAGTTGACTGGTGTAAAAAAAAAGGCCCGGCTTGATTTTTTTTTGTCGCTACCTACTATAAGTTTCAGTGCCAATCCCCAAGGGAATGTTGTTCACAGTGAAAAAGAAAAAAAAGAAAAAAAAATTTTTTGGTTATATTATATTGTTTACAGCTTTTTCTGTGTCCGACGACTTCACGAACAAGCGGAAAATCATCCGCGTCCTTTCCGGAGTGGGTCAGGTGGACAACCAGGACGAGAACCACGGGCACCACAGTTCAGCTACCTAAAGACATTTGTTAAGTTACTGTTCTGGTTTGTGTAACGTTGGCTGTGCGGGAATGGGTGGCAGTAATGGTAGTTCGGTCTAGCGTGTAAGTGGAAACAACAGTTTAGTGGTGGGTGTTGGATAAATAATTTCGCTCGCCGACCATAGTCGTTCCCGCGGAGGTTCGGACCATGGCTCTAACGACCAAGTCACTCGAACTTTGTGCAAATACTCTAACGTTTCAACTTTGTTGTCCTGCCGTTGAACTTCGTGAACAGCAACCTCTCATAAACATCATCATAATAACCACAACGTTTCTCACAACCATAAGTTCACCAAGTAATTTTTACATATAAAATATCGTTCAACAAAAATATATTTTTTCTTTTTTTTTCCTAAGATCTAAATGTATATATAATGCTAACCTAAACAGACAATAAATAATAACATCTCTTACTAACACAAATATTACCCATTGTGTTCACCTACAGTATAGTAAGTCAACACGATTATGACTTCCTTTACATATAAGTATAGTCCTACTTATATTAATACAAATGTAGATTACTAAGTTACATTACTCGAGTTTTATTCAAGGTTCGGAAGAAAATTTAGGAAACCATCGTGACTTTTCCAGTTTGCTTTCTTGGGTCCGACCACCGTTACTTTCCGTATTGGTCCCTGTTATATTTGTGGTAACGTATCGTAGAAGAAAAACTCAAGTAAAAGCAGAAGTTTTCAGTAAAATGCTACTACCTATAAAAGTTTACAGAAAGGGTTTAACTCTTTATACTTTACAGGACGATGCCTACCTTATATCAGATTAACCAAAAGTAGGTTTTGGAAACATCGAGAATCCATTCGGTACCGATCAGAAAGAACTAACCAAAAATTCTTCGATATATTTTCGTCTATTATCGTATAAATCGTTTTGTATGTATCTATAGTTATCCGTGTGAATGAGAAGTTGGGTATCAAATAGTCTATCGTATAAGTTATCGTATGCTAGATGATAACATCTATTTACTGATTTTCTCGATTACTTTCTGTATATATATATATATATATATATATTCATATGACATGCAATGATAAAACAAGTCAAGGAAAAAGTGAATGATAATGAACAACAAGATAAGAAAAGAACAAGTAGTTTCACAGACTATTATTTTTCATGTGATCCAAATACTATCAACAATGACGATATCTTCTCATGGGCTCATTCTGTAAAGGAACTGATTAAACTGGAAAAGGAGAGGTTTGAATTGGAAGATCAGTTGTATAGTAAAACAAAGTAAGTGAAATACCAAACACCAAATAACATCATGCTTCACATATGTATCCCTTTCTTAGATGTCAAACCGAGATGTATGCTTGTGATATTATAGCTTCTATTGATAAGGTCATCAACAAATAGTCGAAATTTTTTATTTTGCTATTCATAATAAAGTGTCTTTAAAACAAGTTGTAGGCCTTCTTCCAACTCCTCCCATGTCAGTGCAAAGGTAAGCCTAAAGTACCCAGGCTCAGGACAATGAAATGCAAGACCAGGAACAATATAAACACCGTTCGAAATCATCATTTTTCGAAGTGCATCTTCATCTTCAAATGTCATTTTACGCTGATAAACCTTCTCAAATCTATTAGCGAGATTTAAGAGTAAAAATGGACCCGATTCAGATGGAATATATTCCACTGCATTCTCATTCAAGAAGCTAATTGTTTTCTGATAAGATTCTGCAAGTCTCTTTTGATTCACAGTCAAGAAACTATGAAAAGCTAAAATCAGTTCATTTGCTCTATTTTTTTTCATTTATGCATACTCACTTTTCAACCCATTCCACATCGGAAAGCATGTTTACCAACATTCGATCCAAAATACTCGACATGTAGCTAAATACACTTTATACAAAAGATACAATTATTTTACTATCGTTATTATTATAATATTGACTTACTTGTTTCTTCCAAGAGCCCTTCTTAAAGGTGGGTTATGTTGATCAATAATAAACCCTACTCGATATCCATTTACATTAAAGTCCTTGGATAAACCATAGAGCACATGAACATAAGCAGGATCAATTAAATCTTTTAGATTACTCAGACTCATAACTGATATAAATGGATTTTTGCCATGATTTGTTCCAGGTAAAAGTTGTCCAAAGGTGGAAAGTGCATAGATCTCATCAAATACAGTGTGAAGAGAGTGATTATTTGCAAATGTTAAGAATGTATGTATATCATCAAGCGAATAGCATCTAAAACGTATTATTATTATTATTATTATTATTATTATACTCTTTTATCTCTTCTTCTTACCTTCCCAATGGATTACTAGGGTTAGTAATGACAATGGCAGTTACCTTCTTACCTGCAGCAACTGCTTCAGAATAAGTATCTTCCAAGAATTCCAAACTGACAGCAAGATCTTCCACCTTTGGATTATGAAATGGAAGTATATTGACTCCAGTATCAACACAGATATCCTTATCAAATGCACCATAATAGGGTGCTTGTATCATGATATAATCTCCAGGGTCGGCAATGGTCATTGTCATGTGATAGATAGATGCGGTCGCACCTGTGTGTGTAAAGATATGTTCCGGTAGGACGGGTGTGTGTGTGTTGAAGTGCTTGTTCAATATATTGGACATGGCAGTTCTTAATTCAATAGAGCCATTGGGTTCACCGTAATTGGCATCCTAAAGAGGGCATGAGTAAAACAATGCAAATGAAATAGAATGACTCACTTCAAGCGTAATATCGAGACATGCTTTACTCTATTTAAAATTTTAGAAAACAAACAAAACAAAAAAAGTACACTTTTATTACTGTACTTTTTCACGTATTTCCTCAGCCATAAGGTCATTATGAGCAACACCTAAATTTATAGCACCTTTAGGATTATGAACCTGGTGACGTAAAAGAGGAATGGTTTCCTTCAAGATTCGATTCAATGGGCTTGTAACAGCAATAGAGGCAGCTGCTCGATTTGACACTTTTATTTGCGCCATATTATGCAAGTATACGTAAAAAGTAAAAAAAGTAAAAAGGTGAAAAAAAGGTGAATATATCTCTCTCTTGGATTTAAAGTCAGCATATCAATGCACTTGAATTTGCGAAAATATCCAAAGTTCGGTGGTCAACCTTCCGAGGGGCCGTTTTTGTGCTCTGTAAATATTACTAGTTTCTATTTCATAAAGAAGAACAATGGTTTACTCTATTTGAATAACGTTTTTATTCTTCATTTTTCATTTCAGAATTAACTGATCAATTTTGTTTTTTAACGGAGAGCGGCACGGATTGGAAGCATGGAGGAGAAGAAGAAGGTCTTGTTGATCATTATTGAAGTCCATAGTCAAAGGAGTTTGGTCGTTGATAAGTGATGTATATGATTTTTCCATTAATCATTTTGCTTTGTAGATGGCTTCAATAATTGGTAGCATTCGCCTACTAAAGGTCTGAATAATATTGGAAAAGAGAAGAGGTGTGAGTCGATTGACTCGACAAACGTAGTCAGCTGGTGAGTCCAGAGTGACCAATGAAATCTTTCTTTTCATTATCAAAAAACCACGAACAGATAAGTCTCTGATCAAATGCAGGCAAGAAGTTTGTCAATTGTACAAATATATCCTTCTTGAAAATCATATCTACCTTTCCTTCAGGTAGTTTTCTTTGGATCTGCTTAATATTAGCGAGTGTTTGGGCTTGGTTTCGACTATCACTGGATGCATTGCTAGACTTCTCACCACTCCTGCAGTCAATCATGTAGGGATCAAACACAGCATCAATCGCTAACTTAATTATACGCAAGATATCTGATTCACTCTGGTTTGTTAACGGAAAATAATTAAATGTAAGCATTTTGCAGCAACTGTAAATGGTTGACATTGCTCATTCAGCATCGGAGGTTTCAAGTGAACAGATTGACTGGTTTATGATTTTGTTGTATAATCATCCATGCTGGAAACTGATTTAAAAGTGTTGAGATAATTGGTAAAAGCCTCTGGTAGTGGACTGGGTTCTTTGAACTTATGAGTTTTGATCTCATTTAGGTCTTCAGGAGAGAATACATCTTCCCAACAGCTGTCTTTACTATCAAATAGGATGGAGTGACAAGGACTAAAACAATAAAATCAGTAACGCCAATACCGATTAAGCATTACAATAAGTTACGCACTTACTGTTTATAATTACATTTGATAGCGAACTCTTCTATCTTCTTTTCAACGATTGTGCCAAACGATAGTTGCCGCATTTTTGAAGAGTCCAGAGCGCGATACATCTTAGTAATTCTCTCTTTATCGGTAATCGTGAGCCATTGTTTACTCGCATCTGAAATTACGCTAGTAGTAGCAGAGGAGGTCTACGTATATCTTGGCGTTGATGATGATGATGCGCCAGAAGTCGAAGGCTCAGTTATATTGACTGGTACAGAGCTTTGCTTATTTCACTTGATGTCTAAGATGGCAAATGCTACATCCTCCCAGTCAGGTTTATTCTTGGTCTAAAGAAATAGGATACAGTGGTCCATCGATAAATTCACTATTTTCTTTGTCACCCTACCAATTTGGCTGGTTAAATTCATATTTCTCTTGAAATTAATCATTTATAAAATAAATGTATTGCTTTTGTGAAAGAATGCTGTTGAGTCAATACCAGAACACTATAAATCATTGAAAAATAGCACTAGAGCAGTATATTCATTTATTAAGTATGTCTATGGGAGATAATCACAATTATATTTTACCTTTATCAAGAATAATAAAACCAATTTCATTGTTATTACAAATAAAAAACATTGACCATGAAGGGTGATGCTTTACTATTGATAAAATAGTAATAAGTAAGTACAATCATCAGTACCAAAAACACTATCAGAAGGTTTCGTACCGTGTTTTGAGATACGTGGTACTGCTTTAATGGGGATCAAAGAAGTAAGCTTGATATTGCTCATGTTTGAGTGAAAGAGATTAACAAAGAAGAAAAAAACAGGTTTTCCACAAAATAAAAAGAGTCATGTACTCTTTCTTCTGATAAATGAAACAGTGAATTATGCAAGATAGAAAGAACAAACTGTCAATCTCCTTAATATTGTTATTATTTATAATTGCATCTTTTATCGAACATCAAAACACATTCTATAATAAGCCATGATTTTGGCGAGATTAAGTGATCTGATCTCATTCAAACTCTGGTTTTCAGCGGTAAAAATGATATCCGTACTCCATTCATTCATACTTTTATAAATTCACCAGTTTAGTTGTCTCCTCAGGTCCGAATTTAACGAGGGCTCACTGTAGCCTTGCTTCTAGCTGCTGAAGCAGATAAATATGAGAAGACTATTGTTGATATTTCCATTTGACATCATGCACGTAAAACTTCTTTTTTTGACTCATTTTGGACAAGTTAATCCACTTTGGGAAGAATAACCCATTTTGGATTATTTGACTTATTTTCATCTTACTGACTTCTTTCAAGTTTATGATCCACTTTCGAAATATTGACTCACCTTCAAAAAGTCTGATATCAACAGCAATGCACTAGTAGACATATGCTAACTCATTCTTACCTGTGGCGGTAGTCAACCCGAGTATACAAAATCCTCTTGTATTTATTTTAATATATATATATATGATTTAATATGTATCCACTTTACATAGTGCCAAGATTTTTAAATTGATTGTATAAGCATGTATTGACATTATGTTTCTTTTTAAATGTTCTATAAAAGGAAATTAAGTTAGTTTGTATGAATAAATCGGAATCAACACACCAAAGGGCTAAAAATAGGCCTAAATGGCATTTTGAAAGTCGTCACAGCTTTAATATCGATATCTATTTTTTTTATTTTTATTTTTTTTTTCTATTTTCTCTCTCTTTTACTTATTTTATATAGTTCATCTCTCTGAATTAGCAACATGATGGATGAAGCTTCATTTTATGAAGACGACGCCTTCTTAGGTGGACAGTCATTAGAAGATGAACTTCTCGGTAAAGGATACCTAAACCAAGCACCTCTAGGCTCCTCTCTAGCCGCTGAACTTCAGTCGGCGACAGGACCTCTCATCTTGGATCACACTGAACCACCTTCCAAATTGGCAAGCATGGTAGTCGACAAAGGGCCATTCCCCACAAAGTCAGTTACAAGTCCGCTTCTATCACCCCTTCAATGGTCTACCTCTACCGGTCCTATTCGTAGCAGACGCTCATCCTTTTCTTCATCTTGGTCCTCTTTAAACGACCCTGAAGATGATGATCCATTTGAAGTGCTTAAAAGGCAGTTGGAAGACCTGAATACAGCAGTCTGGGAAACAAAAACACTTCACAAACGTCTATTCAAAACTTTAACTTTGGATGAAACATTACAAGATCCCGTGACAAAGTCTTCTTCTTTTGCTCCACCCTTTGAATATGTCATTCAATCTGTGATTAACCTAGTCGAACGTAAATCGCGTGATCGTGAAAGACAGACCGCCTATTTACGTAACTTGGATGGCACACTTCGAAAAGAACAGACTTGGATGTCCGTCGATACACTAAGAGAATTTGAAACACTATTATCTACAATCAAGACAACACTCAACGATTCGAGCTATTCATACGAAAACCCACTCCCCGCTTTACGCAGTCTCTCTGTCGAGACAAATACCGCCACAGATTCACTGGAAGAATTAAAGGAAATCATGTATGTCAACAAGCGTCAAGTACAAGAACTCAACTCGAGACTCAGATCCATTGCAAAGACTGTCCATGAAGTCAGAAAGGACATGCGAAGGATCAACAAGTTTTTAGAAGAGAAAGACGACGATGATGCAGTTGTTCTCGAGAAGGGCGAAGCTGCTGAACGAGTCAAGGAGATTATGTGGGGTTTGGATGATGTCGATGCTGAGTCAACCAAGAAGCTTCAACAGATGCAACTATTTTGGGAAAACGCTCAACTTTCTTGTTAAATTACATATTATATTCCCCCTTTTTTCTTATATAAACTATTACGTTTTGTTTTTTTTACCCTCTTTTCTTGTTTATTTATTCTCTTTTTTTTAAATGTGTATTTGTATTCTCTTGCTATAAAATAAAGCAAATAAATAAACTTTTCCTTCATAGAATAGCGAGTGAATATCAAATGTTTAATTTATTCAAATTAAATCATGAGATGGATAGACTATATTTTGTACGTGTAACGACACTTGTTTTTATGGGAGAAATACACCTGCTTTTTTACTCTTTGTTTTATTTCAAAGTAAATAAATGATGTAAGAGCTAAAATGCGCTTTTATTGTATATTTATATAAATATGAATAGACTGAAAGTGTTGACATAAGCTCATTTCGAAAGTGTTCCGAAAAAAAAAAGAGGTTACACGATATAATCTACTGTTGTGTTCATCTTGTTTTTATTTAACTTGTGTGGCTCATCATTCTCTTTAACAGTGGAATTGAGAGAGAAAGAGATGTGTATATTTCTTTTATATATTCTCGCTATGGCTATTCCGAAATGGATGCTTAATAAGAGTCACCCGAATAATGCAAATCTAATATATTTGTTGATAGTAGCCTAAATGCGTCGTTGGAAGGATAGAATCCCCTGCTTTAGCCAAAGGAGTGACTGGAAATACTTGAGTTTGCTTGTACGAAATGAACACAGTGCTTTTCAATGCTTTATTTATTTGTAAATTGCTTACATTACACACACACACTCAAAACTAGATTTCATGGATATCGAGATAATAATTTACAGTTTATATATTTATAGATAGTTGGATGATGAAATTAAACAATAGTAGGAGCTGACGTATCAATGTATGCAGAAAGTGAAAAGGTATCCTCCGAGAATGAATCTGTTGATGCCCAGATAGAGTCAAAGGGTGCATTTTCAAAGGGTAATGAAATATATTGTGTGGTAGAAGGCAGGTTGGAAAGGGTATACAGACGTGTTGTGGATGCAGAGACAATACCCTTCACTTTGGAATAAGTGCGAAGGTGATCTGCCACTTCAGCCCTTCTCGCTACAATATATTCTGTTACACGACGATCAAGCGGGACCGAATAGTCCAAATTACTGTGAAGGGGCTGCAATGCTTGACAGATCGCAGCTGCATCCGGTCTGTTTTCGGGTCTAGGTTCTAAACATGCTACATACAGCTTTTGATACCAGTCTGGTAATCCAGGAACAGGATCCATTCTATATACACAATCATCAAGCTCTCTTCCGTTACTCTTATTCCCATCAAGGAGTACATCTGGTGATGGGAATATCACTTTACTGACCAGTTGCCAGATAATCACTCCCAAGCTATAAATGTCTGACTTTTCAGTGTAGATGCCTTGTCTTACTTCTGGAGCGATATAAGGTAGGCGTCCATATACTGCCTTTGTCAGTGCTGTTACTGAGGAGGATTCGTGGGTGGGTGTTGCGAATCGGTAATCCACAAGGAAATAGTCAGAATCGGTGCATACAATGTTGCGAGGATGGACATTTCGGTGGCACATGCCTACTTTGTGTAAATCAGCGAGATTGGCTGCTAGTCTTAATATTGTACTTGTAATTGTTTTAAGATCGAGATCACCAAGTGGCAATTGTTGCATGTGATCTTCCAGATTCCCATCACTACTAAACTTCATCACCATCATTAAATCACCTGTACTTTCGCATACCGTTAGACCTTGAAATAACAATGGTAGAAATGCTTTTGATTGGACAGAAATCTAAATATATCCAAATATTACTACTGTTAAATGGTTCTATCTATCTCTCTCTCTCTCTCTCTCTCTCTCTCTCTCTCTCTTGATTTTACCTCATTCAATATTTTATCATCTACTATCTTCAAAGCCATACAAAGTGGCTGAGGATCATATGCTGTTGTCATATTGACTGCATATACAGCAGAGAAACCCCCTGCACCAATAAAATGCATGTCGGAAAACCACATCCACGGGAACCATTGCATATATTTATCAAGATTCTCCGCATAGATTTGATTCAAAGCCTTACGAGCACGTGGATTAATAGCTGCAAGCACTCTCTCTTTACCATAACCATCTGCTAGCACCTTGAATGAAAGCTGCTGTCTCCATACCATCACCCAAGCCTAAAGAATAGATGATGATGTCATTGGAAATCAAACCTTTTTTCTTTTGTTATAAATATTCATATTCCCTTACCCATGTATGGTCAAATGCAATACCATTTGCTATATATAATTGGCATACTTCTTTATATAGTTCTGCAATACGTTTATTAATTGATATTTGGAAGGGTTCTTTATTGATGATAAGTGTTTCCAATCCAAACATCTCTGGACAGAGCTGTATTACTTGTGTAATGGCAAAACGTGTCTGGTTTATCAACTCTTCATGCAATTGCTGTGAATAGATACGTTCAAGTTCAATTTCATCCATCATCATCATCATGTTCTTCTTTCTTTTTATATTAATTTACTCGAGCATGAAAAGGATAAAACAAAAACAAAAGAACAGGATATAATGGAATTAGAAGACGAAGAATAATAAAGTAAAACTATTAAAAGAAAGAAAGAAAAAAGAAATCAAAGAGTTGAGTTGAAAATAGTGACTGTCAAAACTCCGAAAGGAGTTTTAATTTCTTCCAGTCTGCAGCTTAGAGAACAAAGTATTCGGACACTAATTTGGTTGACAAATTAAAAGCCTAATGTCTAAGTTCATAACAAAAACTCTATCTTAAATTACATATTATTTTGCATAATCTGATAAAATTGCTCTAACATATCAGAGTAAAGAAATACCACAACCTTTTTTACCCTTTAAACGTCTTCAACACCTATTTTCCCTCTTCTTTTTCTGCATTGTCAGTTACTTTCTTCTTAGAATCAACATGACAGAACTTGATTGCAAACCTGAAGACTCGGAACGAAAGTCAGAAAGACTATCTAAGGATAAAACAGTCTTCGAAATAGTTAGAGCAGATGGTAATGTATAAAGATATCTTAAACCTTAATTATCATAATAACATTCAATTAGATCTTTCTGTTTTGGAGGGAGATGGCTGGTCGATATCGATAGTAGCACTAGATATCTATTATGAACCTACCACGGACAATGATTTAATATTAACATTTTCTACCGCAGTTACAACTTGGTGAGATTTTTTTTTTTTTTCCTTCTCATGTCAAAGCATAAGTAAATATCAAGTACAAATGAAGTATATTAGAGAAGTGACGAGTAACCTAATAATAATAATAATAGAACTTGTTCTATTCGGTCTATTGAGCTGGTAAGTGATTAAGAAATACATCTCTAAAGACATGGCCCTGATTCCACCTTTCTATAATATACCTCCATGGCACCCTAAAAGTCTCACATGCCAAAGTCTAGTAACCTCTAACCTCCGCCGCAAAGGCGCGACTCAAAATGATGGACATATTTGTCTCAACTCGTTTTTGAAACCAAGATATACCCCATTATGCCAGAACTTTAGATATGAACAATTCTTTATTTATTTAAAATAAAAAAATATATATAATAAAATGATGAACTTTACAACAAAAACATTTTCATTATGTTGGATAATATATATATATGATGATAAATATAGAGGAAGAGGTGAATAATGAGTTGTTTTTCGGGGATAAATATGAAAATGTATATGATTATTATATATAATATCTGCAAATTTGCTCAATGTCAAAAAAAAAGGGTCATTCACTTTTATAGCTGAACACCCATATCACAAGCCCGTTGACGCATGTAAGTATACATTTTGTATTGTAAACCATACAGTGGAGAGTCAGATCTTCCTTTGATTGTACCAGCAGAAGTCTGTTCTTCAAGATAGGATTGAACACCCACAATAAGACTAAGCAAAGAGTCATTTTCATAGTGATATTCCTCTTGCTGGTAGTAAAGATCATGGTCATTACAAGGGTAGGATTCATTCATTTGTGTCATTTCTTGGTTTTGGTATTGTTCGATCTGACTTTCGCCATGATGATAGTAGTCCAGATAATCTGCTTCGGCGACCGCATTGGCCATTTCACGGTCATAGTCTGCGTAATAAGATTGCTCTGGTGTCATTATTGTACAATTCCAATTGTTGGGTTGGTTATTGTAGTTGTTATTCTTTTGATCGTAGCAAGAATAATGGGTCGTTACTTGTTCTTGGTAGTAGTTGTTAAACATTGTAGTATATAAAACTTGATAAAGGAAAGATAGTTAAATTTACAGGGAAATATGTTTTAACTTTTTTTTTTTTTAAAGAAAAGAGAAGGTTCTTTTTGAAAAATGTTTTCAATTGTCGGCCAAACAAAGAAAAACAAGCTTCACAAAAAAAAAAAAAGAACAAGTTGGATGGGAGATGAGAAAAGGGGAAAAGGTGGGTTTGTGATTTAAAAAAAATGGATGAAAGAAAATGACTGAACCCTTTTATACAAAAGACTGAATGAAACGGAGTCAACAAAGTGACACAGGACAAACATAGTGAAACGTGTTACTATGGACTTGTACGCCAGATACGATACTTTCAGGAGAAGTAAACAAAAGGCAAATATCACTTTCCTGATTTAAACAAAACCATCAACATTCACCTTTTCTGATAGAAGTACACTTATTCGAATTGTTTATTTTTAATAAATTAAACTTCATTTCATTATTTAAAAAGTGATACCAGATAAACAGTGTGTGATGTTTTCAAAAAAAAAAAAGAGTTCGAATAAGTGTACTTCTATCAGAAAAGGTGTGATGTTTTCAAAAAAAAAAAAGAGCATTACTGCCTCCTTTTTTTTTCATTACTTTTTTTTCCCCGTTTTATTTATCATGCATGCATTATATTATTTATTACTTCTCCTTAGATTTAAAATCTATCAAGACAAGATGTGTTGTTTAATACCAAAGCTTGAAGGAAAAGTGAAAATAATGAGAATAAAATCAAAACAATGGCTTTAAATATAATCTCGGAACGAAAGCATCAAAAATCCCGTTTATATGAAGTACAATGCTATTGTCTTACCTTATTTTATTTTGTTATATTTAAACTAAATTTTCGCATGATTCAACACGATCTTTTTTTTACTCTTTGTGCAAACACCACGAATTACCATCATCGAGGGTTAATCGTCTATATATTCTTGTGCAAGGATTGCTCCTTTGTTTTTAAATTTAAAATTTTAAAAAAAAAATACTGTTGGTCGTTTTATATCGTTAACATTCATTTTCTTTCCCCATTTACAGAGGATAACAGGGAGTAATATAAATAATCAGCTTTTAATCGTATTTGGTGATTTTAGTAGCAAACTATACAAACTGTAAAGACGCTTTGATCACCATTCTGCCAATCGGTTACATTGCCGTTTGTAGTACCAAACATGCTGGTTCAAGATAGCTAAGCTTTTTTTTTTTGTTTCGATTTTTTGAATTGATCAATTAAGCTTGATAAAAAAAAAAAAAAGACAATTGAGTCATTTTATAAAGTGGCGAGACCAAAAATAAAATAAAATGTATATATATTCTGTTTTTAACTTGGTGAAATGCATAAAGCTTATCAATATCTCGAATCAGTTTTACATTGAGTTTTGATACTACTTCTTATTCTGTTCTAATACTCACTACTCTAGACACCATTTTTAATTAATAAACAATATGTATTAATTCCTTTTATTAGATATTGGGGCTCTACTTCCGTTTTCACCAGGAGTGTTTCTTCAAGTAGGACTATTATTAATATAATGTTTTAAAATTAGAATACGCACACACACACACACACACACATACACACACACATATATATATATATATATATGTCCCACTTTTTAATTAATCAAGTGAATAAAAGAAAATAACGAGATAACTCATAGATTTATATGTATTACTGTAAAATGCAGTATTTCCATATCAGCTCGTCGTATTTTGATAAATTGCCTGTCGTATTTTCTATATAATTTGTACTATAAAATGCAACAAATGGATTTTCAACTTACGACAAGTCTACGTGGAAATACTGTGGTTAAATATAAGTATTCATAACAAATATCCAATAAAACATAAGAATAAAATAGAGCTACTAATACGCGATACAGGTTGATACTACCAATATTACTGAGGAATATCTTTTCCTGAGATTTATAGTCTCAACTAGTAAGGGAAAAAGCATTGTTGCAAGAGAAGACTGTTTATAAATGGAGATGCTTATATTTATCCCATGCAAACGGACAATATGTAAAACATTTGTAACATATTTTAATGAATAATAAAGCGAGAGTTTAAAAGAAATGTACAAGGAATCAAAATAACCATCTTTGGAAGGCTAGCTTGTATAAGGTAATTGAATGGAAATATTCGTTTATTTCCTAAAGCGAGTTGTGTGACCTGAGTAGATCCAACCCTTAATCGGCTTCATGAAATGGATGATTGATACATAAATGACAAGTAGGCGACAGCAAATCAAGTACCCTAATTGGCCCTAAATTAAGTTAATAAACGAATATGGTGAGTGAATGAGTGAGACAGCTATATCTATATGTATAGAAATATGTAATTAAGTAAGATGGGCTGATAACGAGTGAAAACAAAAAGAATTTCTCAATTCATGCAAGTTGAATTTATACTCCGACCCAACACTAACTTGAGCGCAGTAGTTACGTTATTGCTCCCAAAAACATGTTGCTGGTAAATAGAATAGACGTTCCTTTTGAACCAATAAAATCCCCTTTCCGTATAGCCGCACCCTAATATTAGGTGATATCTTGCGCCCCACTTTTTTTATTTTTGGTTATACTTAATAATTATGTTTCAATGCACATAGTATTTCGAGTACAAAGGCAAGAATGGTTTTTGATTTATAGATCATTCATGTGCCACTATGTGTTATTAGCCAATTTATATTTCCTCTTGAAAATGAATACAGCGACTCATGAAGAAGACTGTTACACTCCTGGTATAAGACTTGCTTGGAAATATGTTTTATTGAAATCAGTTATCAGCGCAATATCTGTAGATATAAATGGAGTGTTAATATACATATTTTTATTATTATTAACAATTATTCTTTTTTTTTTTTTTTTTTGCTTTGAGATGAAAATGATCAAAAAGAGTTGTTCATTAATGTATATGTTGGTAGTGTTTTTCTTTTTTACTATTCAAAGTCAGATAAACCTTTGTTGTTACAGGTTTGCGCAGGTATATATAAAGCGCAGGATTTTAAGATCTTGCTTGTCTTTTGTTTCTCTCTATTATTATTTCTAGTGCTAGTTAAAAATGAAATGGAATCTTCGTAATTCAGCCATTACCTTGTTCTCTGCAAGCCTGATATGTTTATACAACCATGGTTTTGTTTCTGCGTCTTCCCCTGAGATGGTTTCCATATCTCAAACATTCCGGGAACCAAAAAACATTGCATTAGCAGGTGGAATTGGTGGCACTTCACATTTTAGCTGGGTTCTTAGCATCATGGAAGAACTTGCAAACCGTGGCCATAATATGACCTTTTTTGCAAAAGTAAGCTCAGTTTCTTATGTTTATTTTCAATAAAGATTTAGACTCGAGTGCTGATCTATTATTTGCAGGACGAATTCATTCATTTAGCAGATCCATATCCACAAATTCCTGCTGTTTGTATTGGTCCACAGTATGAAATC
Organism: Backusella circina FSU 941; assembly: GCA_025399235.1. Lineage (NCBI taxonomy): Eukaryota > Fungi > Mucoromycota > Mucoromycetes > Mucorales > Backusellaceae > Backusella > Backusella circina. The sequence continues at coordinate 150,865 of MU622269.1, forward strand.
AATAGAACCGAGATTATCGGTAGCCCTGAAGTCCGTAAAGACATGACAAAGATGTTTCCATTCATGTTAAAAATCATTACTAGTCATTTAGAAAAAGGTAATGCGTACTTCGGTTATATATAATTTTCTAAATATTAAATACTAAAAAAAAAAAAAAAAACTTGATACAGATTACAAGATGATGATTAATATGATTAAACTTTACAAGATTGATGTGCTAATATGTGATCATTGGTTTGAACCTTGTATGTATGCAGCAAATGAAGCCAAAATTCCTTTTATGGTCACTTCTTCTCATGATATTACTAAAGGTAAAATGATTTAAACACGTACCTTGCGCAGTTATAACTTAATTTTATATTCATATATATAGACTCCTCTGCACCATATATAAATAATGATTTGTTATCTATGGTTCATCCAACAACTGACACACAAACCTTTTTTGACCGATTTGACAAAAGATTCATTGCCCAATTTAGGCTATTAAGACGTATATGGCCACAAGTTTTAGCAATAAACAAAAGAAAGAAGGAACTTGGTATCACTGATTCGTCCGATCCAACCACAGCATGGAAGGACTCTGTCAAGCTGATTAATAATATATTCGGTCTGATGGCTGCTAGACCCATTGGACCTCTTGTTCAGGCTGTAGGTCCTATCATACCAACAAAATACGAAGCTCTCAGTGGTGATATGAAGCACTTTGTAGACAGTCATAAGCGACTTGTTTATGTTGCATTCGGGCAAAATGCCACCCCAAGTGATGATGATATCAAGTTGATACTTGCAGCATTAATGGAAACTATTGAGTCCGGAGAAATCGATGGATTTATATGGGCTACCGTTATCACAGGTAGAGGCCTTTTCCCAGAGTATGTGACAACATCTTCCAATAAGAAATATAGCGTACCTGATATGTTTGATAACAAGAATCCTGATATACGTTTCGTGCAATGGGCTCCTCAAGCTGCCATTCTTTTCCATCCATCTACAGTGCTATTTATTAGTCATGGTGGTTTAAATAGCTGGAGCGAGTCACTTTATGCTGGTGTACCCGTAGTAATGTATCCTTTCTTTGGCGACCAACCAGCTAATTCCAAGCTTAACGAACAAGCCAATCTGGGTGCGACTTTAGATCCATACAAAACCGTTAAAGAAACCACTGATTTGTTGAAGAAAGTACTTAAAGATGAAGATGGAGGGATTAGAAAGGCTCTTAAAAGATATCAAGCTCTTATCCAAATCTACTCTAGTCATGGTATTATTAATGGCGCAGACATCATTGAGGAGGTTGCCTTTGTTAGTATTGATGGAAAACTTCCACATCGCTACCCCGCCTCTAGAAAAATGAATTATTTCAAAGCTCGTGATCTAGATATATATGCGTTTTTGGTTTCCATTGTTTTAGGTTCTATAGTTGCTTTCTATTTCGCCTTTAAAGTCATTTTCAACATGATAATTTCCAAAACCGTCCTTAAAGAAAAATCAAAAAGCCAGTAGTATAAAACCTTCTTCGTTTTCTTTCCGTTTTTTTTATACAAAATTTTATTAATAAATTTTAAATATGATGTTATCTATATATATTATTTATATATTATAGTAATGGATAAGTATACAGTGGTAGTAATAACAATTGTTTAATAATGATGGTATGAATGAAATTAGGAGTGACTTTATAGAGTATTTGATCAGCTCTTTTTAGTCTAAAGTTATTTGAATAAAGTTGAATTTGTTAGATAAGAGCATTGTGAGAGTATCTTGTTGACCGCGAATATGATTTACGGATAAGCATTAATTCAACATCATTCACATATGTGGCAATAGGAATGATGAAATAAAACTAGGTATATTGTACAATGTTTAGTAAATATCTAAAATGTAAAAAAGACAAAAAGATATTATATTGTATACCTGTAAAAAGCAAATAAATACTGCTACTATAGAACCGATAATTAACACACTCTTAATTCCATTCTCACACATGCTGATGGTATTATCACTGCTTTCACTTGGGTGATGTTGAAGATATATTGATGCACATCGAGTTACAAGATAGCCGTTATATTTTGTAAGAATCACAATACCAGGAATAATAAAGATGGATTGAACAATCGAAATACAACCATAAGCGATTTTGAAGATTTTTAGAATGCTTAAATTTTGCTAAAATTTATCTTCAGTTCTTTTTCTCTCTCTTGATATATTTTTTATTCTTACAATAAAGATTCCAATAAAACCAAAGATTGACATCATAGCGTATATAATTGAAAGTACTATTTGAAAGTAATAAATGACTTTAATAGAACCATATCCTTCAGCTTCAGTGTAATTTAGGAACTCTAAAAGTGTTTTTTTTTTTTTTTCATATATGAGCAAGATCGTCTAATAAAAAAATTCAATAATACTGACCTTGTTTGTTCAAAAAAAGACATGCTGCTATAAATATATAAAATGCCTATGTAATTTTTTCATATTAGTATGTGTATATACAAAATCAAAACCGAAATGAATAAGCTACCATTGTTACTATTACTATTGTCAAAACACCTGATCTATTGATATTTATAAAAGAAAATGAAATGTTGAGTATTTATATATTAGAGTAGAGAACAAAGAGGTTGCAGGGATTTTCGGTAGTCTTACTTAAGAGGAATGCAGTGGCAGCATTTGTCTCGATTTAAAAACCGTTTCATTATAACAAGAGTTTTGGGAGAAATGTAAGTAGGAGAGGAAAGAAAAGAGAATCGAAATAAAAATAAAACTCTTGGCGTATTTATAATAGTGATCTGACTACTCTATTATGGCACTATCATGACGCAAGAAATCACTGATCAAGTCTGTGTAACCATTGCGTTTTTCTAAAATAAGTTTATGTGCTATAAGGTGTGCTCAAGCACATATTTTTTTTTTTTTTTTTTTTGCTTGAGCACACCCATAGACATGTGTTATGTGCTTCCTATTTTTACCATTTATAAAGTAGAAAAATATAAGAAACAGGATAGCTTATAGTTAAATAATAACGTCAATTCAAAATCTAGACGTTCTTTTATGAATTTGTTGAAATCAATAAAATAAAGAGTCTATCAGCTTTATTTCATGTTTTAGAGCATAAACGGAAATATAGCTACTGTATACCTCAATATCAATTTTTCGGTTCATGTGAATTTATTCGTGTGAACTTGAAGAAATTTTCTTCAGACTTGCATATTCATTTTACATGAACTGAAAAATGCTAAAATTACATTAACCAAAAAAATTACTCTGGAATAATCAAAGAAAACTGAACGCAGTAAGCCCCTCACGCTTACTGATGGATGTTATTTGCATTCTTTTACCGATTTCAGCTCCATCTTGGAATAACCCTTAAACAACGCCAACAACTACGAATGCGCGTCGTTTGTAAAATATGTTGTGCCAATTTTTAAATATTTTAGCCAAGAAACAAAACTGTTAGATTTCTGTTGGAGCGAGAAAGACATAAATGCAAGACTTTGTCTCGAGCTGTTCATATAGTAGGTACGCGGATACACTTGGAAGGAATACAACGGCTAGCAAAGAGGACTTTTTCATCGAATATAGTAGTGGGCACGACAAAGAACGAGTGAACTACTCCCTTTATGATACGTTAAGGATCTTAGTAGAATACCGTTATTCCTTACTAAATAAATTAAGCAGAACAAGAGGGTTAGTATCAACACTGTAACAGAGAAGTGTACACTTGGTGTGAAAATGGTTAAGGAAACTTTGACACTTACGAAAATGACATTATCTAAGTCCGGAGAATAGAAACTTGATGAGTTTCGATCAGCATGTGATCCAACTTCCTGGGAATTACGTAGAAAATAGAACCCCTATTTGAAATGCTTGCTACAATTTATTATGAATCACTTGAGCAAAAGAAGTTGGATAGCATAATAATCGATGAATTATGTGGTTTGGTGGAACTACAATCTAAAACTGTTAGAGAACACTTCGCGGATGTAAAAGATAATTGTGGTGATTT
>MU622269.1:175400-198833 GCA_025399235.1 Backusella circina FSU 941
GCTAAAGTGTGTTTTTTATTAAACGTGAAACAAAAAATAATCAAAAAGGTATGTGCCTTTAACCTTATGCCAATATGTTTTATCTTGTTTTATTCGATAAGAGGTTGTGGTAGAATTTTCGTTAATACAACAAGTGTCAGTAAATTTCACGTATAAGTACTAGTCGTAGGATATAATAAAATTTAATCAACGTCAATAATAGGACGTTTATGTTGCTGTAAGTATAGTTATCTTACTTACACTCGAAAAAACTATTTAGTTTAAATTTTATCTTATCTGAACCAAGAAAGTAACACGTAAATGAAATGGTAAGTACTTAAACTATATTGTTTTTCATCTCAATAGCTTCCCCTACCATAGGAGGGAAAAAAAATTTTTTTTTTCTTTTTTTCTTTTTGGAAATAAATTTAGAAACATTGTAGTGCTTTTGATAGGATAGGATAGGCTAGAACATTATAAATATTTTTTATTTATGAATTTGTGTACTAAAAAAAAAGAACCTTTCTCCAGAGGTCTCGTCTACATAATACAAGTAACCTTAATTATCAAAATACACGTGAAAACTTACTTCTACTAATGTTATCATAGTATGCTATTACATTCCTTGTCAGGCGATAACCATTAGTAAATATGAGCTATACCTTAAAAAATGCTAACAGTGCTTGTGTGTGGAGCTCCTATACTGAAACAGCTCACCTGTTCATCCTTCAACGAAGAACATAAGCGATGTATGATTGGTGGTTCATCATGTGTCAGAACCATCAGGTTCTTTTAAATCCTCCAATTACTATAAAAGGTTAGCAAGCTTGTATCCCTGATTGTGTGAGTGTCAATCTTTCTAAATACTCACTTATTGGTTGGTTCATTTGAGACTATATCTGGTTTTGATTGGACAAATATCAAGATTTTTGTGACGCACCTCTCTCTATAAAAAAAACATAAAAAATGTTCCGCTTCTCTCTATCAACTCGCATAAACATTAAGCAAGGGCTGAACTCAAAGTCAAGTTTTATTAGTGTTTTTTTTAAAGCTTATTTTTTTATCACTTTTCTGTCGAAATGCAAACCTCAAGAAGTCTACACCAAACGGAACTCAAGCACCCGCCTTATATCTTTGAAAGTAAGCAGTCTTCACTATTAAAGAAGCTAAACAGCTATTCAAAGTCTGAGTTACTTGAACTACAAGAAAGAAACTTGCAGATGCTGAGGAGCAGGTTTGTATATATTATTATTATTACTTTTCACTTTCTAACAGGATATTTCCACTAGCGCTGTAATAGCTACTTTACCAGACAAAGGGGCAAAGCTAAGAGAAACCAACCAACTTATTGCCACACTCTTGATCGATGAAAACACCGCTCAAGACAGCTTATCTTGTTTCGATAACTCTTTCAACCTTGAAAATCAAATGGAAGCCATGTCAGTTCTAACACCACGTCAAGGGGCAAGAAAAAGATCCGTTGATCTTGCAAACTCTAGAGCGCTGTCCAAGGACTACTTTTCAGGAAGCTTATTAAGAAAAAAACGACCAATGCAACCCACGTGTGCCATTTTTAATACCAGTTACACTCGAGGAATACCGTCTGATCAGGTAAATACATTTATAGAAATAAAGATAAATAGATATCTCTTTAATATATATATTCAGTCAAAAGTATGTATGATGACTTTGGATGAGTCTCTCAAGTTACAAAATGATCAACGATCCACCGTTTGTGAGGTAAAATATAAAGAAGCATTTTTTTTTGGTTGTAATGCATTACTTAACAAATGATAAATAGAATGAAGGCACTGCACAAAGTGATGTATTGCATGCTTATAGGTAAATATCAATATAATATAGAAACATGCACTTGTCGATATTCATTCTTATACAAATATAGTATGGGTGAAATAGTTGATATAGAGGACCCAAGACATACTTTTCCAGAAGAGGAATCGGATGAAGATGAAGACGAGACTGAGGATATGATATTGGACTAGTACTTTTTACTCTTCTTGAATATCCGTTTTGTTATTTATCACACACACAAACACACACACACACACACACACTCTCTCTCTCTCTCTCTCTTTCTCTATCCTCACACTCCTCTCTCCCTTTATGGGCTGCAGAAGACTAGAAATGCGGCCATTCAACGTGGAAAGTCCCCTTGTTTTTTTTTTCTTTTTTTCTGAATAGTCGTACAGAAATGTTTTTTATGTGGACGAAAGCTCTTGCTACGAAGAAGTCAAATTGGCGATGTTAGAATGTATAAAATGGAAGACGAGGTGTAAGACTCTTTCAAGACGTGTTTTCATGACACATCAAATTTACTAATAAAAATGTAACGATAAAAGATGAAAAAAAAAGACAAGAAAAAACAATACACGCACACACATACACTCACAACACACCTATCAACACATGTATGCATGTTTACACTGCTTTATCAATGCTATTCACTTGTTTCTCCCGAACTAATGTGTATATTTAGAGGTCAGTGAAGCTCTATACTGTTTATTTCAAGATATTGAGAAAAAGGGGAAATTACTTTGTACAAATAAGAGTAAAGTACCAAGGATTCAAGATGGATTATTATAGTTTGTTTGATGTTTTGTCATAAAAAAGTTAGATTTGCATGAGCTATTGTTTGTTTTTAATTAGCTACGCCACGAAGTGCGACTATGGACATGAGGATAGTGATAAATAAATATAAGCTCATACTTGTCACTTTAATAAAAGAGGCTACAATTGGATATCTGTTATTGTGCTTAAGTATACAAATTATTTTCAATAATTTCATATCGATGGTAGCTTTAATACTCGCAACTGTGCCAATAAGTAGTTTATTTTTAAATTTGATTTCATGATTGATTTTCTTGTTCTTGATGTAATCAAAGCATCATTCTTCCTATTTAAGGTTTATATTAGTAGTTAGATGAATGAATATGGTGCTGAGATATGTGTTTATGTTTATAGGATATGCATTTCAACTCTTAAAAGCGCTCTGGTCAACTTGAATAAGCATACGCTGTTCTCGACTACCTTTCAGGATTCATCTAGACTTGAAGCTTTTCAAATATGATTGCATGTGCTAAATTGAAGAATAGTAGCAAAAAGAGAATTGTACCAAGGCGGCTTGATTGATAAAAATACAATAGACGAGTGATGACAAAAAATAGAAACAAAAACCCTCCAATTCGTTGTGCGTTTTAGCAATTTGCCATACTACTCTTTGAATACCTACCAATCATATTTGATCAATTCTGTGACTGCGATCATAGCAAAATGTACATTTTAAATTCGACAACCTTCTTTTTTTCCACCCTTTTTTCTCTAGTGAACTGTAATAGTATTTTTTTTAAAAAAGAATGGGTAAGTCGTTCAAATCAAGTTAAACAAACAACATGTTGGTAATCAGTTTTATTAGATTACCAAAAAGCCATGCTGGAGGAGCTCATGTCTCAATATGTAGACGTTGACAACAAAGATTTCTGGGATGACAGTGTACGTAAACACACACAAGCATAATAAAATATACTAAATATCTTGTATAGATTTGCAAACATTATATTGTTGCCTTTTGCCCTTCACAATTATTTACCAATACAAAATCTGACCTTGGTAAAGAACCCTTCATAATATATAACATGGATATTTATATTTACCAATTTATTGTTAATATTTAGGCGCCTGTGATAAGATTCATAACGATCGATTAAAGGAGCGCTACCAAAAGTCTAATGATAAGCATAAATACCCCTATGAAGCTGAATTTTACGATTATCTTAATAAGCTTATATCAGATCTCTCTAGAAAGATACGCCAAGGTAATGGTCGACTCAATATACAGTCTGATGATAAGGTTAGTGTGTGTATTGCATATGTGTATATAACTGTATTCTCACTATTATCATATTAGATGGCAGAGATTCGTAAAGAAGAGAGAGAAGAAAAGATGGTTCTCTTGGATGTGAAGATCAAAGAACTCTTACAAAAGGTAGAAGAAGCTGGAGAAGAGGGGCGTGTACAAGAAGCTACAGATATGCAAAAGGAGGTTGAAAAGCTCCAAGAAGAGTTGACCCATATTAAAGAGGTATCTTTTTTCTTTCTTTTTTTCTTTTCTTTTCCTTTTTTTTTTTGGGGGGTGTATGATTTTTTTAGATGATATTTAATTATTTTGAGTAAAGAATACGGATGGCGCCAACAAAGCCGAGAAGCGTATGGAGGTAAGTTTGTATATCCATTTTACTACTGCGAAACAACCCTAATAATCTTCCCTTAGGTATGCGATGTATGTGGTGCTTTTTTGGTAACAAATGATTCATCAGATCGATTGGAAGCTCACTATCAAGGTAAACAACATCAAGGTTATTTAAAAATTCGCGATACCATTGAACAAATGAAGGTAAGAGATATAACATCACAAAATTCTACTTTATTTATTCATGTAAAAATTTAGCAATCGCGCCAAAATAATAATAATAATAATGGCCGTCAAAACTACTCTCGCCAGCGCTATGATTACCATGATCGCCGTGACGGAGGTAGGCAAAGAGATTATCGTCGTTATTCTGACCGAGAACGTGGATATAACAGGGACAGACATCGCGACAGACGCGAAGAGGATGATTTCGCAAGCGAAGCTGATCGTTACAGTAGAAGATCACGTCGTGATTATGACGATCGTCGCTCAAGATCTCGTTCCCCAATGAGAAGATCTCGTTATGATTAAAAAAAAAAAGAAAAAAAAAAGAAAAGGGGCTACATCCTCTCTCTTTTATATGCTGTACTCGATGTAGGTGAAATATTCTTATCCATTCATTTCACATTTTCATTATATAAAAATAAAACTTTTCTTCTTGTCTTTGAGCAAGCGTATAAATAAATAAAATATATCATTATTATTAATACACATAAGAGAATGAAGAATATTTAACCGAAAAGTAGCCTGATTTCATGACCCTTTTCTCCGTGATTGGATTTGGACTTCCGTGTTTTCTTCTTGCTTTTTTTTATTGCACTGTATATCTTTATGATGACTAAAGATGATAATGTTATTACTACTATTGTCTATATGAATATGATAGTAATAGCAATAGCAGCAACGTGTTATCCATGTGTGTGTAAAACATGGCCCAAACCGAGGCATCATCATCAGCATCATGTTTTCACGTGACCATCATTATTTTCTTTTCCTTCTTTTTTTTTTCACCCCGTTTTTGTTCACTGGTTTATTACCTATTCTATTATATCATATTATTATTATCACTATATATCCTTATTATTAATATATATATATATATATATATACACATATATATAGTATCACCTTCTTATACTCTATTACACCCCCTGTTATATAATATAATATATAGATATAAATATATATATTTATAAGAATAATATAATATTGATATACATATAGATAATAACCATAACCATAACCATAATGAACCAACATGTGTGCCATCGTGATCTCTTAATACCCAATATCATTACAAAGGGACTGTCTACAGACCCCAACTTGTATGCACTACATAGCAAAAACAAGTGCAAGCCACAGGCAACTACACCTAGCCGGTTTGCGTATGTAGAGGCAATTGTTGGTATGGAATATTTATATTTATATATATATTTACATTTTATATACCATTATTGTTTACTTATATATATATTTCATATTTTACACATATTTATATAGATATCAACGCACTTGCTATTGAGTCCATTTGGAATAATATACCTTTAGAGTCCCGAGTATCGCCGGTCGTACCATTGCGGACTTTTATCCAAGAAGTGCTAAAGAGATCCAGAACAACCTACTCTACGCTGCAAACAGCACTCTATTACTTATTCCGTGCAAAGACAGCCATCCTGCGACACCTGACGAGTGAAACCAAAAAGACCCAAGCCTATGTGAGCTGTGGAAGGCGCATGTTCTTGGCCAGTCTTGTAGTAGCCTCTAAATTTGTTCAAGATAAAACCTACCGTAATTCAGCCTGGGCAAAAATAGCCGGTCTACCTATCTCAGAGATAAACATGGCCGAACGATGCTTTCTACAATTATTGGATTATCAACTCTACATTGATCAAATCACCTTTGATAGTTGGCATCGTCAACTTCACCGCCATTCACAAGCACATATGGAAGGTTTACCCATCTCAATACACGACTTGGACTATCTTTCATTTACTTCTCCTTCACCTCCTTCACCCACCATCATTGAATACAACAACAACAACAACAACAGCAACAACAGTACATTTGGTTCAGAGTCACCTCCTTCTTTATCTGCTTCTAGTTCTATCTCTTCTTCACCTGCTCAGACACCTCCATTAGTGAGTAAGCGCAAGTTAGAGACCATAGAGTCTTTTATGAATAAAAAGCATTGTCGTCTGTGGCAATGATTTATCATTACTCATATTACACACACACACACACACACACACACACATTTCATTCGTTTATTCATTTTTCTTTTTAATAGTAATATAATAATAAAATATGGTTCCATACACTAAAGTTCATGTATGAAATATGTGATCCAATTAGAATTGAGAGATTGGTTTTGTGTGCAATCCTTTCCTCTCTCCCCTTTTTTTCTTTTCTCTTTCTTTTTTTTAACTCCTTATTGTATGGTAGATTCCAATTGTTAATGAGTACGAATGACTATCTACGTCGTCCTAGTTGTAGACGACTTGTTTGGGTGGCATTTGCCAATCTATTAACGTTTATTGTTCCTGATATATTCCTTCGTCATGTAACTAGACTGACTACATCAGGTATTTTATTATAGATATTATCATTATTATAAGCTCATCATCTTGTTTTTTATAATTTAGCTGCTCGTAGAGCTTGGAGGGAAAAGGTTGCCTTATTCTTTTCATTTATTTTCCTTGCTGCTTTATTTTGCTTTTGGTTGGAATATGTTTCACTTATTTTTTGTGATCCAGAGAAACCATTGGAATATAGTTATGTCTTTTCAAATGAATCAAAATATGCAGCCATTAATGGAAAGGCAGTGAATTGGACTCGCTATATTGGAACCTCGGATATTGCAGACTTTGTAAGCAAATATCCTCACCGCGACCTTTCGGCAATGTTTCCTAAATTTATGCTATTGGATCGTTCCTCCTCAAGTGATGCACTCTATTCAGACGACATTGTCAATCAATGCATTTACAATCAGAATAAATCAACGCAGGCAGATGCCTGGCTTAATCATCGACTCACAAAGGACCCAGGCTATTCTTATGTCAATAAACAGCTAATAAGTTGTCCACTTCCTGGATATCCCAATGTCACTGGTGCTCCTTGTTATTTTGGAGAAAAAACAACCTCTATAGTGGATAGTTATGCAATCAAAGGAGGTAAATTGTCCCTTGTTTATTTGTATTATCTTTTTCTTACTGACTCTATAGACGTAAAGATATTGAGTATACAGAAAAGGACATTGATACGCATTTCAATGCCTTGCCAGCACCGGGAAATTTAACAAAACAAGGCTATGTCATATTGGATGGCTATGTGTTGGATGTGACGTATTATCTGGATTCGGCTACAAGCATTATTCCACTTTCACCTACAATGAGCTCACGTTCCTTTGCATTGAATCGGATGTTTCTACCGCTGGATGTTACTACGTTACTCTATATTAATCTTGGTAAGGATATTACTACTTATTTTGCTGGTAATGTCTCAGGTGACTCTGATCTCTACCGCAAGTGTCTTGTACACTTATTCTCACATGGTGTAGCACCTACTTACATCTCCGGCGGTTGTTACAAGATTAATCCTGCTCTGTGGGCTACCATGGGTGTGGGTTTACTGTACTTTCTTGTAAAAATGAACTTGGTCTACTTGTCTCGAGTGACCATCATACAGCGTCTCTTCTTTTCCTCTCCTACTCCAGATATTTCCACTCGTATTTGGCCGCATACTATTCTAATGGTGCCTTGCTATAGTGAGTCATCCGATACTCTAAAACAGACGCTAGATACATTAGCGAGGACGACCTTTGATGACGCCAAAAAGCTTTTACTGTTTGTATGTGATGGTTTAGTGACAAGTATGACTGAGGAGCGATTGACGCATGAACTTTTGCTTCAGGCTCTTGGTCATTCTTCTACTGAGGAACCCATGTCCCATTCATACTCCTCTCTTGGTCAAGATTCAAGGAAATTAAATTATGCTCGTGTCTATTCGGGTTATTATGAAACGGGACGTAACCGTGTACCTTATCTAGTACTGGTCAAGATGGGTCAGCCAAGGGAGGCACATGAGAAGGAGAGAGCAGCTGGTAATCGTGGTAAACGTGATTCGCTCTTGATTGTGATGAGTTTCTTGGAGCGCTGTATGAATTTAGCCAATAACCGTATTACGCCTCTAGAATATGAGCTATTCAACCAGTGTTACAATGTGCTGGGTATCGATCCTCGCTGTTTCAAGTATCTCTTGGTAACAGACGCAGATACGCAGGTACAGGGAGATGTAGTACAAAAGTTGATGACTCGTATGGAGCGGGATGTTAAATTACTGGCTGTCAGTGGTCATGTACGTCCTGCAAATCCCGAACAGAATTTGACAACGATGCTTCAGATATTCCCCGTTTATATGACCTTCTTTTCAGGATTGGCATATGAGGCATGCCTTAGGAGCGTCATGACCATCAATGGGGGCCTTGTCATGTACAAGATTTGGACGGATAATGTACCCGTACAAAAGGAAAAGTCCCGATTTCTCTCGTGGCAACAACTTGGACGGCGCAGTAAAACGGCCTCAACTTCGCAGCAGGCCATTCATTCAAAATGGCCCAAAGTGAGCGATGAGATCAATCCATTTCAGGATGATCTTGATGACGAGAGTCTGACTAGCACAAAGAGACAGAGTCATTCGAGATTATCCCTATCGGCAAGTATTGACATTCGGCCATGCTGTGTTCATCCAACAGTACTTAGAGGGCTTGCAACACCTCAACTAAATACAATGCATATGCAGAATGTCCTGCTATTAGGCGAAGATCGCTATCTCTCTACCATTTTACTCTTATCCCATCCTCATCATCGGCTTGGTTTTGAGCCAGATGCGGTAGGCTATGTCACATTGCCGACCCATTTCCTGTCTCTGGTAGGGCATCAAGTAAGAAATATACGAGCAGCTTTTCATACTCGACTTGAACAGCACCGAGTGACATGGCAACTCGGTATTACTTATTGGATACTTTCAACATCTGAAATCCTAGACATGATATTTTCAATGCCCATCATTGTCTATTTATATGGCATCTTTGGCCGATCTTTTAAGAATATGGGACAGGCTTATGTGATTATTGCATGTTCTTTTACAGGCCTCGTTGTGCTTCATATTCTGTTCTTCTTTTTGCGTAGACAGTTTCGATATATTTTATGGTTTGTTTTATACTGTCTCATTTCCGTTCCATTATTTGCTGTCCTGTTCCCTCTTTTGGCAGCGTGGCAAAGTGATTATGCAGAGCGATGGTATGACGTGTGGCCTACCACTGCGGGTCGGGGGACTCGTCTACACGGTATCATTGATCGCAGTACAACATTAAAGCAGCAGCAAAAAGACGATGAGGATGAGGATGAAGATGAAAAGTCAGTGATGGAGAGTGTACCACGCCAAAGATTGGGTGAGTATGAGATTGCAGAGGCCAAAAGACTAAACCAAGCAGCAGAAGCTGCATTAGACTCGAATTTCACCGGATTTACCGGCTTTGCCAGTGAGCCAGGTAGTATTCACTCGAATCAGTCGAATGAAAAACCAGATGCTCTTATATCAACCCCACCACTGGTACAAGTACGTGAAGGACTTCATTCTACACGTTTGGCTGGTTATCAGCAGCAGCATCCGAACAACCTAGATACAATATGGCGCAGTCGTGAAGAAAGGCGACAATCAAATGATAATGCAAATCCATTTGCAGATCCTACTACAACTATTACTACTGAGAATCCATTCGATGACGAATATGAGACTATGGAAGAAACAATAAAATCAAAACATAGACCAAGTCAATCACAATCGTCATACTTTACTTATCTCTCGAACGATCTAAAAGCTGATACAGTAGACGGATCTACTCTACCAAGCAGTCTTAATAGTAGTGGCTTTGCAAAGATACCCGCTTATGGTGATGTACTATCCTATAAAGAGTCCTCAGAGCCTACCCCAGAAGAAGAAGAAGAAGAAGAAGAGCAAGATCTCCAGGATCGGGCATCCACTCTATCCATTATATCCAACACCTTTTCAATTGCAAGTAACCACAGTAATGAACACCGTCTACCACAGCATCATCGATTTGGTGCTGCCGATACCCCTCAGCCTAGCCTGAATGAAGGTAGACACATAGCTATCCATACTAATATGAGCAGCAATATGCGTCATGCAAACACATCCAATGTCAGTTTACGCCATACTGGTGCCAATGTAGGTAATTCGCCTCTAAGAACACGACGTAAGAAGGGTCTCTTGGTAGTACCATCGAGTAGTTCACTCTCTCACCATTATAGACACCAAAGTATAGATGATAGTTCTGATAATAGCAAGGCTGTATTACGGAATGAGATTCGGAACTATCTACAGCAGGCTAATTTGGATTTAATCACACGGGCTCAGGTCAAGCAACATCTTGTGACTCTATTTGGTTCAAAGATAGAACAGGAGGAGTGGGTAGATTATCTAAATGAATGTATAGAGGAGACTACTTTGGCATACTTGTCAGAATCCACCCAATCATGATATATACTAAATTAAATGAAATAAAGCAATGCACTGTGACGTGTTTTCCTATGAAAGAGGCTTTTTAATCAACATGTATAAAATATAAATGTAAAGCCATCTTAAGCTTTTTTTTTTCTTCTTTCTTACTTTTGTTCTATATTTTATACAGTGTGATATATACACATAATGGATTTGTTTCATTTATTAGGAGGTGGTGCCAGGTTTAATAAGAATCGCTTTCAGCATGATATAAGTCTCTTTGAGGTAAATACTGACTTGAATAAATGACATTTTTTTTTTTTTTTTGCTTATATATTGTTGTTGAATAGGGAGAGAAAAAGCAAAATCAAATACAATCCCAAAAGAAAAATGCTGCAGCTGTTGATCCTGAAATTCGCTCCCAACTTTTAGAAGAAATCGACTTTTTTAAATCGAAATCAACAATGTCAGCCGAGACAAAAGCTGAAAGCCCAGTTAACAATAATAAAAAAGGAAAAAAAAATAGCAAAAAAGATGTCACCATATTCAACTCGGTACAAGAGGTAAAAAAACAAGCAAAAAAAAGCAAAACAAAACATTGGAATAGAGAGAGAGAGAGAGTACGATAGCATATTAACATGATTGTTAGGCAAATGAGTTTAGAAAAGAGCATAAAATCAAGATCTATGGTACCGATGTACCCAATCCATTCCGTACATTTGAAGATCTTGCCTCACCAGCCTATCAACTCGAACCCACTCTCTACACTAATCTCATGAATGTCAAATACAAAACACCTACAGCTGTTCAAATGCAATCCATTCCTATCATGTTGAAGGGACGTGATGTCATGTCTTGTGCACCTACAGGTTCTGGTAAAACAATGGCCTTTTTGTTGCCAATTTTGCAAGATTTAAAGAAACCTGAAAAAAAGACGAGTTACCGAGCATTGATTATTGCTCCTACAAGAGAATTGGTTCAGCAGGTAAAGAGTTAAACCTCCATAATAAAAAAAAGAGAGATGGATCTCTCATCATTATTTTCAATAGATTGCACGTGAATTAAAGCACTTGAGCGCTGGTACAAAACTCCGAGTTAATGTCATGACAAAACCAACAGCTGCAGATAAATTACAAAATCCTGAATCAAGACAGAAATATGGTAAGAAAAACAAGTAAACACATATATAATCCCACTCATTTCTGAATATATATATATATATATATATATTTTTGTTAGATATTCTCCTAAGTACACCATTAAGACTTGTTTATGCCATCAAAGAAAAAGAGGTGGACCTATCTGCAGTCAGACATCTTGTTTTGGATGAAGCTGACAAATTGCTCGAGCAAGGGTTCTTGGATCAAACAGATGAAATCTTTGCTGCCTGTTCCTCAACCAACATCCAAAAGTCCCTATTCAGTGCCACTTTTTCATCCACCGTAGAATCATTAGCAAACTCCGTCATGAAGGATCCTATTCGAATTGTTGTTGGTGGAAAGTAAGTCTATATATAATTATAGTTGTAATTATAAAGGGGTTATTCAATGATGTTATAATAGGAATGCGGCAACAGACACCATCAAACAAAAATTGCTCTTTACTGGAACAGAGGCAGGAAAGACAATAGCATTGCGTCAATTGATTCAACGTGGTATTAAACCACCTGTGCTTATATTTGTACAATCCATTGAACGTGCAAAAGAGTTGTTTCATGAATTGGTGTTTGATGGTATTAATGTAGAAGTGATACATTCTGATAGAACAAAGGCACAGGTAAGTTATTGTTGGTGAGATTTTAGTAAATACAAAGCTTTACTTAATATTTTTCCCCGTAGCGTGATAATATCATTGATCAGTTCCGTATTGGTAGAATTTGGGTGTTGATTGCTACAGAGTTGATGGCTCGTGGTTTAGATTTTAAGGGTGTTAATCTTGTTATTAATTATGATTTCCCTCAAACGGTTGAGAGTTATATTCACAGAATTGGTCGTACAGGTCGTGCTGGTCGTGCTGGTGAGGCTGTTACATATTATACAAAAGAGGATATACCTTATATGAAAGGGTAAGTGGCGGGGACTGTAGTGTTTTTGACAGAATCACAGTTAACGAATGTGTGATGAATTTAGTGTTGTGAATGTAATGAAAGAGTCGGGTTGTGAAATACCAGATTGGATGCTTAATCTTAAAAAGATAACGTAAGTTGATCACTTTACACATTTGGGACTGCTTCATGTAATACTAATGATATACACAGTCATAATCAAAAGAGGGAAATGCGTAAAGGTTTGGATCGTACTACTATTGATGGTACTTCTAAATATGACAAATGGACTGAAAAGAAGAAGAAGTGAGTTGATTACAGTTGTTTGTTTGTTTGTTTATAATATTGCATTTCTAAACTTTCTTTTTCTTTAGGGATATGATTGACGCATCTAAGAAACGCAAGAGGGAAAGTAAAAAGGCTGAAAAAGGAGAAAATACTGAAAAGACCGAAAAGAAGACAAAAAAGACAAAGAAAAACAAGTCAGCTCCAGCATCTGATGAATAAAGAAACATAAAAGATATTTTATGTAAACACTTGTAGATTTCACTTTTATTATAAACATATCTTGGATATTATATAGACTCTTTAATTCTACAAAATGTTATGTTATCCATTTGAGTACCCTTCTCCAAAATGATGAACTTTGTTTTTCTTCAACATCTTTGTCAATATCACAATGATCTACCCTCCCTGTATCGATATCTGTTAGTGTGATATTTACGTTTAATTTAGAAAGGTTAGTTTAGTAAAGGAAATTATTTTCTTGAAAAATACCTATATCTTTTACACAAGGCATTTTACTCTTTGTTACGATTTTATGAACAGCAAAACATATAAAATAAGGTAATATACCAATGTATCGTTCCAGAAATTTAACACCATCCCAGTGAGGATAGAAAGCCTCATAACCTTGACCAAATATAACCAAAGCCGAGAAAATAAAGCAAAAGAGCCCACTATAAGGGTAGCTTAAGGCTTTATAAGGAAGATCATGTATATCTCTTCCTTGCTGTACATACGCTTGACGAAATCGAAGCTGAATCAATCCTATTACCGACCATACAACGAACCCTCCTATTGCACAGAGATTAAGACACCAGAAAAACACTTTGTCTCCACTAATTACAAAAATAAATAAAATTTCATGAAAAATAAGTACTTTGATTTTCCGTGTATAGTGCACGTAGATCCTGATTTAAATACCAATAAATAGAAATTATGATTACTAAAAGACTAAGGGTGGAGCAAGTTAAAACTGATCTACATGTAAATAAAATGAAGCAAGATATTAACATTGAAGATTATTATAATGATGATAACAATATATATAAGCACATACATATAAGGTGAACCTAACCGATTTGTCCAGCTAAAACATGCTGGGGCATGACCATCAAGGGAAAATCTTTGTAATGCTCTTGAAGACATGTATAAACCACTATTTGCCGCAGATATAATGCTATAAAACAGATTGTTTAATATCTAAACTATTCAAGCTTTGAGTTGCTACAAACAAGCAATACCTAGTCAGAACAGCAGTGTTGATAATGTTTGCAGCCGCATGGATACCTGCCAAGTCAAATAAGAGTGTAAAGGTTGCAGTAGAAGCAGAGTTACCTTCTACCAACAAGTTTGGATTTGTAGAAGGAATGCAGAGGCCAAGTAGAAAAATAGTAAAAATATAAAAGATAATGATACGCCATGCAGTAGTTTGAATCGCTTTTGGAATGACTTTTGTTGGATTCTTTGCTTCACCTGCTGTAATTGTAACTATTTTGAAGTCGTAAATATATCATTCATTCAGGTTGATAGTACTAATACTAAAACAACTACTATTTAAACATACTAGATTCTACACCCAAAAACGAAAAGCCAGCGGTTAAAACAGCATCAATGAATCCAACATGGTTATTAGTAAAAGCACCTGGGTTTCTCCAATATCTAAATGCATAGATGTAAATAATATTAAAAAAAAAAATCCGGATTTCTTACTCAAAGCCGATCGCTTTCTGACCAACACCACCAGATGCAACCAATATTGCTGTTTTTATTTATATTAATTTCAGAAAACGTGCTGTTTTTATAAAGTTAATTTTACCTGTAATTATAAACGCAATTACAATGAGTATTTTGAAGACACTAAACCAATATTCCATTTCTCCATAAACACTAATGAAATACTTTAACTACTTTGTTACATATACGTATATACTTATTAACAAAGTCAATGTATACCTGACACTCATTAGATTAGAAAAAACAATAATAGCCAAGGAAATTGAAGCACATGCAGCAGCAGGTAGCACAGGTTTCCAAAAGTTTATTACAGTTGAAATGGCAGTTAATTCTATTTATGCTAGTATTTATATATTATAATTTGTTGTTAGAATGTTACTGATGCATACCTGTAGCTATAGAAATACACTATTGGATATAGGTTTAGTTTATTTTTATTAGTTGATCAGTAACTAAAGAGCTTACTGATTGCCATCTGTTTGTTTGTTTGTTTTTTTGAAGAAAAAAAAAAGGCAATCAGAAATAAGGAGTGCATACAAGATAACGTATTGCTTTTATTTACAAATAGTTTATACTTAGTGAATAGCCGAATGAAGGATCAATGATACGTTTTGTAAAGTGAATAAAAGATCCAGAGACTGATTTTATCATTTAATATATATATGACGTTAACAATGCTGTTTATTCATTAACCTGACCTGGTAAATAAGTCGTTACTTCTCCAATGCAGGTCATGATATTATAAACCTTGTAAGCATTGTAATTTATAAATAAATATATTATATGACATTTATTTAAAGCCGTTTAAATTTACCAAGAATCCAACTAAAACAGGCTTTTATTAAATCTATCACAAATGGAAAACGTTGAAAAGAGAATAAAAATAGCTTACCAACACAATAGGCAATAAGAGCACCACCAGGTCCAGCCTGCTTGGTTTTAGTTGATTAATTTATTTGTAAATCATTGTTAATAAACAAGTACAACCTGTGCAATATTTGTTCCTGATGTTAAAAACAATCCTGTACTGTTTTTTGAAGAAATAAATGAATACAAAATAACACCTTCGTTGAAAGAATATCAATACCCAATCACACCACCAAGTGAAATCATTTGGATCTGTCTAGCGTTTAATTTCCTCTTTATTCCATCATTTATTACATTGCTGGAAATGGACAAATCATGATCTCTTGTTATTGATTCGCGTGTCTGAAATGAATCCATATCACCATTTTCTAGCTTTTCCATCGTGATAAAATAGAATTAAAGAAAACGAGAGAGAGAAGAAAAGAAAAATATTTTTAATTATGCATGTCTCAAAACTTACACACCTCAGCTTTGTATAAAATAGTGCCACGTGTTTTTGTTTAGTATGGAGTGAAATGTCAACATTTGAACTATTAAATTACTCAATAGTATTTATATTGTGGTGGGTTTAAAATTGACTGTTACACTACGGAATTTGCATAAGTTTGTATTTTATCACCAAACCATTATTTTTTTTATACACAAAGAGACATTTTATTTATTTTAATTTAAATTTAAATACAACATGAAAAAAAAAGAAGCTCATTCTAAACGTTGAGACTATATTTAGTATTTAGCCATGGGGTATACCTGATCTACAGAATTACCATTGTTTTGCTTTGTTTCAGCTTGGAGGGCTTGTCTTGCTTCAGCGAGTTTCTGTTCAGCGTGGGTAATAGCGTTATGTCCGAACAACCAAGGCTGGAAATCTCCATCGGACCATTGGTTAGGGTTGCTCAAGTGTTTGGGAATCTTGGAGGAGACATCCTTGGAGATGGAAGACTCGGCACTCATAGCCATATCACGGGCAATTTGATCGTCACCATCTGGCATGTGCCAGATATCAGCATTTTCGTAAGCACCCTTTTGGATCTTTTCAGCACGAGATCTGCGAATCTTCTCGTACAAGTTGAGCAAGAAAGGAATTTCATCTTTGGATTGAACATTAGAGAACAACACACCCAATGTAGCACCATCTTCTACAGCTTGTGCGGCACCCTAAAATAAAGTTAGTTAGCTTCTTTTAATGCTTCTTTTTGTTTTAAAGAAAATATACTTACTTGGGCAAGGTAGGGAAGCATAGCATGGGCAGCATCACCAATAAGACAGACTCTACCACTTGGACTGACCCAGCTGCTGAGAACAGGAAGATCGGCGAGGGTCCACTTTAAGCAAGAAGTAACTTTAGTAAGAACCTTTTGAATGAGAGGATCAAACTTGTGATATTGCTGCTTCATTTCCTCCAAGTTACCAGGCTCATTCCATCTTCCAACAGCAGCTTGGCCGGGATGAGACATGACCAAGTTATACAACTCACCATTTCTAATAGGGTAAGCCATGACGTGACGACGGTAACCAATCCAGCAGTTAGAGTTGGGATCGTCCATAAGATGGGCAACTTCTGGGTCAGAGCGCATCAACTCAGAAGGAACTGTGGCGCGATAAGCACAGTTTGTAGATAAACGGGGAACAACTTCCTCATCGGGCATAACAGTAAGTCTAACCTTAGAGCGGATACCTATATTAAAAGGTGTAAATTAATTTAACCCATCCACTGATAAACTTTGCAAAAGAGCAAAAAGAAATTAATTTAATTACCATCAGCACCAATGATAACATCACCCTTATAAACTTGACCGTTTTCCAATGTAACTGTAACATCACTATCATTAACTGAATCAACTCTAGCACCCATGATGACAGTAGCACCAAGTTCAACTGCAGCATCATACAATAATCTTTGATAATCAGCACGATGAATGAGCCAGTAACTAAAAAACCAAAGATATTTTAAGTTTTTCAAGTATAAATTTCAAGGTATGCTTAGTATACTTACGGATAACCATATAATTCACTCATCTTTGGTTTCAAAGGGGTAGGACCGATAACTTCACCAGTAGAGTATCTTCTCATGTTGATGTTAGCTGGCCAAACAACCTTTTGCTTGAACTTCTCAAACAAACCCCAGGAATCAATAAGTCTAGAAGTATTAGGAGGTACTTGGATACCAGCACCAACTTCGTTCAATTCCTTAGCAGCTTCAAGAACAATGACATTTTGTCCAGAACGTCTAAGAGCAATGGCAGTAGCCAAACCACCAAGACCAGCACCACAAATAATAAAAGTAAGTTGGAGAGAAGATTGTTGAGTCATTTCAAGAAATATAAGAAACAAGAGTTAAAGAATCGATGAAATGAAAAACAAAGAAAAAAAAATATGCTCATATATAGGCACAAGGTTTATGGGAGAAATGAAAATGTGGGGTAAAGAGATTAAAGCGAATTTCCCGAGTGTGGAGGGAGTTCTTCCTATTGGTCAAACGTTCCGAAACATGATTTTTACTTTAATTTTTTTTCTATAAATTTCTGCGGATTCTTTTCCGATAAGTTCATTTGCAAAATCTTCACATAATTTAGTTCATTTAAAGAACTCTTAAGCAATATTTAGTAAAGGTTTTTTATCTCGGGAAAAAGAAAAGACACATTTTTGGGAATATATCTTATCGGGGAACCTCATATCACAATTAATTCCGTTCACAAAATTGTATTCAGTTTTAAATTGGATATATATAAAACGAATAATTTTAGATTTTATTTCTTTTTCTTTTCTTTTTTTTTTTCAAAGTAAAAAATATTTTATCATTAAAAATGTCTGCTGAATTCTTAAACAAATATCCTGATCTTAATGTTGAACCTCTCTGGACTGTCATGGAAGCCATGGTTCCTCCTCATCCTTCTCCCAAAGCTGTTCCTTATTTGTGGGAATACAAGAAGGTAAAGCCTGCATTGTTGGAATCTGGCGAAAAAGTTCAGGCCGATGAGGCTGAAAGAAGAGTTCTTATGCTTATTAATCCTGAAAGAGGTAATGAATTACTTTTATTTACAACTTAATATATTTAAGCTAACTTTAATTTATACATTATAGAGGCACCATGTACCACCGATACTTTATATGCAGGCTTACAATTGATTAACCCTGGAGAGGTTGCGCCGGCTCATCGTCATCGCGCTTTTGCTCTCCGTTTCATTATTGAAGGTAATCGTGGTTTTACTGCTGTTGAAGGAAAGAAAATTTATATGGAAAGAGGTGATGTTATTTTGACCCCTCCTTGGACTTGGCATGATCACGGTCACGAAGGTACACAAGCATGACATTGATGATATTACAAACTGAAATTAATTACATTTTATTTTATTCTAGGTGAGGATGTTATGATTTGGCTTGATGGCCTTGATCTTCCTATTTTCCAATACCTTCCTGTCAACTTTGCTGAAGGATACTCCGAGAAGCGTTATCCTAGCACGTAAGTTTTATATAGCTGTAATTTTGGATTGATTTTGACTGTAATTTTATTTTTCCAAAACAGTATTAGCGAAGATTGTGATTGGAAATTTCCTTGGGCTCCTGTTCAAGAAGCATTAGATAGTGATCAATCTGCTCCATATGCTATGTATACTTATCTCCAGAAAGATGGATCTGCAGTTTCTAAAATTATTGGAGCTGAAGCTGAACGCATTGGAGCTAATTCAACATCTCCAACAAGACAGGAAACCATCTCCAGAGTTTTCCATGTCTATGATGGACAAGGCTACAGTAAGATTGAAGATGTTAAAGGAAATGTCAAAATCTTGAATTGGACTCGTAGTGATACTTTTGCTGTACCATCATGGTGTCGTATCACCCACCACAATGAACATAATGAATCCGCCTATCTCTTTAGTTATTCTGATAAACCTTTATTGGAAAACTTGGGCTTGTACAAATCTGCTAACTAAATATATTTCAGAAATAAATGCCTTTGTTTGTAAAATACATAATTTTTAAAATGCTTGAATGTTTGTCTAGTCGAATGACTTCAGAAAATCTGTAAATTTGCATAGAAAAAAATATATGCTAACTTTAAATATAAATCGAGTTACGTAAAAAAAATATTGTATCCACAAAACGGGATGCGAAATAAACGTTCCGTGTGGGGAAATTTCAACTAAAGTCAATGTGGAGAAGATAATGAAAATTTAAGCGTAGAACCAATCGGGATCTGGAGCGTATGTGAAAATCTCTAGCGAAAAAAGAACTAAAATGTGGGGAAGATAATGCAGTGGATTCAGTAACTTACAGGGGATCCTTCCTTTTAAAGATTCAAATTGATGGGAATTGCCTCATGTGGAAAATTGAGATTAAGTTTTAACTTATGTGTGACATAAATGTTGCCATATAAAGAAAAACCAAAAAGTCTAAAGAACCACAGGAATATCTATTCATATCTATGATTCGTTTCTGACTACTAGTATTATTGAAGGCAGATATCCGGAACGTTTATTTTATTTGTTCGTCCTTTTTTTAACTTGCTTTAAGGTATTATATGTGAAGAACGGTAGATTTATTTATCTGTTCTACAAATTAATCTGCCAGAATAAGGTTCACAAGTTAACATAACGATGTGTTGTTCAACAAATATTATGACATACGTTTTACAAGTATGCTTCTTTAATAAATGTAATTCTAGGAAATGTTAAAATGAGTGCCTCAAAATATTTTTTTTGTCGAAAATTCAACCACATAATAATTGGAGTCTCTTAGACTATTTAATGACATATTTACCTTGCTTCAACACTTCAGATATAAGTTAAAAGTGTGGGAGTTAGCGGATATCAATCCAATTGGTTATCATCACTATACTCCAACCACTGTAAAAAAGTCCAAGTGGTGTACAAAATTTGAATAGTATAAAATGAATTTAATTTTTTTTTAAAAAAAAAAAACTTTCTTTTTATTATTCTTTCCCCACATTTTTATACCATTAAAAATAATTAAAAATGGACCCTGAAAAGATAACAATAGAACATATACATGATGCTAAGCCACCCAGTGAGTCCTCCAGCGACTCTTCAAGCATCGACCCAAAGAAAGAGTTAGAGTCAATTGATCCCCAAATGGAGGCCAGAATCAGAAGAAAATATGACAGGCGCATTTTACCTATCGTAACCGTCGTTTATCTTTTAGCCTTCATTGATAGGTATTAATACGATTTTATTTGATTTATTTGAGTTCTTACAATGTAAAAAAAAAATAATAACACTATGTTTTCTTCGTTAGATCAAATATGGGAAATGCAAGATCCCTAGGCATGACAGAAGATCTAAATTTAATAGGAAATAGATTTAGTATTTGTCTCACTTGTTTCTTTATTACTTATGTTATTTTTGAAGTGTATGTCCATGATGATTTGTCTGCATATAAAATGGCCAATGATTAATTTATCTCTTCATTTATAAATATGTAGTCCATCGAATATTCTTTGCAAGCGTTTCGGTCCTAAAATCTGGCTTTCTTTCATTGCTTTTTGTTTTGGTCTTATGACTATGTGTCTGTCAACTACTCAGTCTTACCCTGGAATGATTGTTGTTCGTACTTTTATGGGTTCTGCTGAAGCTGGTATTATGCCTGCTATTTCTTATATGCTTTCTACTTTGTAAGTTTACAAATATTACTTGTCATCTATTATGTTAAATTGTATCTAACTTTTATTTTTAAAAAAAAAATTATAGTTATAGAAGACACGAACTTGTAACAAGAGTTGGTATTTATGCTTCATTCGCCAGTTTGGCTGGTGGCTTTGGAGGTAACAAAATTTCATTCATAAATTTCAAAATTTAAAACTAATAAAAACTAGGTTTACTTGCAATTGGTTTCTCTAAAATCCCTGCTTGGGGTATCATTCATACTTGGAGAAACATCTTTTTCTTTGAAGGAATAATCTGTATGATTTCCGCAACTGTTTGTTATACATTCCTTCCAGCAAGTCCAGAAACAGCAACATTTCTAACTGAAGAAGAAAAGCGAATTGGTGCTCTCCGTATCCGTTTAGAGACGCTTACTAATAGTCAGAATAGATTGAAGAAGCTTCATTTTAAGCTTGCAATTTTTAATGTCAAAACTTGGTTAAACGCCCTTGGTCTCTTCTGTTCCCTTTTATGTATGAATTCCATCGCTTTATTTATGGTAAGAGCAATATGTGTATTTTTTTTTTACATATGATCAATTATTTATCTATTATTATTAGCCTTCTCTTTTAAATTCGATGGGGTTTGAGTCTATTTATTCCCAACTGATGACTGTTCCTCCATATGCGTGTGGTACTATCGTTTGTATCACATTAGCTATGTTATCTGATCGCTTCAAAATCCGAGGTCCTATCCTTTTTGGAATTGCTGGTCCTTTGATTCTTATCGCATTTGCAATTCTTAGAACAGTGGAAAATACAGGTGTCAGATACATGGCCATTTTCTTTGCTACTTGTGGTGGTTTTACTGGCAGTCCAGTTTTTGTTGCTTGGAACGTGGACAACAATGCTGGTCCTATGGTTCGTGCTGTCTCTAGTGCTTTCAGTATTAGTTTAGGTTGCTTGGGCGGTATTCTTGCTACCTGGACTTATCTTCCATCACAAGCTCCCCATTACGAAGTAGGACATACCATTAACTTATGTGCTGGTATTGTCGTTACCATTACTGCTTTTATCAACTCAATGCTCTTCCGCTGGGAAAACAAACAGAGAGATGCTGGAAAGAGAGATCATGTTTTGGATGGTCTTTCACAAGAAGAAGTTGAAGAACTAGGTCATACCCATCCTTCATTCCGCTTTACCCCTTAAGTTACTTAGACATGTTTTATTTGCTTTATTTTGTTATTTCGTTTTATGTTTAAATTATATCACTATATAATGTTTTTCAAAAAGGGTTAACCTTGCATATTGAATATGCACTTTTTATATACCTTTTACAGTTGCTGTCTTTAAGCATTTAGTAATTTATCAACTTTGTTTTATATTCGTTTTCAACCCATTAAATTTTGTTAAATAAATCTTAAATCTTTCTAAATCCAAGCACAAGAAAAGAAAACATTGATTAGGTTTTGATTCTCTTAACCTTATTCTATAAGAAAAAGATCTTTGGTTCTGATAGACTACTTAATATCTTATTTTTTTTTTCTTATGGCCGATGATATTATGCTTACCCAATCACACAGCTTCCTGTTCCGATGTTTTTGAATTAGTTGCTGATTAAGTGATTGGTATGATTTGAAAGATCATCCGAGAATATCTAACTCTTTCAAACCTTTTAAGTTTTCATGAGAAACTCAAACAAAATCATCTATTTGATTACAAATATAACAATTAAGGATAGTCGTTTTCAATGATTTACGTATGTACTTGTATAGAAGTTAAATATAATAAAACATAAGGCAATGATGAAAGTGCGATAATGTAGCCTCTTTGTACGACAGTTGTCAGCTTTAACTATAAGCAATGTTTTAATGACTCTGATCGCTTAATAACGTCCTCATAGTACTATGAAAATACCTCATCTAATTGTTACTAAGTAAAAACCGCTTTCTCATCTTTTTATGGAAACTACAGTCAGACCTAGATAATTTTATACTTTTGGATAAATGCATACAAAAAAATCGGTGAAGGGTATGCATTTATCCACGTCAGACTGTAATACGTCATCAATCTAGTAGTAAACCGAAAATATTGTATATCAAATGAGTCAATATTCATTGTTGAAGATATCCAGTGAGATAAAGTTTTTATCGGTTAAAATAATACATATGCTACTTTAGATGGTGTAACTTTTTG
>MU622269.1:205767-230963 GCA_025399235.1 Backusella circina FSU 941
ATATAAGACAAAGTTAAAACCAAAGATCTTCCAAAAACTGAGATGTTATAGCGAAAAGAATATAAATAAATCTTTATATTGTGGGTAAAAAGCTCTAATCATTCGGTCGAAAACTTTTACTTTACGGATAAAAGGTTGTTTTTTGTGATTATAACCTGACTAGTCAGGTGTTTTGCCAAATTTCCGATCAAATTTAAATCTGTTCGGCAAATCAACGAGATTCTCCCTAATAAATAAAGCAAAGTTTTTCTTTATTACTTTATCCTCTTATATAATTACAAACGTTACTATTTGTCGTAATAGATGAAAGCGATTTCAGAACTAAAGAAAGTATATTTCAACATTGTGCTGTAAGTATTTGGAACATCGAAGACAAACTGGGATGAACCTTGTGATGTAATCCTTTGTCGAAACAATTGGTAATTTTTTTTTAAAATATGGAGTACAATTTAAGTTTAACGAAAGGAAATGTTCTTAGTCAGTTATAACTCGTGCGTAAGACCTTATAATGATGAAATACACACACACCAGTTGTATTTTCAATATGAGAAAAATAGTAAAACAATCAATGGGTATTGCACTCTTTAAGCATCAGCAAAAAGATGCAGTATGAACCATTAATACTAGCTGAAATAAGACTGGTAAGCAAAAGTCTTGATAGGATTTTCGGTAACCTATCTTGCAGTGAGGTGTCTCTGTTGTCATTTCAACTTAAATGTCACATGGGTAATGCGTTAACGTTCTGGAAGAAAGTTTTTTCTTCATAGGGTTTTTGAATTCGGCTCTAAATCCATATATTAGTTTATAGGCGACAACCTCCCTATCACTTTACTCCGGGTAACAAGGGGACAGTTTATAGTTTTGCATGTACTTTATACTGAATATAACGTTTTGTTACAATGGAAAAAGAAGAATGTTGTCCACGAAAAAAAAAGAAGAAAGTTTTGAATTTCAAAGGAAAAGAAGACAAAGTAGTAGATGTGTTAAAAATTTAATTCAGTTATTTAAAATATGGTATATATTTTTCTTTACAATGGAAAAGAGTCAATCGTAGACAGGAAACACTTGAACACCTATACATAACGAAAAAAAAAAAAAATTTTTTTTTTTTTTTTTTTTTTTTTGTGGAACGAAATTTTATGATCCACTACAGTTATTTGACATGCAAAGATCGTACACTAGTGCGTAAAAATACACACCAAAAAAAAATTAGATCTAAAATTACTAGTTCCGGAAAAAAAGTTTAGACCAATAATTTATTAATGCTTACAGCTGGTCTTCCTCAGTGGCATTGTTTCGTCTCCGGTTAACCGACCTTCGACCACTAAGGGAACTAGGCGGTATAACGATGAAATTAATAAGACTAACACATAATTTTCTACTTTCTCGGTGATTATTAGTTATAAGTTTAAATTATTGTTCTCGTGACAATTCTTGTTTATTTTTGTCCCGAGGTTTTTACTGTTCTCGAGAATTACAGAAACGCCATTCTTTAATTAATTAACAAATTCTATAGAAGATTTAATATTTACACAAAACCTGTAAAAAAATCAGGTCTTTGTTACTTCTTAGTCTTAAGATGTTCTTTAACACCTTTTAATTCCTAATTAGAAGTGACTTTATTTTTTTTCCATTTTTTATTTGTTATTCTTCAGCTAAATTAAGGAAAAGTCCTAGAAAAATAAAACAGACAGCAAAAATACTTCTTTTACATCCAGATAAATATAATCAAAACCTACTCTCTTAATATTGATAACAAACAAAACTGTATCAATTAACTACCCTACCTATGGTATTCCAATGTGGTTAGATGTACGCTCCACCAACGAATAGTATAATATAAACCATATATGTCTTCCGAATCAAAAGTGTCAGTTCAAATTGAACTAGTTAATATATTATTAAATTTGTCAGTATTAAATATACCATAAAGTGGTGTCTTTATATTTTGAATGACCCTACCTTCTCGATTTGATTTTTCACTAATGTTAGACTCCTTCTCTTGTTGCTTGCATCATCTAAGACATGTTTTGTTTGACCAATGAAGGTATTCTTTTTCCCATGTTATAACCTTATAAAATCAAAATCATAATCAAAATAAAAAAAATATAGAAATACATATATGTTTCTTTATCACCGCTTCAGTATTATTGTTATATTTTAATCCAGTCTGTGAGTTTACTCCTATCGAAACCACTTTCATCGAGGTCTGCATTGCTTTCCTATCTTCTTTCACTAAAAGCTCAATTCGAACGACTTCTCGTTATATCTTACATTCTTCATGTAGTCAAAACAACAAAAATATATTGCTTATGTTACATACACAAAGTTGATCATAGAGGCCAAGTGGATAGGAGTTATAACTGCTGTTAGCATGAAACCTAAATAACCCTCTTCCGCAATAACTCCTTGAATTTAGTTTCTGTCATAATCTTGGTGTAAAATTGAGGCGCATGTATATCGAATGTTCGAAATCGCTGAAGGAAGTGGAAAGATATTTTGATTTACAAAGGGCTTAGTGTTGAGCCTTGCACTACCCAAAGACGGTGGAAACATTATCAGGTAGCAAATGAAGTGCAATACAAGCTTTCAAAAAATAATGTTGGCTGCCCAAGCTCTTTCACAACTGAATACAAGATATACATTCGAGAACTATGATAAGGATCCTTAGCTTTATTCTGAAGATATTATTGATGAGCTATTTAGAGCTTGTAGACTTTTCCATTTCCATCACTTGAGAAACAATATGCTTATGACGGCTTAGAAACCTATATTTGAACCTAAAACTGGAAACTCTGCTGAAAACTTAGAGACAAGATCGGAATGGCTTATGAAATGGAAAGACTGAGGAAGGTTTTACAAAAAATTGTATCTTTATTGACGAAACTAGATTGCATACATATTTGAGAGATATTTGGACCAGAGCAGATTCTAGGGCATCTACTGCAATGAAGACAACTAAAACAAAAGCTCTTCTCATACGATCACTGGAGCTACCCATGCATCTAGCGTCATTCATGTAGTGATAAATAAGCCACTTCTTGAAAAAAAGAGAAAGGTCAGAATAAACAAGGCATTTACAAGCAAGAATAATTAAGTAGCAAAGGATCAGAAACTTACTATAAATGAGTTTATTATAAAAAAAACCAACTATGTAGAGAATATCGATGATATGGTAACGGGAGCAGTACGCAAGATATTTTAGAAACGATATTAAAAGGTACAACAACTACACGCTTACCAAGTTTATGAATACTCTGCTTGAAATCATAGATCTTAATGGAGACCTAAAAGGGAGCTATTTGGTGATGGATAGCTTGTACTATGCATAAATCAAAACCGATGATGAAGAAAATCGAGAGTTGTGGCTATAAACTGATGCTCTGCCTTCATACTCGCTTGAATTAAACCCAATTGAATAGTTTTGGGCAATCTCAAAAGAAAATTGTAGCACCACAAAGTGTTGACTGAAGATAGAATTGTTGAGGCACGTGACGCCAAACCTGCTGAAATTCTACAATACATCTTTGCCAGTAACTCTAAATGACAAATCATTCAATGTTATAATAAAACTATATTCTAATTATTTTAAAGTCAAAAAAAAAAAAATATTATTAAGCCAATTTGATTTAATTTATTGTGACATTTCTCTTACTTCAAAAGGACAAAATTTCTAGACATGAAGGGACAATCATTTTCGGCTTAGTATCATTCATTTTTTGGGAAGTGACATTTATTTTTTGGTTACGGACATTCAGTTTTCTCAAAGTGACAAAGTTTACCGTTCTCACTGTACAAGGCTTGGGTAAAACCAACCCAACCCTTGTGACGCAATAATTCTTATTCTGATATATTCTTGGAAATAATCTATCTTCGAGGTCTTAACTTCTTTTCTTATATTAATTTCTTTTGGTATAATAAAAGTCTCATTAATCTCATCAAACCTTTTGATTCTTGTTAAATTAAGTGTGAATTTGCCGAAATATCACACATTATACCAGCAGCTTTATGTATTCATTTTTTTTTACACAATCACTCTACTTTGACTTATAAGCACTCTCTCTCCTTGCCATACCTTTACTAGCATATCGATGACTTTACTATTTATAATTTTTTATTATTTTATTTAAAACATAATACAGCTATAGACAAATATCATTCAGAAAGAATAACTATTGAGCGGCAGCCTCGAACTGCTTGGCTCCTTCAATAGGTTGAACAAAAGCTGCGCGATCCTTGGTATAAAGCTCAGATGCAGGCTTAAGTTGATCAAGTCTATGGATAATAACATATTTTCTTGTTAGTGATCTACTATAAAAAAAACTCTTCTAAAAACTCACCCTTGACCGTTGAATCCAGCAGGGGCATCCAAAATACCAGTCTTAACAACAGACTTCTCACCGTTGTATTTCATTGGTCTGGTAAACAAAGTACATCCACAGTTGGCACAGAACCATTTTTGCTTCTCAACACCACTACCTACTTTTTCTTTAGGTACAACATATTTCTTGCAATAACCTTGAGGATCATCAATCTCAACAGAGCTTGTATTATAAAGAGCATTAGTTTGGAAGGGTCCACCACCAGATTTTTGACAGTCGACACAATGGCAAGCCATCGCCTTTACTGGTGCACCGTGAAGTGTAAGCTTGACAGACTCACAAAGACATGAACCGTAGTAAGTGGCTTCAGACATTGTAATAGCAATAAAGATAATATAAAGGGAAGATGAGAGAAAACTGTTTAATATTCACACAATTGAATTTTACCTTTTATTCATGGAAATAGTCCTATATCAATTTTAATGTCAGATATAAGCTATCTCTATTTCCGATTGGTTTACGGGTGACTCTTTCCGCTCGTAGTGCTTCTAGCAAGAGGATAAGATCCCGGGGAAGTGGATATGTCATAATCATGAAAGGGAAGTATTCCGGATAAAACACACACACGCGTACACACAAATACGCACGTATATATATAACAGTGCTGTAACAAAAAAAGGCTTGGTTTTTTTTTTTGAGCTACTTTTATGAAAGGAATTGATTAAGTTTCTTCATTGGTTTTTTTTTTTCAATATTAATTTTAACCAAGGTAACATTTATTTTTTAAATCACATATATTCATATTTATATATATTATTATTTATTATTATTTAAAAGTATTTGTATATGTATTTCTTTATGTAGGTATAATTGTATATATATGAATGATGATTTTTAAAGAGAAAAAAAAGAGAGAGAGAGTGAGAGTGAGAGGAAAGGAGAATTGCATTTTATAAGAATTCTACTTTGAATAAGTTATAACATATTTACATCACTATAAAATCTACCCAGCCATTGATTAAACTGAACTCCAGGCTCTAAATCATTATACACTGGGAGACGACCAAGCCAGGACATATCTTGTAAATCTACTTCCCACTGATTTTGATTGGCCTCTTGAAAACTGGAATATGGAGTATCGGCAGAATGTGGTATATTGCCATTTTCAGTTTGTCTATAAGGTGAATTTGAGAATTGATTAGGGTTTGTATAATTAGGTAGAGTATTGAGTATTTGAATTCCCGACATCCCAGAATTTGGATGATTTACTATTAAATATACGAGTTAGGTATACATAATTGTTTTAACCAGTATATTATATATACCATTATCATTTTGGAAAGCTAGTCGATCTAATTCTTTTAATGATTCATAGCAGCACTTTGCAGATCCACTATAAGACTGGTACTCTTCAAGACAACCTAAACATTTATTCCAGGACTCGATAAGTTTACTTTCTCCTATAGCTTGTTTCATTTTTGGAAGTAGACGTGCCATCAGTAACACTGTAGCTGAGGTATACAAATCTTATAGTTATAAATACAAAGAAAGAGTGTTACTGAGTGTTTTGAATATATATATAAAGTAGTTCTTACAGAATATATTATACCACCACGCTGGTAGTAAACCTCCAATATTACGATAGATGATGTCAACAAGCTGTTGAGCCACTTTAACACACGATTCTGAACTTTGAAAGAAAAGAGATCTAGGAAGATCCATACCAGAACTATCAGATGAAGGAGACTGTGCTTCTTCCATAGCAAAACAGTAAACAAAGAAAGGTCTGTATAAAAGAATACAAGTATGCAGATATCTAAAATTCCAAGCTAGTCAGAAATAAAAAACTTCAAATTGATACCATTGCTCATAAATTTACCGAGCCTGTAGTACATTTGCCTGTCTAAATAGTATGTGATCTGTAGTATACCCTCTTCTGTATGGTGGAACATTTGCTTTGTCTTTGTCAGTATATGTTTCTGGCAATAAAAACTGAGGAAGAGACTTTTTCCATGAATGTAAACTCATTTCTAATCTTAGAACTGAGTTCAGGTTGCGAGTACGATTTCTTTCTTCAATATCAGCCCTTGGAAAATGATTGGGTGTATTGTGTCCACTTCCTAAACCGTCATCTGGTGATTTTTTCGCTTCAATAGAATATAAAGTATCAAGTATATCACCCATAATTTCATAGAGCTGGAGTGTGTTGACAAAAAAAGCCATATAGCTTGGTTTATCATTAGGCTGTACAGCAGACAAGCAAGGATCAGTAGTCAACAGCTCATCATCAATAACTTGAGGAAGAACAAGGTTACGAGTGACAGGTATCATAAAAGGACGACCGTACGACATGGATATCACTCTGAGGTTTAGAGTAAGTTTAACATTCATAAGAAAAAAAAAGCAATTCCATAGTTACCTGTCCAAAACTATACATCCACCCCAAAGACGCCTTCTTAACTCTCGATTCAATTGACCGCAGTTATCATTAGCTCTACTTTGATTATGTTGCTCTATTCCTGTTTCCAAATGAAGTCCCAGACCTTGTGCCACTCTAGTAGCAAGTCCAACAACTATCCAGCAGCGTTTTGGCATCTTTGTGCATTGCAAATATTGACCCATCAAAAGTAAGGCTTGAATAACTTTTAAATTACCGACATCCAGGATATCAATATGAAGTAACTTTTTTGAACGCTGGAAGAACACATCGGATGCTAACTCACGCTCCGACTCGCTTATCTCGGGGGAAAGTTGACAACCTAGAGCAAACACCAAATTAAGGATACATTGAAACAAAAGGTCGTTTTCGGATTCATATTCATGCTCTTCTTTCTCCTTGTAAGGATACTCATTAGGCCCTATTTGAACACTGCCACGTGCTGATCCCGAATGAATAGTTGCTGTGTCTTCATCGTTATTTTCAACATCATTCGAATCTTCCCATAGTTTAGAATAAGTCTTCATAAACGATTCTTTGTGGAGAAAGGGGTATAATGTATGTACAAGTGTCCAATAACTCCAAACTAGTCCATCTGCAACTTTACGGGGTGGTAACACAAAATCATGTAATACACCCGAGTAGCTGCCCCTACCACAATCCAAAGACATACCTGTAAGAGAGAGACGGCCCTTATTACGATTAGCATTATTATTGCTTGGTATTGAGCTGTTGAATAAAGAACTGTTGGAAGGAAAGTTTTCTGGTGAAAGTGCCGGTGCCCTTTTACTTATGACTTCTTGTAACTCTCGCATGAAACTCATAGCACTAGAGGCACCAAAATAGCCATGTGTGCTTGAGTCGCTAGTATAGTTCTTGCTCCCTTTAGGATTACCAGCCCCCATTGCATCTACTTGCTCTTCTTCGACTTCCTGTGTTTCGCTTCTATCTTGTGGTTGAGGTGTCAAAATTGTTGCATGGTGTTCCGAGTCTATGGTTGAGTTTTGGCTAGCTGCGCTGGAGTTTTCCACCCAAGTTTGATGATCAACTTGAGGTAGTATCCTGACATTACTTACAGGTGCTGCAGGTGACGTAGAATGTTGTGAATTTGTTGGGGTTTCTCCTGCGCTAGCAATGGCTGGTATTCTAGGTTTTACCAAGGAAACTGGAGGAGGTGTATGTGAAGGAAGAAGGTTCAAAGGCTGTTAAAAATTAAAAAATATATATATGGATAAGATTAAGTTTATGATGCAATTCTATTACGTGGTACAAACTATTGCTTACCTTTGTCACAATGCTCAAGTTTGTTTCGCCTGGGGGTACCAGATTTACAGGTTGATCTTGACGCATAGCATTTTCAAGCTCTCTGACTTTATTTTCT
Source organism: Backusella circina FSU 941 (assembly GCA_025399235.1). Taxonomy (NCBI): domain Eukaryota; kingdom Fungi; phylum Mucoromycota; class Mucoromycetes; order Mucorales; family Backusellaceae; genus Backusella; species Backusella circina. The sequence goes on from MU622269.1 coordinate 213,908, forward strand.
AATAGCTGTACATACCTATTTTTCACCCTTTACTTTTAGTCCTCAGCCGGTTGTTGATATTGATTTACTTACTGGTTTTTTATGCCTCTCTTTCCTCTTTCTGGTTCATAAACACAATTACCTTCTAATCGTGGTTTTTTTGCACAAGATCCACAGACAGGACGAACACCATCGCATTTAGTCTTTCTACTACGACATTCTTGACATGCAAGTGACACCTTTTGACGTTTAGTTGGTCTGGCAGGTGTTGTATTTTGTTTTTGAGAAATATCATTTGGTTTTGGGGCATCATTCTGGGATAATGGATGCATTTCCGTGGGCCAACTGGACAACGAACTAGTTGAATTTTCTTTTGGTGAATTTAGATCATTTGACGTATTTTCTTGAATACTCGGTTCAGCCATTTAAAATAATTTAATTCAATTGTTACTGATAGTTTTACTATTGTTAATTATTATTATTGTATTGTATGTATGAGAAAGAATATAATGATAAACAAATGTGATAGGATGCTTGTTATTATCCCTTGCAAATGGAAAGAAAAAAAAAAAAAAGGAAAGAAAGAAAAAACAAAAGGTAAATAGAATGTTTTACCGTTCTGCGCAAGAGAGCAAGCCCTTGTAGTTTTTCTATTTCTTAATTCTTGCATTTACCCTTATTTTCCCACAGAAGGTTTTTACCCACGTAACCTTTTACTCGCTCTTATTGGTCAAAGCAAAGATTGTTTACCCATATTATTAATAAATCACCTTGGATTGAGATTGAAATTACCCCAGATTCTTCTGGAGTGGCGGAATATTAATTTATTATCAGCATCTGGAATTTTATCCTATTGGTTAACTAAAATCTAATGAAATACATCATATCTTAGTCTATGAAACTCTTATTCTAACTTAAGTGCTATCCACACGGAATATTGTCCGTAATTAATTTAGTGTTGTTACTTGTTTTTCTTATCTATATAAGAAATTATATTTTTATGCTTCTTTTTCTCTTTTAATTTATTATTACTTTGTTTAAGTTTTTATATAAAAATATTATTTAAAATGGCCCCTGTCTGGACTCGCTTGATTCGTTTCGTTGCTGCTGATGGCAAGATCTATAATGGTGAACCCATTGTTGCTGCCGCTGAGGTTACTGTTGATAAGCTCTTGGAGAACGGTTCATTGGAAGCAAAAATTATCACCGGTGATGTTTTATCTCCCGAAGCTGTTGTTACCGATGAAGTCGTCAAGGTTACCCAGTTGCTTGCTCCTCTTGCCAAGGAAGAGATCCCTATTATCAAGTGTGTCGGTTTGAACTACAAGGCTCACAGTAAGTTATCGATTGTTTTAATTTCCTACATATATACGATTGCTAAGATAGGGTTTCTATAATAGTTGCTGAAGGTGGTCGTACTCCTCCTCCTTATCCTTCTATCTTTATCAAGCCTAACCACTCCCATGCTGAAGCTTTTGAAGACATTCCTATCCCCAAGCTCTCTGAAGACTCTTTGGATTACGAAGGTGAATTGGTAAGTGTATATATAAAATAGCACTCGTGTAGATGGGGATTCTAATATTTGTATAAAAGACCATTGTTATCGGTAAGACTGGCAAGGATATTCCTATTTCTGAAGTTATGAACTATGTTGCTGGTTACACTGTTGCAAATGATGTTTCCTGCAGAAAGTGGCAAAGAGACCCCAAGTTTGCTGGTGGTGTCCCCCAGTGGTGTTTCAGTAAGGGTTTCGATAAGTATGCTCCTTTCGGTCCCGCTATCGTTTCTTCAGAGGTGAGTGTTTTTATTTTACATAAAAAGAAATGAAGGAGATGAGCGAAATATTTAACCCTCTTTGGTAGATCCTTGGTGACCGTCCCGGTTTGAACCTTGAAACTAGACTCAACGGTGAAGTCCGTCAATCCACAAATACCTCTGATCTTTTGTTCCACGTTCCTGAAATTGTCTCTTTCATTTCTCAAGGTAGCACTTTGGAAAAGGGTACTATTATCATGACCGGTACTCCCGCTGGTGTTTGTATGGCCAGAAATCCCGCAGTCTACTTAAAAAATAACGACATTGTTGAAGTTGAAATCGAAGGCATTGGCAAGATCTCCAACAAGATGGCCTTTATTTAAATTAAAAAACACTCGCACACACATTTGTATCATAACAAACAAAAAATAAAAGAATAAAAGCTTATTATAAATATAGTATTCATTATAAACTAAATTTAGAGTGTTACTATTTTTTTTTTATTACAATCAGCATTGATAGGCCTAATACAGCAATAAAAGTGAAAAGGGACTCGAATTGTTGGTAAATATTTAACTGTATGATTATAGTATTGATATGTGGAGTTATGGCACAATGTTGGCTGGGATGGTAAGTATAGGATTGTTGTTATTGGGTATAGAATAGTGTTCTTATATATATATATGAAGAGGTGTTTCGCAGGGACTCCCTTTTCAACAGACAGGGCAATTATGATCAGTTTATTGTGATTACAAAGGTGTTGGATACAGTTAAACTGTATGAATATTTGAAGAAACACAGCCCCACATGAAATAGTGATTTTAGTGGACTTATTAAACCGTAAGTCATAGTGATGCTCCAACTTGTATAGTGTGTTCAGTTTATTCTCTAGTTTCAAAGCGATACTCTAGTCTAAATTCGTACGACCTCATAATAAAATATATATGTCAGCAGACTTGTTTGATTTATTGGAAATATGATCATCAAGAGGGATTAACAGCAAGGAGCAATGGATAATGCCTTTTTTTTTGGTAAGAAAAAGAAATATAAATAACAATAGTAATGACTGATATTATCATATAACAATAAATGTTATAAGTGAAATGGATAATCTATAAAAATACACTTATAGCTTTGTAATAGTAATGATAACATAAAATACCAATATTTCAACCTATCATCGAATACATAATAATAAAAAGGAGTAAACATTTCATCTAGTCATCATACCTTCTTTCATCGTTTTTATCCATCAACTCACACAACTCCAATCATCATCTACAAAGCAATACGGATCAAAGTGATATATAAATGACTCGAGAATTTCTGTTATAAACTACGCTGACCTAGGTCTTTCAGCACTCTATAATAAGCCCTAAATACGGTATTACTATTTCGTACAGACTTTGTTCTCTGAATTGTCTCAGCAATGATGTCCATTTTTGGGATAGAAAGGAACCCCGATAATTTGATATGACAAGAAAGATAATGATACGGTTTAACGGTATGCTGAGATGTAATCTAATGATCGAATTACTATGTCAAATAAAATTATAAATTGGGAATCAGACCAAGCATCATAATAATGAATGTGGCTTGAGGATCCCAAGCTGCGCTCCCAAAAGACACTCCATTTTTACTTTGTGAGATCAAATTGTGAAATTGGAGTGTGGGTTTGATGTAGTGACACTCCATTTTAGCTGCCTAATAAAAACTTCTTTGCCTATATAATCAATCGATCTTAGATATGTCTCAATTAAGTTTTACAGATGATATTGACGCCGAACTTGATCGTTTAATTAGTGAGGATAAAATTATTGCTGATACTGAGATAGTTCCCGATTCCTAAGTTGATCCACAGGGAGAGAGTATAGTACCTGAATTAGAAAGCAATGAAATTCGTTTGTTTTGCTCTTCCAATGGATTGATGTTCAATCTGCAGTGGGTAAAGAGTTCACAAGCATCGACGACTTACGAGAAAAGGAGTTAAATTTGGTGCTGACCTTAATGAGATGATTACGACTTTTAAATTATCATGAGGCGAAGGCAGAATTCCTCTCCAATGCAAAAATGGCCGCGCTTACCAGTCAGCAAAAAAGCTCTCAATAAAAGAGTACAATTCTTATATTCAGGGACTATCTCATTTCTTCTTCAGTTAATTGAATTGGTATCCTCTCCGATAAATAAGTATAGATTTCTTATGACAGGCACTAGCTCTTTTGTGAAGTGTTGATTGAGCAACAACTGGGAAATTTTGCACGCGATGGATGGAGTATCACTACATCAAATCCACACTCCAATTTCACAATTTGATCTCACAAAGTAAAAACGGAGTGTCTTTTGGGAGCGCGCGTAGTATTCCTCATTTTTTATACACTAAAATTTAGCTAAAACAAAAAGTATATGGATATTTTATTACATTTTTGTAATGTTAAGTGTAACATAAAACATTGTTGACTATAATTCAGTTTGACCAGAACGTTTTCTCAGCGAGCGTCAAGATAAATCGGAGCTTTGTTATTGAAAAGTTGACGTATTAAAAGGTTCAGAGACAAAACTTAATGACGAAGCTAGCCCAATTGGTAACCATTCTAGGGACTTCGTTGCCAACTGCCAATAGTCAGCAGCTACTAGCTTCGCATCAAGTGAAAAGTAAAACAATAATCATATACTAGATGCCACGATGCAATTAATACCCAAGCAAAGCTTCCAGTAGCTAGAATCTCTGGTCAGAGTAGGTTCTGCAATATTTGGCTTGCCTACTGAACCCTGAAAGCATTACACACCATGACATCCCTAACCCAAGGCTCTGTGGAAAAATATATACAAAATGTTAGCAACTTTAGCACATCCAAATATCTTTAATATGTTTTCTTATCTTAAACACCAATGCGTTAACATGCTACTCCTGATGATGAAGCTAGCCCAATTGGTAACCATTCTAGGGACTTCGCTGCCAACTGCCAATAGTCAGCAGCTACTAGCTTCGCATCAAGTGAAAAGTAAAACAATAATCATATACTAGATGCCACGATGCAATTAATACCCAAGCAAAGCTTCCAGTAGCTAGAATCTCTGGTCAGAGTAGGTTCTGCAATATTTGGCTTGCCTACTGAACCCTGAAAGCATTACACACCATGACATCCCTAACCCAAGGCTCTGTGGAAAAATATATACAAAATGTTAGCAACTTTAGCACATCCAAATATCTTTAATATGTTTTCTTATCTTAAACACCAATGCGTTAACATGCTACTCCTGATGATGAAGCTAGCCCAATTGGTAACCATTCTAGGGACTTCGCTGCCAACTGCCAATAGTCAGCAGCTACTAGCTTCGCATCAAGTGAAAAGTAAAACAATAATCATATACTAGATGCCACGATGCAATTAATACCCAAGCAAAGCTTCCAGTAGCTAGAATCTCTGGTCAGAGTAGGTTCTGCAATATTTGGCTTGCCTACTGAACCCTGAAAGTATTACACACCATGATATCTCCAGCCTGAGATGCGTTAGTGGTCGTTATCCTGCGAATAGATCCAATCGAATACGAATGCTTTACAGTAAACTCTAAATTGAGTAATAAAAGAGAGGACTAAACTTGCATTTTCAAAGCAAAGTAAATCCAGTTTATGATACACTGATTGATCAATCGTCAATAAACAGATTAATGTAATTCTTGTATCCTACCAGTGGCGAGCATTTCCTCCGTTGACTACGAATTATTAAACTGTTTATTGAAAGGCTGCAAGTAGATTTCGTGTGTTTTAGAGCAAAATAAAATTATTAGATTAAAAAAAAAAAAGCTTGTGTGAAAAACAAAGTGATGTCGGAATGTCGGATACAAAATCCCGTAGAATCACTGACGCGTTTTTTTACCTTTTATTTCTGCTCTTTCCTTTCTTGCTAATTTTCAAAGTACACGGAATATGACAGAGATGTTCACCTGGTAAGTAAAAGAAGAATATTTTTTTCTCAATTAAATAGTGGACCAACTTGTCTATTTTTCTTAGGGATTGCACTCAATGGCTTGAAGAAAATTTCTTTAAGAATAATGGCCTTCCACATTTTTTTATTCAAGGAAAATATACATACACGAACAAGGCAGTAGCCATTAAAGAATACAAAGAGGCAGTAAACCTTGGAGTCAAATCGGAAAACGTCTCTTACTCTCGATGGTCAAATATGATGGTTAATATAGACTTCAGTGTAAGTTTTTTTGGTTTTTTTTCAATTTTGTGTCAATGTATCTAATGTTTTATTTAGGTGATACAAAACAGCGACGTTACGAACTTTTGGAGAGGAATGCTAGAGACAGAGCGTAGGGATTCAAACTTGAATCAATATACTGAAATGACCTTTATCAATCAAACACAAGAACAATACACTAATCGTCCTCTTCCGGTCAAAAGAAAGAGTATCGAGAAAGCTACAAGTTCCGTCGTAGGAATAGAAATTAACACTTTTGAAGAGACTGATAGCGTACATGTCGAGGGAATGGAGGAGACCATCGCGACTTGGATTGGCAGGGATGGAAGAATCACTGCGGTGACTGACAGAAAGTCAAGATACTTTAACGCTTTAGGAATGAATGGCATACTGGATCTGTCTGACACTTCTGAAGGCTCTCAATTGTCAAAATTTTCTGTTGACACTCAAAATAAAATCAGGCAACTGTTTTCTCTTCCCCATATAACAACACCATACATTGAACAGAGATTTGAAGAAATTCAAAATGAACTTTGTCACACAACAATCGAAAATGGGCGCTATTTAAAGAGATATCTGGAGAAGCTTGATATGTTCAAGAGCAAAGAAAAATACAGTATATCAAAAAAGCTTCACACGATAATATTAGAGCTTATGCTATATGACAGCTATATATTTGATCCAAAAGATTCTAAATTTTTATCAGAGGGAGATTACGTAGTAAAAGTCTGGGGACCATTATTGGAAAATTTATTTCGAGGCTCTGGATCAGTCCTTCATTGGGGAGATACGGTGCCCGATAACATCAAAGCGGTAGGTAGAACGATTAAGATGGACTTGCGTATAATCAATAGCCTGGGTGATGAAAGAGTAATGCCTGATTTCGCTACGGGAGAAATTTCAAAGAGTGTCTTGAAGTCTAAGTTCTACCAAGATAAACTTAAAACAGTGTTAACAAGTAAAATGGACCTAAACCAATTTGTTGAAAGTTCCCTCAAGTTCTATGCAGACACACCATCAATATATATTCCATTCTTTATAATTACAGAGTTAGAAGCAACGGTTTGTGTGTTATATCTGGGCTCCAATGGACTGTATGTTATAAACGAAGTTACCACGATCTCTTTACCAACGACCTCTCTTGAAGTTAAAGATGGAGCAGTATTAAGTGCAATCTCCAAACTAAATATGATGAAAGTGAGTAAGCATCGATTTCTGTCTTCAGTAATGCTATACAAGCTAAAACCTTAATCTCAACCTAGAAACTTGTGGCAGATATTAGGCAGCTAAACACAAATATTGCTGACCTAGAAAAAGTCAAGAAGAGAAAAACGGTAAAGGCGCTAACCGGATCCCAAATCAATAACGATAAGGATGAAGTTAACTTCAAGGAATGGATAAGACCTGTTTGGTTCCCACCGAAATTCGAAAGAGATTCTGATGATGCTTAAATCTACATGCGTTAAAGCACGACATATTTATTCCCTTTTTTTTATTATAGTCATTATCTTTCTTGTCATCATAGAATTACTCTTGAAGGCATATAAATACTAAAACTCAATTCGATTGCATGATATATATATATATATATATATATATATATATATATATATATACATATCCTCATATTAGTTCTAATCTCAGGCTAAACAAAATTCTTACTCTAAAACAAGTATACCCGTCTATTTCCTGACTTTTATTCTATTGAAGTAAAAAGAGTTCTGTCTAAATTAAGTAAGAAAGACGTCTGAAAATAAAAAGGACTTTGTCCAATAAAAAATCGAAAACATCTGGATTTCCTTTTGAGAACGTTTCTGTCTTTTTGTTTGCTCGTTTTTCTGTATTTTATATATTTCTTTTTTTTTTAATAATGCTAAACAATAGTATGGACTCTCTGTATTCTCTTTATATTACTTTTTTTTTATAATAATTAAATAAATAAAATCATCGCCTATAAAATCTAAAGACCTATATATGTTTATTTAAAAATGAATTGCTTTTTAATCATTGAATGAATATACTTAATAGCATACTATCAAATACTATCAAATACCATCAATCTACCCTGTTTTTTTTTTTACTGTTTAGTACCTGTTTAGTACCTGTTTTAGCGTCTTTTTGGCTGGTTATGATATCTTGAGGTTTTCACGCATGTTCCCATATTATAACTCTTTCCTGAGATTGTTAGATTCTGGTTTAAAATTATTTACGAGGAAAGCATTATTTGATGAATGTTGTATATAGTTCTGGAATATATACATGAGTACTAGCTAAAAGAGAAAAAAGGAAAAAGTGTGTTATAAATTGGTTATTAATTTACCTGCGTTAATAAATACAAGGAAAGAAGGCAATGGAGGTGAGTAAAGGAAGAATATTATATCTATACACGACGTAATCAAAATAAAATTATAATTGATACTGAAGAACAAATAATGATGAAAGATAAAAGTAAATCACATCAAAGACAGCGTTTTAAAATCAAAAACTATATTATATGTAATTTAAAAATTTTCGAGGATTATATGAATCGAGATTGCCATAGAAATGAGCTAGAAAAGATTAAAAGTAAAATAAAAGTATTGTACAAGGCGATTTTGAAAGTGATTATTAAGAAAAAAATGCATAGACTGACGAATTAAGGATCACAGTCAATCATTGTTGAAAAAGGTAAGCATTTATTAATAATAGTATTTAAGTAAATGCATTAATATAATAATGATAGAATACGATAGGATTCTGAAGAAGAAGACTCAACAAATAATACGGGTATTTCTTAAGTGGTTAATTCTATTACAAAAATGATAAAGTAATGCCCTTTAATTTATTTTGTAGTGAAAACTTCAATAAATATAAATACACCCTCTACTTTACGCAATTTGTTAGATGGATGTCTATTTTAATTTTGGAATATATGTTACTTTGTGTCTACAAAAACTCCAATAGCCATTTTCATCAAGAAAAAGAAGCCTTAATGATTAAAGGAAGGGACTTAATTTAGTAATATAAAAAACAAAAATAAATCCGAATTCTACCAAAAAAAAAAAAAAATGCTGTGGTACCTTCCCCTTAAAAACGATCTGCGTGATCACAGCTAATGTTTAGTTTCATTCACTAACAAACAGACAAAATTATGACTGCGATCTGTAAAACAAATGCAACTGTCACAAGTTTGTTTGTATTGTGTAAAGGGAGAATGAGTATAAAAGAGTGAATAAAGTCAAAGGAGTACACGTTGAAATTAGGATCCTGCTTTCCAATAAATGCAAGGGGTTCAAGACAAAAACAAAAGATATAAAACCCCAATCAATTTTCAAATGTTCTCTTAATTTTTTTTTTAAAAATTTACTACAACTATAATACAATGGTCGTTTCATTCAAGGCAACCTTACTTGTGGCCACTCTTCTTGTCCTTCAATTTACTGTCATGTCAGTCTCTGCTGCTGTTGGTTGTAGAGCAGAAGCAAAGTATGTATATTTATTCACCATTCATAGGATTATATTTTAATAACCATATTCATAAACAATATCTAGTTTCCAAGAGTGCAAGGCAATCGAAGAAAGACAACTTGCTGCTTGCGGACCTTCTGACTATAAATGTCAATGTGATGCACAGGTTTGTTGACTAAAATATATAATACAGTTTAGAGCATACTTTACTAAAGCGTTCATATAGCGCTTAATTCAGCAATGTTATAACCTTTGTCCAGAATATGCCTCTGATGCTCAAATTCATTCTGGTACCGTTGAATCCATCTGCGCAGCGGTGCCAACACCCTCCGTAGCACTCACACCTATCAGCTCAGTTGCTCCATCAAGTCTTGCCTCAGCCACTTTAGTTGCACCAAGCATTAGCGCTGCCAGTAACGCACCTGCCGCCAGCCAGTCCGCTCATGGATCTGGATCATCTATCAATCATCCTGCAGGTCAAATTGCAGCTGTTCTCATCTCTTTTGTTGTATTTGGCATTTACACTCAATTTTAAACACTCCTAAATAATATACTTAACTAATAATCATACAAAGAATTTACTATTTTACTCCTTGCGTTCTGAGTCTTCTTTAATAAGTAATTGTACTTTTATTTGGGTTTTATGCATATTCATGATAATATGTTGCAAATCAAGGGGGGGGGGATGGGGATTCTCCGTAAAGTGGTAGCTGAAAAAATTGAATCATAACGCGAATCAATATGCGTTTGGTGTTTCAGATGATAATAAAAATTCGTTGTATGCAAATGAATACAGTACAGTGTTTTAGTATTTAGCATATTTTTTATTCAAATATTAAGTATATCAATACTATTGAGAGGGATCACCAAGAGATGGAAACGATAATCACAGAGTTAGAGAACCTATAATCCTTTAATCCAGAAGCCTGCCCTTGCAACTCACGCCCTGGGCTGCATATTTGAGCTCTCCACAAGAGCACACACACAGACTGAGTAAAATAGATCGAACATCCCGAGTGGTTATTCTTCCATTTATCAGGCAGCAAATGAGATCAAAGTTCGAACAAACTTAATTTCAACTGAACCCTGATGCTGCCCCCTTTGTAAGCCAGTAGCTATGGCAGTAAAAGGGGTAAAGAGTACCTATTATGAAGCTAATATTGAGTGTGTACCATGAGTGGCATCTTTGACCAACAATGGAGAACAGCTCTGGAGCCACAACAGCCATCAATAAAAAAGTAATAGAAGATGATTAACTTTTATTTAAACCAACTGAAACCTATCTATTTTATCCAACAACAACCTGCGGTTTCATTTAGTGAGCAACAAGATGATAACTGATGGTGCTGTTGATAATTAGCTATTGTAGCAGAAGGACAGACCTCCCAATCCAGTAATCACTGTCGATCGTGCGATTAGATCCGGCATGACTGACATGAAGAAAATGTATGATATGGGAAAGAAGAAACGAAACAGCATATATACATATATATATATATATATATATATATATATATACAACAAAATGCTTATCTACTTTACTCTATAGGAAGTAAAAGAGAATGATTGAAAGAGAGACAGTAATAAACGGGGGTTTGATCTCTAATCCCTATATACCTACCCGCTTGAATGAAGCTATTGATTTCAAAGGACGTTGTAATTCGATGTGTTCTGGTTTTGAAGCGACTGAACGGGAGATGCAGACTGTTGATCATCCTATGGAATTGAGCGAGAGTGGTAAATTGGACGTAAATGAGATGGTAAAGGCGTACTGTAGGTCAGCTACTGGTAGCGAGCAGCCCTTTCCCTCCGATGTTCGCATAGTAGAACCTCTAGGTGTAAGTAATAATAAATTGATACTTTTATGTGGTTTATATTTGCTTATTTATTTATTTTTGGTATACTCGGATGTGGATACTCATCGAAAGTTGTTAATACTACATGTAAAATAAAGACTGTTAATTCTCTTTTATTGCCTTGACATAAATAAAAAAAAATAATAGCATTGTATGCGACATTGCCTTTTAAATAAACCAATACTCTGGTTGATTAGTCTACTCCTTTGGTTCCGTATCGTATCTAAAAATAATGTATCATCTTCAAGAACCAGGATCAGGTAATGAAATCTCATAATTATTTAGTGCATAAACTCTATTCTAACATCTCATGATATACCGGAGATAAATTTTGGTGTACAAAGAAAACATGTTTTGTTTTTGTAGATATCCATCACTGATGAATAATAAACAAAAGAAATAGATGTTAATAAATTATATCAATCACAGTATATAATACAAAGTGAAATGAAGAAAAGAAACATTTTGTAGTGTTCATTCATTTGAGAACATGTTTGTGTTTTCTTTGTGATCCTTCTCCTTGGAGGTTATTTTTTTTAAAAAAAAAAAAAAAAATGTTTAAGCAAAGGTATGTATTTTATTTCATTCATATTAAACCCATTAAACATACAACTCACAGTATTCTCTTTTCTTTATAGCTACAAAAATATTAGATAGCCTTGGGACCCCCCCCCGGTGGATTCATTTTTGGGTTGACCAGATAATCATGTTGAGTAATTTTGCCACTTTAGAGGCCATATACATCATTGTGTACTAACCCTATTTTAAGTTTGAAATTAAAAAGATATGCTTGCGTTCTCTTCCGGTTTCCACTTACCACCTGGGGTGGTTCCTGTTCTGCTCTAACTTGCGTCCCTGGCTGGCTGGTGCCGTCCTCTCCCATAGACTATCCGATGTCGTAGGTTTTTATAATTTCATCAATGTTTATTTAATGGGTTACTCACTTGATTTTTTACATTTCACCTTCTTGGTGTTGCTCTGGTACACTCTTCTCTACTCGTCTACTATTCTAATCTCTACACTATGTTCTTGTGGCTTCTACTGGTGTTTACATCTGATTCATGATATTGACAACATGCTTTGGTTCTCTAGTTTATTGATTGTCTTTATTTATACAATTATTATTTTTTCCCAATTATTCTCTTTACTTTTCTCAAATATTATTTTATTTTTTCTCAAAATATTTTCCATTAACTTTTCTCAATTTCTTGAAATAGACAGTCCATCTTCACTGTAGTCAACCTTTTCATCATCAGACGACTCAATGCCATTAGCGAATACGCCTTGGATCAACTCATTTCCCTTTTATAAATATAAATGTACAATATTCCTTTTAAAGAACCGCTATTAATTCACTTACTTCAAAATGGTTGAGAAGACCAGGACCCAAGAATAATCGAAAGGCATGTAATTCCAATATTTGCGCTAAATATACACTCATAGTGAGCCTTTTTTTTTTAAAAAAACTAATAAACACATTTACATGTTTATTTACCCCATCCTCTGAATACAAATCGTTGTCTTCCTAACTTTAACTTCTCCTTTGGACCAATACCTGATTCGATACTCTTTACAATATCACGGAATGCACTCTTCTGTTCTTTTCGATCTTGTTTATTTACACGTCGACTACTTTCATTAGCAAGTCTATTTAAAATATCCAAAAGCTCTTCCATTTGTTCCTTATCGTCTTGATCGTCATTATTTACATTTTCATTATCTTCATCATCACTAGATGCCTATAGTAACAAGTAAATAAATACTTATATATCTATAAATGGTTATAAAACTTGCCGTTTTCTTGGGTGCATGAGCACACTCGTACATAAGAGCAACGTTTTCACCAGCAACTACTCTTATATCCTTTGATTTTGCTTCCAAGAGATCTAAATGGGCAGGCATGGTTCTACATATTGGAAAGAAAAGACACGCATGTCGTCAATATGATAAACAGTGCATTTGGTAAAAATAACAACAAAAACACTTACGCCTGCCACTCATCCCATGCATCATCTTTATTACCTCTATTCTCACCATACAAAGAAGCATATAACAGACCGTATGCACGTAACGAAGATTCTAATACAGTCTGGATATCATTGGATGACAATGGATCATCATCTGATGGTGATTGAACAGATGTACCACCAGAAATCAGTATTTTATACAGATAGTCCAAACCTCCAACGGTATCAGTATGGGAAGCGGCAATAAACGTGATCAAAGCTAAGCTGTCGATGCTCTAATTGTGTTTAAGTAAACGGCATTCGTTATATTAGCAATAAAAAAAGAAAATAAAGCATTGGAAAATACCTGGCATTTTAGTTGAGCATTATTTGAATCTTTAATGCTGCTTTTAAGAAATGGTAGAGTCATTGAATAATATTCTTCCTGTTCTCCTTGTGAAATATCTGGTGATTGGTTGATAAAGACAAGGCCAATGATCTTTGTTGCAAGAATAGCTTCACGAGAGCTGGCTGGTCTACGGATGATGCGTAATAACAACTGTAAAATAGCCTCTTGGGCAGAGACATTAGTGAAAAAAAAACCACAGTAATAATGGCCAAGTAGTTTTGCCAATGTGGTCAAGGCCACTTCTCTTGCACTATAATTTAATACAATAGTAATGGGAATTTATTTTTCCGTGTCTTTTTTTTTTTTTTATTCACGATGATGTTATTTGTTTATTTTTCACTACAAATAAATAGAGAGTACGATACTTACGCTACGCTTTTCTCACCCAATTCATCAATACAGTGTCTCAAGTCGTCTTCAATAGAAACGGGATCAGGCTGATGAGCTGAATTTGTTGAAATGACGGACGAAGTGTCAGAGTCGTCTTCAGCCTCAGAACCTGCCCTACTTCCAGAAGGTGTTCCCAGCAAATTAAGCGCAGCGAGTCGACTTTGCTGTTTTACTACTTTTTTTCTTAAACTTTTTGACATTAAAGGAGCATAAGTTTTGTTTTCTTGGTTATTTTCGCCAAAATAGATGATTGTTGGATGACGTAAGGTTTCAAACGAGCATTATTTTTTCATACAAAAAATAACACATGATTTAGTATTTTCATCAAGACAAAGGTAAAGGCCTGGGAACTCTACATTAAGAATGGTTAGATATCACTTCCTAATATGGTAAAGATATGGAGGGGGATCATGCGAGTAAACTGGGTAACAGCATGCAGCTATAAAATACGAATAATGCGTACAAGGGAGAAAGAGTGGAGTTTTGCGGGTTTCTTTCTTTTTTCTTTTTTCTTTTCCATCTTTTCCTCTTTCTTCTTTCTTCATTCCATCACTTGGATACAAATAATAAAATGATTAACTCTAATGTCAATGTATACCAAACAAAAGATAGTCTAATGACCCCACCACTGGAAAAGCCAAGAGAAGAGAAACGTAAAGGATCAGTTACATTTGATCTCCCACCCACACCATCCGTTGAAAAGGAGAAAGAGCTACTGTCACCATCTGAACCCAACGCACCCACTAGCATTGATATTTGCGCACAGGCCGTACCAGATAACATGTTGGTAGCATTGTTTGATCGCTCAAGTGAAATGAAGGAACTTGTGCATCACAACAAAGCTTATTTTAAGTCATTAGAGCATCACCTGGGTGAAAAATGGTCTCGCTTTCTGAATACACTCTACTGTGAAAGATCCAATATGCCTGATGTTGAATGGATCGGACGTATTTCTAAGGCACTTTATGATGTACCACCTCTTTTAGAAAAGTTCAAGGAACTTGTTGGTTACCTCGGTGATGATGATGATGACGATGATGATAATATATCATCGTATAGCAGTGAACAATACTATTTCTCAGATGTCGATCTTACACGTATTCGGGATTTCCCTGAGCGATTAGAACGTTTCCACACATCATATCCACAATTCTTTATTAATTGTAAACAGACAATGGACAATGAACAGTACACTGCATTCACAGAAACATTATTCTCGAAGCGCACTGTCATGCCTGATTATAGTTGGGAATCAAGCATTTATAATCAACTACACTGCTGGCAGAACATATTGGAACAACTTCAGGAGATAGTTGCATATGAAATTGAAGAGTAGCAAGCTTATTTGTCTATTGTTTATCTAAAGCATCCACTTGAAGCACAAGCATTAATAATAATAAAACTAATTATATTTATTGCAATAACAGAATGCATGTCATCAGATGAATGGCAAAAGTTTAATAAATACATTTTGATAAAGATCAGTTTAATTGATTAAATGCCATTAAAGGTCAAATTGTATTACACTTTGGGTTTGACAATATTGATTGAAAAGGTTTAGTGACAATGACTATTCTTATATGTCTCTTTGAAAGAGGATTGAAACACTCTGTTTATATTTGGAACCTTGGAACACGTGTTCATCGTTCACATGATTCACTGTAAAAAAAAAAAAAAAAAGTTTCCTTTTTTTCCATTCTATTTGGAGTTTCAATAGAACTATTGATTTCAGTCTTGCTGTCTGTCCAACATAGTCTTCTTGAAAAACAAAAAACACTTGCTTTTCTTCTCCCACGCTCTTTTCCACAGCGCTTACAGGGATAGAATGCCTATACATGTATCATTGGAATAAAGCAAAGGATGAATGTAAAAGGAGTAACATGGTAAGACTAGGTGATGCATCTGAGCTTTTTTACTTGATGAGATTGGTATTTTTTTTGTCAAAGCATAAATAAATATCAAGTACAAATGATGTATATTAGAGAAGTGAAGAGTAACCTAATAATAATAATAGTAAAAGTAGCCCCATTTCATTCATAGCTCTATTTGGTCTATTCAGTTGATAAATGATCAAGAAATGCCTCTCTAAAGACATGGTCTTGATTCCACCTTTTCATAATATACCTTCATGACACCCCCAAAAGACTCACATGCCAAGGTCTAGTCGCCTTTGGCTTCCATCGCAAAGGCGCGATTCAAAATGAACGACGTATTTGTCATAACTTATTTTTACTATCCAGAATAGATACTTCAAACCTGTTTACTTTTTCCCTGATGGTAGATGTTATGAGTAACGATGTTAGTAGAAGGGGATCAGAATAGAATAATAATAGAAGACACTGTCCTCCTCCAATATATAAACTCTATCTAGTTGAAGCTTATTCAATAGTAAACATTGCATATTATATCAACCCACTTACATTATACTTGGATTCTATTTGTATCAAGAATAAGAGTTTACAAATATATATAATAATCGTAACTAATAGACATGTTCTGGGTGCCTTTTAAAAATACAAATCCCGACATACTGCTCAAGGAACCAATACTTAATTATCTAGTTGATCGTAAAATAAGAGTCTATTATCCAAAATAAAAATGAATAGTCACAATTATAGCATTCAAATGAAGGATAAAAGATCTATCAGTAAAGACAACTCGAGCCTGTAATCCAAGTCAATTCATCATGCCATAACTTACCAAGGCATGATAGCAAACAATATATACGATTGATATTACCAATAGAATCCATCCTAACGCACAGACCACAGATTGCTTAGAATGCTCAACAACCTGTTCATGTGCTGAATAGAAAAAGAAAACCAGACAAAAAGGGATAAACTGGCTTTGATATGATTATTTCCCCTGGGAAAAATCTACTTGTGCGCATAAAAACATGTATATTTATTAATTTGTTTATTTTTACTTTTCTCTCTCTTTCTTGTATTTTACAAATAATGACTTCACAAACACTTGTCTCTTATGCAACCCAAGTTTTAACAATACAAGACGTCCTGAAACTAGAAGTTATACTTCCTCTAAACGAGAGGTTTGTCCTCTTAGACA
>MU622269.1:231002-246841 GCA_025399235.1 Backusella circina FSU 941
GTTTAACAAAAGCTTGGAGGAAAAAGTTTTACCTAGTTATGAAAATCATAATAATATTGTTTATCATCATTGTTATATGGAACTTAAGGAAATCTAGTATAAAGTTATATAAAACCTCACCCAAATTATTATGTAGAAGTTCTAGGCTTCGGAAAATAAATACATATAACGAAATCTGATGCGAAAATAACTGATGCGAATAAATATAGTTATGAATGGTAAAAGCAAGATACGCGTTAGCAACTGACTTCACATCATCGTTTGAAACAATGCTAACTTGGACATTAAACTCATAGATAACTTGCTCTAATTTATATACATATATATATATAACAAGTAACAACAGTTAAATGGTTAGTTACGTAACAGTTCTGGTGATTTCTTACATGAAAATGTATTTTGTGAACGAACACATAATATAAGATTTTGTCAAATCAGGTTTGAATATATATTTCTTCTTCATATATATAAGGTTTCCGTAAATGAACATTAACGCAGTTACATCAAGAAATCTCGTAAAAAATCATGGATAA
Organism: Backusella circina FSU 941; assembly: GCA_025399235.1. Classification (NCBI taxonomy): domain Eukaryota; kingdom Fungi; phylum Mucoromycota; class Mucoromycetes; order Mucorales; family Backusellaceae; genus Backusella; species Backusella circina. Next base: position 231,536 of record MU622269.1, read on the forward strand.
ATATGAAGCATACATCAATCGATACAGTGCCCTAAGTAAACAAAAGGAAAAGAGTTCATTACGAGAAGACGCCTTTCAAATGTATGAGCAACGCAAATTATATGTCCGAAGCAACACAAACTACTTTCATCGGTTGATCTCACTCAAGGGAAATCTTGAAAATCTATTGGTTGAATGCTTCTCAGGTGCTCTTACGGCACATTTGGATGAAATTGATGAATCTGCTAATTCATGCGGTCTATTAAGGGAAAGGTTACCAGGATGGAAACAGTGGTTGGAGGAGAGTAAGGTCACTTGTGAGTATCAGATGCAACGTATGGAAAGGAGGTGTAATGAACTGGAGAGTGTGTATTTACAACAAACAAAGCCATTAAGGGCACTGGAGAATTACTCTACGTTGAGCAATCACCAACTGACAATGATGAAGAGCGTAGAACCAGAGCAAGATGTACCATTTAAGCATGGATACTTGAATGCAAGGTGTGTCGCTACAGGAAAGAATGCCAGAATCAATTGGGTAAGGAAGTGGTTCTTTATTCAGGCAGGTGAATTCGGGACATGCTCTGTATCGTCAATAAATAAGGAGAAGGGGTGTATTTTCATAGCAGATCGTATTAAACTCGCTGATTCTGAATGTAAAATTACGACAGACACTGACCGTCGCTTTTGTTTTGAATTAATACACTCAAAATGGTAATGTTATGATGATAACAGAATGTAATTCTTGCTAATAATAATAAAATCATGATAGCACGTTTTATTTGCAGGCAGAAACTGAATATGATATGCAGCAATGGATTTGGGCTATCGATTATGCTAAAAGAAGATTGCCAGTAAAAATAGATCATTCCATACGCCTTCATCTCTTGCCTAAAACACAAATAATGGAAACTTCCATTCCATCAACTGATGATGCTACTTCTAAAAATACCACACCATCACCAACAGTAACAGATGACCCGTCGGAATTATTGATGGAAAAGGAGCCCGTTTTCCCCTTTACGACCTGCGCACTTGCATCCATTATGCTTCAGACAGCGGAGGTTGTGGATTCGGAGCCTACAACTCCAGTTACACCGCAAAGTGAAACAACAACAGGATCTTGGACAATGCCCTGGCTTACTTCAAGCATCAATGTACTATCAAATACACAGGCAGCGGTGGATGAGACTGATATTCCATCATCTCAAGAGAAGACAGTCACAGAACCCCTTATAGTGTGGCCTACAAAGATAGAGGCGGATGTACCAAGGCCAAAGTTGTCTCGATACTCTAATACGCTAGAGGAACGACATAGAGAACTCCGAAAAGTATTTGCCAATGTTCCTGATGATGAAGTAGTTCTTGAATGTTGGTAAAAAAAAAAAATAAGAGAGAGAGAGAGAGAGAGAAGGAAAGATAGATGGCTAATAGTTTATGTATAACTCATGCTATTAATGTATCTATAGCATTTGTGGCCTCGTTGTATTGTGAATCTATACAAGATGAGAATAATAAACAGGCTTTCGGATACAGTGGCACTGTGTTTGTGACTCAGGATAATTTATGGTTTTACAGCTGCACACTAATGACTTTTGGAAATATGGTAAGTATCACATGACGAGGGAGATAAAGTTCATGGTATTAATTCATAACATAGCTTATTATCCCGCTAAAAAATATCAAATCTGTAAGATCCGAAGAAAGTAACTCAAGTTATGCAGCAGGTAGGATGATATCCCTCGAAACCCTTGACAACTATTACAACTTTGGTCTATGGCTTGAACCAGCAAAACTTATATCAGAGAGGTTAAAAGTGTTGATCAATGGTAACAATACTTTACAGGGTTTGTACGACACTATTAAAAGTATGACTATTGAAAAGGTCCAGAACAAAAATAAAGTACCAACAAGTCACGTCTTTACCACGACAACACTCTCTACTACACTTACACCTGTCACTGTGCATTCTCAGCAGCAGCAAAGTACCAGTGTAACACCACCCTCAATAAGTGACACAGCTGGTGATAGTGAAGGAAATATCTCTGGGGAGGAGGAACAGACTATTTCTCGAGGTTCCCCGGCAAAAGGAGCACTTACTGCAGCCTATAAGGCATCTCTATCTAAATCAAGCAGTACACCTACAGCGAGAGTATCAACTCCTGAAACAAGTACTTCTAGTTCAAGTCAACCATCGAGCTCTAACGATTGGCCTGTGTATTTACAAAAGCCAAAGGGTCCAGTTAAATGCGGGTGTACAGACCATCTTGATAAAAAGCAAACAGACATTATACTCCCCATCAGTCCAAAACAAGTATTTGATATTCTATTTTCAAGTGAAAAGGATAGTGTCTGGCATCAGCTCAATAAAGCCAAGGGATATGGAGGTAAATGCACTATTTGTTTACTGATTACACTGTTGTTGACTTTTATTACTCAATTAGAGCCAAGTATAACGAGCTGGAAAAAGAATGAAAACGAAAAACTGGAAAGAGTAATGAAGTATCTTATGCCAGTATCTATTCCAATGGGTAAATGATATACAAATAGATATCTATGTATACACTCCATTGCTTTTTAACTAAAATACGTGTATCATTATGTAGTAAAAGCAAAAGAAACAGAAGTCATTGAAACACAACAAATTCTTGTAGAGAAAGAGTGCACGTAGTGTATATTATATTCACATCTTTTTGAATAATTGAATTGACACTTTCTTATTAGATGTTATGTAGTTATTGTATCAACAAAAACACCAAATCTAAGTTATGCCGATGCATTTATACCCTGTATAAAGTATTGTATTACCTACGAGTCAAATAACAGTTCAAGATTAGTATGCTCTCTTGGTGTAAGATGGCTTCGAAGTATCATGGTGAAGAATATGGTAAATCGAGCTGCTGTTAAGGGAATGACGGAAACCATTACTGGTCTAGTGCCCATTGTCCAGTCAGAGATAGCAAAACTACAAGGAGAAGGAAAAGAATCGATAGGAGAGACAGCTCCTTCCATGCAAAAACAAGAGAATGGTACACCCAAACACACTCAATCAAGCGTAAATGAATCAACCAGTGACAGGCAAAAGGCAACACCTTTGTCAAGGATATTATCAATTGTTTGGATATTCTGCATACTTATGACCATCTATCAACTCTATAATCAGTACAGATATGAATCCTTAATGAATGCTGGAATGAAATGGAAAGGTGTGTATTTGCGTGATATTGAAGAGGAGATTCTACAAAAGGACATTACATTGGGCTACGTAGACCAAGGGTAAGCTTGATTTAATTATACTTTTGATTCCTTAATTTACTAAAATAAATAAATAAAAGGATTTATCAACAATATCAAGAAGCCAAGAGTGACTCTACACATTGGAATTACGTCTGGTTAAGCAAGAGACATCGATCCATGGCAAATGATTTGGCTTATTCAAGAGAGAAAATTGGGTCATTACGTTATGAGATGCTCTCTTTATTTAGGATATTGAATAGGCTTGATTATCAATTGATAGAAAATGAATATTGGAATTGGGTTTCTGATAAGAAATTGTATTGTAATTCTACAAATACAACAGACCTGTGTCAGGCTATCAATGACGAGGTTGAAAAATAAATCATATAGTAAATGAGTTTATTATTCCTTTTTTTTTTTCAATCGATATACAAAGATGACTTTAACTAATAAACCTCTTGTTTAAAATGAACATATCATGACCGTAAAATGATCGAGACTTGAAGTCATCGAAGACCGCTGAATGATTGCGATAACGAGGACTTCAACAAGCTATCACTCTTTGTGGTACATTTACAGCCAATAAAATAGGCTTATCTAACTTTTGTGTTCCAATTTGGCATCATTCATGTAGAGTGTATGAACCTATATTTGTTTTTTATTACGAATCAGTCAGGTATCAAGTCCATAAATTCATTTTCCTTGTTCAAACATCCTGCAGCCCGAAAAGAGAAGAGAAAGACGGAAATTTATTGAATCTATAAAAAGGTGATAATGAAAAAGATACGAAAAGCGGTAACTCTCCAATCCTTACCAGAAACAAGAAAATATCTCTAATACGGCTATACACTACCAAATATCAATTATATAAAGAGAAACATGACACAAAAGGTATGGAAATTTGGGATTCAAAGTATCAATATTTGAAAAGTTTTAAAGCTACTGGTACAAGAAAAGAATAATTAAACACTGCCCAAATCCAAAAAGAAGAAGCTTGATGATCTGAAGGAAGAGATCACCCCGTTAAATAGCAAGCTAAAGGCCGAAAGTAAGCAGTCCAAGCTAGATGTTGCCGATGAAGATATTAGAGCTATGAAGAAGGCCAGGAACAAAGTAATTGACAAGAAGGAAAAGGCAGGGTTTATTTTCTAAAATCAAAAAGAAGAAAGAAAGGTGGGATGGATTCAAACATATTGAAGATCTTCGCTTCGAGCTAAAAAGAAAGAGGACAGTCCAATATGTTATCAGAAAAGTTAGTATATATATATTAATCACTACTCTTTCATTATACCTATTTAACTATTTTAATATAAATTAGGAGCTCCAAGTAGCCCCAACATTTGAAGATCAAAAGTCTATCTTCTTGTTGATATACTTTAAAGACAACATATCTAACCTTTGGGATAATTTACAAATGAATATATGAAAGCATAAAGCATAAATCAAATCGTTAAACTAAAAAAAAAAAAAAAAAAACACTTAGAGAACAGTGGTTGTTAGAGCTACGCACAATGCAGGTGAGAGACAAGATGACTACCGTTGAAAGAAAGTCAATTCAAGAATATTCGAACAGAAACATACCGGTACTAGCAATTGGCAATAAAGGAACAGGGGTTGAGAGCCATATTAGAGGGTATAATCTCAGAAGAGGGGACTGGATTAAAGAACTACATGGAAGATACACTATAGCTGTTATTAATGACGAACACATGACTTCCCAACTGTGTATATATTGCTATTCACCAATATTTCTCCCCAAAAACGCAGATGGAAGTAAAAATCTAGGAACAACAAGGTATCTCAATCTAATATGTGCATCTGTTATATATAGAAGGGCTTCAGATAACCTTGATCAGATGTCTGCCACTGGTATTGGTATCCCAGCCATGACAAGACTTCTCGGCACAAACTTTCCTCCCTTCACACCATCAAACAAGCAATAATAGTTATAATATATTTTTAAACAATTTTTCTTTGTCTCCGGTAACCTGAAATATGTATTCCTTTGGGTAGCGGTTCACTGATGTGCTTCATGTGCCTATGACATTGATTACTGCGGGTAGGCATTAGTTTTATGCTGTGTAACAAAAAACTAATATTTTACTTTGTTCACCCTCTCAGCAAACACTGTGCAATTCTCCACCAATCATATTCATTTATTTTTGAAAGACGTCACCTTTTTTTTTTTTCAGTTTGACCTACTTGTACTCATTTTATTTATAATAAAAACCAACTCGATTCAAAAGAACGAACCCCTTTTCTTCTTCTTTTTCTTCTAAATCAGCTGTCTATTTCAATAAATATCTATATATACACATCACTTTCTGTAACTACTTAAACAACATGGACAACAACCACTCTGAAAAGTCTTCATCTCTTCATTTCTCCGTTCATAAAGCTGAATATACAACCACAATGGAGGATGTTAAATATTCAGAAAAGGTAAAAGAAAGAACAATAATAATAACATAGCACAAGGTATAAATATAATGATAGGATAGGAAAAGACAAGTTACTACCTTTACCGACGCTGAAGATTATAAAAGAATACGACGTAAAAAATCCCTTGATAATACCATTTTTAAACACAGAATCGACCCACTCTTTTCAGTTTCTTCCTCAACACCTATTCAACAAAAGACACTTGAAGCATTGGAAAGAATGCCTCTCTTGTTAAGTCAGTTTGATTCACTCTCTCCTCACTCCAAAACACAAGCCTTGAATCAACTTGTCAAGCAATCTAATACAAGCACACTTCAGTTCATTAATTCACTCGTTCTTCCTATTCTTAAACGTGACTTTCTATCATCATTGCCTCATGAGCTGGCCTTACAGGTGATTAGCTACTTGGATGTATCGTCTCTCTGTAGGGCTTCAACTGTCTGCAGGCGCTGGGATAGCATTATCAGTCGTGATGAAAAGACATGGCTTCGCTTACTGGATAACGATGGGTTCAAGTCAGAATTGAATGATAATTATAAGAATAGCAATAATAATAGCAGTCACCACAAAGAGATTTATAAAAGACAGCACATCCTAAAGACAAACTGGAAAAAGGGTCGCTTTAAAAAGACTGTCTTCTCAGGCCATGAAGATCACACCGTCACATGTCTACAATTCGATCAAGACAAGATTGTATCGAGTGCAAGTGATACCTTTATCAATGTATATGATACACAAAACCCAAGCAAAGTATACCAACTTGAGGGGCACCAAGGTGGTGTTTGGGCTCTTCAATACGTAGATAACACCCTCGTCAGTGGCTCAACAGATCGAACAGTGCGAGTGTGGAATATAAAAAAGAGAAAATGTACACATGTATTCAAGGGCCATAGCTCAACAGTACGATGTCTGTCCATTGTACTACCTACAATGGTATTTGGTGTCCTTGAACCAAGTGAACCTCTCATTGTAACAGGTTCTCGAGACTCTACCATTCGAGTATGGCGTTTACCCGATACCGAGAATGGAGAGGAATTTAGAGGAGAAGAGGAAGATAACAAGTGGTTTAAATTCCTCCTGCTGGGTCATACTGAATCGGTTCGATCTATTGCTGCACATGGAAACACTCTTGTGAGTGGTAGTTATGATAATTCAGTAGCCATTTGGAATCTCGAAAGCGGAAGACTAGTACATCGCATGGAACGACATAGTGGTTATGTCTATGCAGTAGCCATTGATCCCATTCGTCAGCACTGCATGAGTGGTAGCATGGATTGTACAGTGTATATTTGGGATATATTAACCGGCGAGTGTCTCTATAAACTGGATGGTCACTCTGTTCTTGTGGGTTTGTTGGGCTCGAGTCCCCACCATTTGGTGTCTGCTGCTGCTGATAAGACATTAAGAGTGTGGAATCCTGATACTGGTGTATGTGAGCATGTTCTTGCTGGTTTACGTGGTCATAATAGTGCCATTACCTGTTTCAAGCATGATGATGAGAAAGTCATTTCAGGCTCAGAGGGAGGGCTCAAGATGTGGGATATCAAGACGGGTCGACATTTGTACAATTTAATTAATAATGTAAAGGGTGTTTGGTGGGTGACATTTGATTATCGACGTTGTATTGCAGCCGTTAACGAGTAAGTACCTTGTTACCATGTCAACATACAAGGTAGTTAATATCATTTATATATTTATAGCAATGAAAAGACCTCTTTTGTCATGCTTGATTTTGGTGTATATGGATTGGAGGAAGCATGAATAGCCTTTTGATATATATAAACATATTTACATTTGTAACAAATAAACACACATCTTATGTATATATATTTATACTATTGTTACACAAGGACAGTTGAGTAGCAAAACCTGGGGTAAACAGTTTGTCCGTTCTGTTTATCTCTCTATTTTTTCCTTCGGTTTATTTTTATTATTATCAAACACTCTCTTTTCAATAATGTCTGAACACCAACATGAACATGCCTCAGGCATGGGTCATAGTCATGATCTAGATCCTGCGTTATTTTCAGATTATGCAGCAACAAGTGAGCCAATGGGGCTCATTATGACGCTTCATATCACCTTCATGGTAGCAGGTAGTCTATTCCTTCTACTGCAGTGATATATATATATATATATATTAATATTACTATTATCCAGCATTCGGTATATTGTATCCTACTGGTATGGTATTGGGTTTAGCAAAAAACCGATGGCATGTACCAGTTCAAATATTAGCATCTACGTTGTTTGTCATTGGACTCTTTTTGGCACATGCTCATAATGGAAGAAATTATGTAAGTCTAGTATCATTGCTATTTAATATAAATATTAATATAGAAATACTTTAGGAACCTCATATTGCCCATAGATGGTTTGCAGATATTGTTATCTGGGCAGTTTTATCACAGTTTATTTTGGGAGTGTATTTGAAGCTTCATATTGAAAGAGGTATTCATGGCAAGATAAGACCCATTTTAGTTAAAGTACACAAGATCCTTGGAGCAGCCATTCCTATTATTGGTTATGTACAAATTATGCTGGGTGTCATTGCAACTCTTGGCTTTTGTTATGGAGGTTTGTTAAGGTTTAATTAGTTTAAGCCAAGATTTTTAATGTCTATTTGTAGACCACACTGGTCAATGCTTGGCTCACTTTATTATGGGATCCTCATTCGTTGCCTATGGTATTATTATGCTGTTGATTCTGCGTGTGGGTGGTCCTTGGTTACTGAGAAATGGTAAAAGCCAAGAGTGGTATGATAGCTGGGTTATCACACTATGGGGTATTGTGAATACATTTACTGAGCACAGGTAAGATGATTGTTACTATTTGAAGATCATCATACTTATAATATCAAAGATGGGGACATCCTTGGAATCATGGTGATTATCAGCATACGTCAATGGGCATTATTTGGTGGGCAGCTGGTATTGTAGGCATTGTTCTGAGTAGAAAGGGAAAGCGTTCAGTCATTCCTTCTATTCTTATCATATTGACAGCAGTTTCCTTCCAAGGACATGCTCAACACGTTGCTAATAGTGGTGCTATACATTCTTATTTCGGGTACATGTTGATGGCCGGTGGTATTAGTAGAATAGTTGAAATATGCTTTGTATGGAAAGAAGGTGAATTTGACATATCTCCTTGGCAGTATATTCCACCTTTGGTAGGTGTATAATAATAATAATAATAATAATAATGCTATTTATATATATTCACATCTATATCACTAGACATTGATATTAGCAGGATTACTATTTATGGGATCGACGGAAGAGCAACTCGGTTTATTAAGTATTCTTGACATTGACGTTGGATCATATAGTAATGTATTATTATCATTTGGATTTGTCGTATTCTTCTTTGCGTATGTCTTGATTTATTTATGGGAGCATTTGACAAGTTATCCAGCATCAACACATCACCACAATGGTTACACTGAAGTCGATCATGAGACTTTGATTAGTGGTTCCTCCTTTTTGGAAGATGACGATGATGAAGATGATGCTGTGGAGCTGAAAGAGACAAACAGAAGGGCGAACATGAGTGCAGGAAACAGCTCATAATGATCATTTACATTTATTTATTGTTACTATTTTTAAAAATGGATATATATATTACATAAAAACCATATGAAATAAGGTATTTTTGCTACATGACCCAAGTCCATTTTCAACATAACAGAGGAAATGTGAATTGTTAGCTCTTAAACAATGTGATTCCATTATTATTACTTGGTATTTCAAGTTAAATATAAGTTACTTATACTGACAGGCACGATCTGATTCATAATAAAAATGGCATTATAAAAACTGTCCTTTCACAGCTATCATTTCGACTATATCCTTTATGCTATTACATCCACCACCAAAAGTGATTATAAACACTTATATGTACTATCTTCATTAAATATTCAAATGAAAGGGTAGCTGGTCAGAATCATCGGATACATTGAAAGAATCCTCTCTCTCTCACTCCTTAACTTTATCATTTCCTTTTCCTCTATACAACGACTGGTTATAAGGCATTAAAATTAGAAGAGAAACAAGGAAAAGGAGCGACGAGGTATATATTCTGTTTATAAGGTGATATCAACAGCGATGCAAAGCCCTGGCCATACCCCAACAGTAATAAGTTACAAATTAATAAAATTAGAGCTTTATAAAAACGACTTTTTATTTTAGGGAATTATGGTCGTCGAACTAGAAGACAACGAGAAGCAGAGAAGGGCAGGAGAGGTGAACAAAGTAGTTGATTGGATGAACAGAAAGTATTTCTGATACTTAAGCTTGATCCAACGCATTGCTTGTGTGATAATGCATTGAATAAATTCTAGCTATTTGTAGATGTTTTCGCTTAGAGCATCTTTACAATCTAATATATGTGATCTTAAACCAATCGTTGTTTACTACGTACATAGAATCCTATTTACTGCTATCTTCGTATCTTTACACAGTTGCAGAGAGCGGAGAAGAAAATTCCCTTTTTTTTTTTTTTTTCTTTCTCTCGCCCACTCTCTTTTTTCTCACCTCTTGATAACAATGGACACCATTATGACTGAATCAAGCAACACTGTTTCTCGTGTCTATTCCAATGTCAATCTTGAAAAGCCTTCTGATTATTATGAATATGAAAGATTGCAAGTAGATTGGGGGTAAGACTTAATTATTATTATTGCTATTGATATACTAATGAAAACCAGTGAACAAGATGAGTATGAAATCTGTCGTAAAGTCGGTCGAGGAAAGTATTCAGAGGTGTTTGAAGGAAAGAATATAACAAAAGGGGAACAGGTTGTTGTCAAGGTGCTAAAACCAGTAAAGAAGAAGAAGATTAAAAGGGAAATCAAGATATTACAAAACCTAAAAGGAGGACCCAACATTGTGGAGTTACTGGATGTTGTGCGTGACCCACAGGTGAGTCATAGCATAATAAAATAGAATAGAGTATTAAACAAACTATTAGTCACGAACACCTTCTTTGATATTTGAATATATAAACAATACCGAATTCAGAATACTTTACCCACGTTTTACAGATTACGATGTGCGTTACTACATGTACGAGTTATTAAAGGCACTTGATTATTGTCATTCACATGGTATAATGCATCGTGATGTTAAACCTCACAATGTCATGATTGATCACTCGGAAAGAAAAGTAAGGGCTAGTAATGAAAAGAAAAGGAGATAATAGACCTACGATTAATAATATATATGTAGTTACGTCTTATTGATTGGGGTCTTGCAGACTTTTATCTTCCAAACGTTGAATATAATGTCCGAGTTGCATCTCGCTGCTATAAAGGACCCGAATTGTTAGTGGATCTTCAACTGTATGATTATAGTCTTGATATGTGGAGTTATGGTACAATGTTAGCTGGAATGGTAAGTATATCTATTATCTTGGATTAGGATAGAGAAATAACTGCTATTATCAATATAAACAGGTATTCCGAAGAGATCCCTTTTTCAACGGACAGGACAACTATGATCAGTTGGTTGTTATCACAAAGGTGCTAGGCACAGCTAAACTGTATGAATACTTGAAGAAATACAATCTTACATTGAACAGTAACTTTAATGGACTTATTAAACCGTAAGTATACATAACACCAGCATGGTCACAGTATATCCAACCCATTTTATGTCTAGTTACAAGGCGATACCCTGGTCTAAATTCGTAGGACCTCATAATAAAAGATACATGTCAGCCGAGTTGTTTGATTTATTGGACAAACTATTGAAATATGATCATCAAGAGAGACTAACAGCAAAGGAGGCAATGGAGCATGCCTTTTTTGGTAAGAACAAGAAGAAAAAGAGGAAATGGCAATAGTAACTGATATCATTATTAAACATATAGACATTGTAAGAGAAAGGGAGAAGAATACAGTGTTATAATAATAATAGTAATAATAAAAAATATATATTTATATATCATGCAGTCAGAAGGTGGTTACCAGTATTTATTTATTTATTTTTTTGCATTTCTTGTTTCTTGTTATAAGCCTGTTCCTTGATTTGACTCTGCAATCAAGGACTACGGCTGATGAAGATATACTTCAGAACACAATATCTGAAATCGAAAACATGGACGATTAGTATAATGAGGATTTGCTGATAGCAGAAGAACTCAAAGAACCCGATCTATTTATTGACAACAAAGATACAGAAACAACTATAAAAGGAAATATTGTAGACGGAACATTTGAAGTAGATATTTTTTCAGAAGATAGAATTAATAATAAAGATGAGCCTAAAGCAAAAAGAAATGTTGATTTTGAAAAAGTTATTAGCAAAGAAAGGACTGGTATGAACTACAAAACCATTAAGTGAAAAAAGTATAACTAATACGAGAATTCTTGGATAATCCCCCTTCAGTAACGATCTCTAACTCGCATCAGCACTCCTTAAAACAACGCGTCTTCAACAAATATGAAACATCAACCTTCTAGAGATATACCCATTGAAACTAACAATTCTTTAACTGCATTACGTTCTTCTAGACCTCGACATCCTTCGCTCATACGCAAAACGATGGTTCAAACTGCTATATACACACGCCAATAGAGTTATTATGCCACCCAACCCTTCCTTTCATTCATAAAGTAATGTTCTCAGAGGAAATTAGGAAATCATTCACTCTTTTTGACATTCATTTATCCAATATATACAAGCATTACATCTCTGGTGAAAGTGGAAGAGTTGTTGGATTAACAAACCCACTGACTTTATTGACACGTACAAAGGTCTGGAAAAACCATTATTTAACTTGTCAGCAAAATTTTCAATTAAAAGGATATCTCACACGCTTATGTTTGAAATGCCAACATTATTTCAAACAACCAGTAAATTAAGATATAGTAATGCATTATATGTACGCCTAATAAGGTTTATTTAAAAAATCAGATAATATACCTTGTCCAAAATGTGGAGAGTTCAAAGTCTCCACAGCAAATAGAGCTGAAGCTTATCCTTCTATCCTTTTTTTTTACAACTCAATCCTTCAAGAAAGAGAGTACAAACGCATTACGCAATTAAACAAAAAACCACGATCCTTTTCAAAATCGATAATTTGCAAGGAAATATCACAAGAATTACATCCAGCGAAAACGACTTTGAAGAACATCTAACTGGATGTAAAGCTACCAAACATAACACACCTCATTCAGGCTATACACTCATCACATGTTACAAGAGAATAACAGATATTTGATAAAAAAAAAAAAAAAGTGCTTGTGCATTATGACAGATTTTAAGATATATTTAATAAAGAAACTGTAAGAAAAAAAAGTACTAGAAATTTTGAAAATCATTAAAGTAGCTTTTACATAAATGGAATGCCTGGACTACCGGACAAAAAAATTATACTAGAAGAAAACTATACTGGGAAAAACTCGGTACCATCTATCCTCCTTATTTTTCTCATTAATTTGTAATTTTTTCTCAATTTCTTATATTTAGTGTAATTTTTTGTATGTCTTAGATATAAAGAGTTCTGTTTTCGCGAATTATGAAACATTCTAAAATTTTTGAGGTCTGACGCTATTATAAGACATTACCGGAAAAATTGAGATAAAGCACGTTGGACATATGTATCAGTCTTCTACATATAATACGTGAAAATATTTTTTTTATGAGTGTAATATTGAATAAGAAACCAGTGGTTGCATCAGTTTACATCCACTGTTTAGTCGATTTAACATTCTGACTCATACACCTAGAACTATAAATTTGGTCACTATATCGGCTACTACTGGCTAAAGTCCTCTCAAATATAGACTTATTCATCCGATAGGAAAATATTTCAGTTAAATGAAAAGTAAATATAATATATATATATATATATATATTTCCTATATCTATATTATTATATGACTAACTAACAACGTTTTTTCATATATGAACTTATTTTATTTTATCAAGGAAATAAATGGGATTATAGATGATTTACAGCCGGCATGAGTCATTATTTGACGTAGACATGAAATTCTCGTAGCTCGAATTATGAACTGAGTAAAAGAAAAAGATACATTTATTCGTATATTTATACAAAGACAATGGTGTTATTGTGTTACACTAACTCGTGTTTCTTCTCAAATCAGTCAATGGTAACATCTTAAATCTATAAAATAGATCAAGACGTAGTTCTTGTCTTTTTTTTCGAGAAAGTCTTCTCGATCGCACTTTGTTTTGGAGCAGTTCTTATCTGTTCCACCAACTTGACACCTTCCTCAGATATATATCATCTACAACCATAATTAAGATATAAGTAGTAGTCATTATCTTCAAGTAAATGGTAATACTCTGACGCAACAAACTACTGAATTAGCTCTGCTATAAGACGATTATTACCTAACACCACTAGAATAAACATTTACCAAATTTGGTAGAACGGTATTTGATAGACTACCGAATAACATAAGAAAAAAGTAGGTTATCAATAGTAGTAACAGGTTCGGAACTTTCCGTATTAGCTCAACCTAACGACGGAAAGCAAGAAATCAAAAAGCTTTGAAATTTATCGTTTTATTACTTACCACCTAATAGCTCTTATTATTTATATTATAGATGGAAAAGATAAACGAAATTGAAAAAAAAGTCCGGAAATATTAACTATATTCGGAATGCGGTAAGACCGTGTGAGACTGGGAGATTTATAAATCGTTTAAAGTAAAAAAAAAAAAATGACTTTACATGAATATTTTCTTTGCTTTCAGATTTATACTCATGTTCCGTCTTTTTCTCCCTTATCACACCTCATAATAAAGTTTTTTTCCTTTGGAAAATATAATTTAAATCTAAGTTTGAAAGACGTTATGTGCACGAAGGAAAAGATGTGAAAGTCAAAGGATATAAGACAGAAAATATGATAAGTTTCTATAGTTCATTTTGAATCACTACCGTTTCAATATACTATATTGATTCAAAGAAAGTTATATGATAACTAAGAAAACAAAGTTATGATAATCCGAGAAATTTCTCTTTGGCCACAATAAATTTCAATCTGCCTGGTAAGTAGTGGATAATTCCGGTCAAGATACTTTGTTTGTAGTTTTTCTTGCACTATTTATATGACGAATATTAAACATTTTTCAGTAACAAAAAAATTCTAATTTCTTTATCTCTAGTTTAATCGGTTTGTTCCGATTTATACTTACCTCAAAGAAAAGATGTATTTGTCAAAGTTTCATAGAACATCTAACTCAAACCATTAAGGCAGTCGCCCCCACTTACAAAAAAAAAACAAATAAAACAAAATCAATGACTTTTTCCCCGAAAAAACAGAAATGACTTACTTTTTTACTAACTGAACGAACTAACTTTGCCACCAAGTATGTGAAATCCCCTTTGTACTGATAGTAAGTTTTACTAATACATGTTTTCACTATATGTACAACGATTTTTTTTCAAATTAGAAGAGGAATAAGAGGAATTTAATTTTTCCCTATAAAATTTACCATTAAAAGCATTTTTCCTGATAAATTCTTTCAATAATAAAAACGTCTTGGGTTGAAACAAGTTCGGAATATTGTCGTTCTTATATTGAGTATTACAAACAATTATATTTTCCTAAATCGTTCACAATTACTGTTAAAAACATATATATCACTTGACTAGTAAAAAATATGACAAAAAAAAA